>OZ007500.1:35328608-35878787 GCA_963931805.1 Microdon myrmicae | reverse complement strand
AGTTGAGGCTCAGCTTCTTGGTTAGTGCGACGTATCTACGCTGTTCAGGTTTGAGAGCTCGAAAACTTTTGCACACGTATATGTGGTGTGGTGCCTCACAAAACGTGCATGGTGTCTGTTGGTGTTCAATTACTGGATTAGACTGCGGTTGCGTCCTAGTTGATAGTCGGCTTCCATCGTCTATAGCTGGGGAGATTGGATCGAGGTTGCATTGGAAATCGAACGGCCTCGGTTTTGATCTATTGCCTTGATCGGTAAAATTTGCTGTCATTGGGGAGACTGAGTCGAGCACGAACTGAGCCTCGATCAGTCTCGGGAATTGGCCATCACTGCACTGGTCGGCGTCGTTTGCCTAAATGGGGAAGACTGGGTCGAGCGCGAACGAAGCCTCGAGCAGTCTCGTTGATTTAATTTCCTTGCCTTGCTCGGCGGGTTTCTCTGCAGCAGGCTTCCTTCTGACATTGGTTGCTTCGGGTGGCTTGGTATCTTTATTCGTTGTTGCGGGTGCACTGACAGTTGCCGGTGCCTTATTGATGCCCTTCAGTGTTTCTTCTTCAGTCACAATGTACACGAACTGTTCTTTAGGTTCACCAGGACAATTTGCCAAGCATGCCTTCTTCATATGGGCAGGTGACATACGCATGCTAGGTTGGAAAGTTCTTATCCTCCACGGTGGTTGCAACATCAATGGCGGCAAACGGCAGTTGGATTGAGACATGATGTTCATCGCATTTGTGTCGGTCGGACGGTTGGCGAGCAGCGCGTGTCTTACCTCAACAAACTCCGTGGCCTCATCAAGGTAGGTTTCTTCGGCCTGCTCGATAAACCGCTCTTCAAAATACTGTTGAATAATGCCCGTCCATGGAGTAATCAGGCATATGAGCTCTTCATGCCGATTCTGCATCTCGGTCCAACTCCGATGAAGGTCTCGCTCTTGCGATTTCACGGTGGCCAACGTCGGTGGTCCGCTCTTGACGAGCTTATTGAAAGTTTCCATCATTTTCTCATGTGCGGCGAACTGGGCCGCCTTGAGGTTTTCTGCCAAAGCCACCGCTGTCATCGTCGAGTTCATTGGCTTAATTGATTATTGATTATTTTCACGAAATTCACTACAGTTTTTTCACTTTCCTGTCGATGGTGGGTCTTAGCGTCTGGACTCGAATGTCCCGCGACCTTTTTATATACTGCGAGCTGGCAGCAGTGAATTGGATCCACAGACTGGATCCGGCTCGAAGGACCAATAATTGTTGTGTGTTTAACCAAGCACTGAACACACTTACCATATACAAAAAGTTGTTGATTTGTTGTGGCTAGCGCCAGGAACACGATGGTGTCTCCTGGCGTTGATAATGATGTTTCTAAAAGAGTTTGTAGAATTGGTACGTAAAATGACCAACAGAATACCTCAGGGGGATATCCTAAACTGTGATGACCAATTTCCAATAATAAAATGCGTTTTTATTAGTCTGATGAGATATATTTATTTGGATTAAAGAAATAGACTTGTGGTGTTGCTTTTACAAAATTCACACAGAAAAGAGAAAGTATAAAAGAAAAAAATTGTTGTCATTTGACAACCAACAGAATTAATTCACAAATGTCAGCTGATTGCTGACATTGTTTAGGGTGATGCCACATATCTAATTCAGGTGGTGCCACCGGTATTTAATTGCTAATTCGCCGGTTGTGTCAAGGGCGAATCCGCAACAATTGGAGAATTCTTTAGAACAACGTTTTACAGACCAGAGAATTGAGGTGGTCTTAAGGCTCATCGCGTCAATATGTGAAATGAAATTAAATTCACCATCACATAAAATACCAACACGGATCGATTGGACGATGGTGAGAGTTTGGTTATGAAAGAACTAGCGATGGGGAGGAGAAGGTATTCGCTTTTATGAAAAGGTTATAAACTGACAGTTGCCAATATTAAGCTCTAAAGAATTTTTTTGCGATAGCAAACCGTGAAGATGTCAAGACCTCGTGTGGAGCAGTGCAGAATCAAGTGGTGACATGATAGTCTTATAGAATTTTCTTTTGCGTGCATTTTGATTTCGTTCTTTTTCTTATATTTATCTTATTTGCTAGACAAAAACTGCTTAAATTCTAGCTTATTTAAATTATACTCTAACTTACTGGTCTCCTGTGGACATTAGGGTGACTATTGTCATGTATTATTGCCTTTCGGCTTTGTACTTGATGATGCTTTCGATGTTGTTTGTGGTTAGAATAAAAAGTAGGGGGGCTGGGTGACTGCTTTGAGGGACGCCGTAGGTAACCAGGATGGAATTAGATATCGCAGATATGAAACGAACATAGTAGAGTCTATTTTCCAGGTAGGAAGATATCCACTTTAACAGAATAGGTGCAGAGCTGAAAGTAAACAATTTAAAAAGTATACCAGGTGTACCGGTATGAAGAGTTTTTTTTTTTAAATAAAACACTAGTTTTAAATGGGAAAGCAAAAAACATTTTATTCGAAGTATTGGCCATTGCTTTCTACACATTTCGACCACCTTTCTGGCAAATTGTGGATACCACGCCAATAAAACCGGTCGTCTTTTGAGGCAATCCATTCGGAGACCCAATTTTCGACTTCTTCGTGGGAATTGAAATGCTGCTCGGCCAATGCGTGTCCCATCTATGAAAACAAATGGTAGTCGGAAGGAGCGAAGTCTGGTGAATACGGCGGGTGGGGTAACACTTTCCAGCCGAGAGCTTTTATTATTTCTTTGACGGGTTTTGCTGTATGACTCGGAGCCATGCAACAAAATTACCTTTCCGTGTCTTGTGGCCCATTCTGGTAGTTTTTCGATCAATACATGGTTCAAATTGATCATTTGTTGTCGGCACCGTTGCGCATCAACAGTTTCGCCAGGTTTTAGGAGTTCATGATACATCACCCCCTTCTGGTCTCACCAAACACAAAGCATTGTCTTTTTTCCGAACTGATCAGGCTTTGCAGTCGATGTTGACGCTTCTCCTGGATGTACCCATAATTTTTTGCGTTTAGGATTTTTAAAATAAATCCATTTTTCATCACCAGTCACAATTCGATGCAATACTGACTTCATTTCGTGTCTTAGAAGCAACGTGTCACATGTGGTGTTTCGCTTTTCCATCTGCCTGTCATTCAATTCATGTGGCACCCAGTTTCCACACTTTTGGATCTTTCCCATAGCTTTTAAACGGCCAGAAACTGTTTGTTGTGCAACATTTAACATTTGTGCCATCTGTTTTTGACTTCAAGTGTCCTCTTGATCCAATATTGCTTGCAATTCAGCGTCTTCAAACTTTTTTGGTGGTCTTCCACGTTCTTCATTGTGCACATCAAAATCATTATCTCTGAACCGCTTAAACCACCTTTTGCATGTTGCTTCCGATAGAGCACGACCACCATAAGCCTCGACAAGCATTGGATGCGACTCTGCAGCACTTTTCTTCAAATGAAAACAAAAAATTAATGCTTTCCGCAAATCATCATTTTCTGGTACAAAAATCAACACTTTTAACAGGATTAAAAAAAAAAAAATCATGCTGTTTGTGCAATGACTTGATGCATACTAAATATGTTTGACAGATGTCATAGCAACCAAATAAAAAAAATATAAGGGCTCGTTCACAAAAAAATGTTCCCTATCGATACATTTGTATCTTGACGCTCACATCAGACCGGTAAGCCTGGTATAGCGATCGCTGTCAGGATTTCCTACACAGTGGTCACATACTCTAAATCACGACACTCAACCGTGTTTTCCTGTGACACTGTTTTGACATTAGCATCTTCCTTTAGTATTTGTTGTACCTTTGCTTTTTTCTTTTAATTTGATACAGGCCAATCCACCGTAACGCTATGTAGCGTCGCGGCATGTACCTTTGCTTTCAGTGTCTCAGTGGTGGCCTCTAGACGGCGTTTCAGTTCTAGCAGCAATTCCCCTTTTGCTGTCTTTCGAACTTTAGTTACGCTGTTTTCGAGTTCACTTAGCTCGGGCTTGGCCTTCATAAACTTCAGTATTATCCGCATATGTTTTTTCTACGGTTCTGAATATTATTATAGCGTCCAGGCGTGGTCTCCTTCTTTTCATAATATTGGCCTTCCCAGTATCACCTTTTGGAGCCTCTTCACCCTCCAACCTCAAACCCCCTTCCTTCCCTCTGGCCAATTGTAAACCAATTAAAATTGGGTGACTCAACATTGATTTACGCCGCGACCCTGCTTACGACCGTGTACGAGTTTTGCATTGGCTGGATTTGCACGTCTTTACCGCTTGCTTCAGCCGGCGCAGATGGCTTCTTTAAGCGATTTTCCACTTCCTTATCGCAAAGGCAACCAATGACCTCGACCAGCTCTCACACGGCATTAGTAATATGCCTTTGCTTTTTGATTTTGATCGTCCTCGTCAATTCTGCGATCCGCTCTCCGAGCTGCCCGAACACCAAAAAACCATCATCACCTCCATCATGGTTCTGACCCGCGCTAGTCTCTAAATCGCCACTGCTTGTTGCCGCCATAAATTATGCAAAAAACCTTTCTTTGCACAACTGTGAAAAGCAGTTTTTGTGTCTTCTATATGATCGATCGATCCGGGTTGTTGTGGACGGCGCGGCGAGTCTTCGGATCTCTATCCTGTTAATTTCGGGGTGCGTCAAGGTTATAGTTTGGCTCCAACTTTGTTTTTGCTTCACATAAATGATTTGTTGGGGAAAACGGATAACAGTGTTCCTCTTTTTCGAGTGATCGGCCGATTAGAGAATCAACGTCGCACCAGTTGACATGTAGCCAGATCGACTCTTTGAATTGTGATCTGGATAAGGTCCTGCAGTGAGGAAAGGCCAACCAAGGGTGAAGTGAAAAGCAAATTCTGTGCACCTCTATAGTATATTGCCAGAAGTCCAATTTTCAATACACAAAACTTACCCGGTGATGAACTAATTACAGTGTATTTGTATTTGTGTCTTTTTTTTTCAATTTTTTCACACTCTGGTTTTTAACTCACTTTTTTGTTTTTTCTCAAATTTTCAATTTTCTAGTTTCAAGTTTTCACTTTCTGGCACACGCACGTGTGTAGTTTTAAATCTATGTCACTATCATCATTTATCGGTACCGAACCGAAAACACGCCGCACTCGACTGGTTTAATAATAAGTAAGAAGCGCGATTGATTGTTAATAATAATAATAATAATAATATTGATTATCATATTCCAGAATGAAATTCCATAATTTCTGGTAGACCCCAACTTCGACTGGTTTTTCTCAAACATCCACATGAATGATGTCATGTAGTCGAAGATGTCCTCAATCAACACAGTCGGCATGATAAGTGGCGACATCCAGAACATAAATACAATTAACGTCAGTAGTGGTGACACGAGTTTTAGATTTTCCGAGACCATGAAAATTTGACTACCAACTGCACTTTCGTTTTCCTCGAGGTTCAGCTCACCTAACTCTCTTCGCATTGATCTCAGCTGTTCGTTGGGTTGCTCGTCGCCAACCACTCCGCCACTGGCCAGTCCATCTCCTATTCGCTCGACGACTTCATAGCACTCGATTACTAGGTCGGTCTGTGTTTCCGCATGTTGTGCAGACAGCAGGGTGTCCTGCTTATCTGTATGTCAGGACTAAACTTTCAACATTAACGAATGAACACCTGTGTTATTTTAAAATGTTATGTTAAAAATGCAAATTGCGCCAATGGTTGTATTATATTAAATTGTATTTGAAAGATTGTATCTATAATTTGGGATTATATTTAAATATTTGAAAAATGTGTTGTAATTGTAAATGAGTTAATTTTTGTGTTCGATAAAGGTTGCATTTAAAACTTCACAAGTCGCCAATGTGCTAACACTGCCGTTGTATGAATATTCAATTTTGCGTTTCGCTAAATGTATCCCGAAACTTCCACCACAAAATACATTCCTCCCGCTATTCACGTGGTTGGTCCTCTGGCGTCGTAACCTACTTGTCCGTCCTATTCTCGGCGAAGGTCGTGGGCTACAAGAACGACGCTCTGTAGTCTTGGGAACAGATCCTGACCTTCGATGCTCACAACACTGAATTCCTTCAACGTGACGCGACGACATGGAATTATTGATACTTAAAGCACCCACCGAAATAAAAGTACGCACACAGTTACGACTTTCCGGACGCAATTGACAAAATTTATTTTTATAAACTGGAAAAATTTAAACAAAGAAAACAAAAGTTCCGCTTGTGGCCGACACACCGGACCATTAGCCTTCCCGTATCGCACCTCCTCGAACTTCTTCAAGGCTCTACCTTGGATCCCATCCATCTTCATCATCATCGGCACTACAACCGGGAACCGTCTTGGCCTTATTTAGCAAGTCCTGTGGCTTGTTAAATTTTCCATAATGACTTGTTTTTTTTCCGGGCAAGGTCATTAGTCTTGCGCCAGAGGCTCCCCGACGGGGAATCAAACCCCGGTCTCCCGCGTGACAGGCGGGTATACTAACAACTATACTATCGAGGAGATGGATCCCATCCGTTGACTGTTATTTCCCGACTCACTTAGTATAAACCAAAAACTTAACTCCAACCAGACTCTCTTTTTCTCTCCGTTTCCCCGTTACTTCTCCGAGAAGAACTCTGCCATGACTGTCCCTTCGAAATTAACAATCGTAACGATGCAGGTTTGTGCATCTGCCCGTATTTAATCCCAATCCAACAATTTTTTTTATTAGACTTCTCTCGGGAGAGGCGAACCTATAGCACCGAGTGGGCGCCCCGAGATGCCATTAAATAACTGTTGCAGTTCTTTTTGAACAGTTGCAGGTTGTAACGCTCCGGGAACACTCGCGTGGGAAGGCAGTTCCACAGCTTCCCTGCTCTGTAACGGAACGAGTTCTGATGCAGGGATGTTCGCGCCCTCGTGAGATGAACCACAAACGGGTGCGATCCGTCGGATTGTCTTGTGGAGCGAATATAAGCCGAATTGCGTGGAACAATACCACGAATCTCCGAAGAACAGTATACGTGATAATATCTGTAAAACAGACAGAGGTCGGCTACACGCCTTCGATGTGATAGCGACTGTAGTCCCAACGTCAGCGCCGAGTCCCCGATCAGGCGGATCGCTCGTCTCTGTATGCTCTCAAGTAGGTCGAGGGTATGTTTAGGAGCCGAGCTCCAAACATGAGAGCAATATTCGAGCGCGGGCCTAATTTGGGATTTATATAGAAGAAGAAGTTGGGCCGGAGTAAAATATTTCTTGGCTCTAAAAAGATAACTCAGTTTTCCTGAGGCTGACCTGGCGATACTCGACACGTGTTTATGCCATGATACATTCCCACAGACCGTGACGCCGAGCAATTTCAAACTTTCCCCAGCTTCGAGGGCCCGGCCATTCATCATCAGCTGTGGAACCGATGATCCACTTTTCTTTGTGAATGTTGTATATTGTGTCTTCGCTGCATTGAAGTCAACGAGATTGGCCCTTCCCCACTGCAGGACCCTATCTCGATCCTGATTCAGAGAGTCAATCTGTCTACATCTTAGCTGATGCGACGCAGATGCACCAATCGGCCAAACACTCGAAAAGGAGGAAACAAGCGTACTATCATCCGCAAAACTGAACACTTTGTTATCCGTTGTCTCCAACAAATCATTTATGTGAAGTAAGAACAAGGTTGGAGCCAAAATAGAACCTTGGGGCACCCCCGAATTAACAGGATACAGATCCGAACACTCGCCGTCCACAACAACCCGGATCGATCGATTCTCGAGGAAGCTCCTCGTCCAGTCGCAAAGCTGTTGGGAAAGTCCATATGAACGAAGTTTGCTCAGCAATGCCCCGTGCCAGACGCGGTCACAAGCCTTGGATATATCCAATGCGACCGCCCTTGACTTACCATGCCGTTTAATCGTAGATGCCCATATATGTGTTATAAGTGTCTAAAGGTCTCCTGTGGACCGCCTGCCACGGAATCCGTATTGACGATCATTCAGAAGTCCGTTGCACTCCAAATACTTAACTAACTCCGTATTGATGACTTTTTCCATTACCTTAGATAAAATAGACAGTAATGCTATCGGTCGGTAATTTTGTGGGAGACACTTTTTTCCCGTCTTTGGGATTGACTGAACTCGAGCGATTTTCCAGCAGGCAGGTGAGGTCCTCCGTGCATAAGATAAGCGGAAGGGTCTGCCAAGAACCGGCGATAGTTCTGGAGCACAGTTCTTAAGGACTATTGCTGGTATACCGTCCGGGCCGGTTGCCTTCCTACAATCCAGTTCACGTAGAATGCGTTGAATAGTGCGCGGACGAAATCTCACATACCGCATGGAAGACTGTACCGGCGAGATCACAGGTGGCTCTAAAAGGTCGGGATCGAGGTTTGAATTCGCGGAAAATAAATTCGCGAACAAATTAGCTTTATCCTTTGGATTCGTGACTAACGTCCCGCTGTCTGTCACCAACGGAGGGAAAGAAGAGGATCCGAAGTTACCGCTGACAGCCTTTGCCATTGACCAGAAGGAGCGCGAACCAGTTGGGCACCGAAGGAGCTTATTGATCACCCTGTCGTTGTGAGCCTTTTTCGCGGTATCAATCGCCTGGTTGCACGCGTTTCTGATTCTAACAAAATTCGTTCTGTCAACATCGGTGGGATTGGAGCGCCATTTCTTAAAAAATCTATTTTTTGCCGGTGTAATCTGCTCCCATTTTTTGTCAAACCAAGGTTTATCAGACGAACTTCGTTTCATGGAATGTGGAATATACATCTCCATCCCCAGAAGAATAATCTCTGATACCGACTGCGCGCATGCATTAACATCGGAGTTTCCGAAGCAAACCTCGGACCATGGAGAGGATGCGAAGAAATCTCGCAAATCGTCCCAGTTAGCGGCCCCATACTTGCATACATGGCGAAGCTGCCTAGGCCGGTTATTCGCTTGATATGCAAGTGCTTGCGCGATAGATACCAAGCAGTGATCTGATTTTCCCAGTGGCGCAGAAACCTCTACGGTATAAATACTCGGTTCGGATGTCAAAAACAGATCCAGGGTGTTCGCATAATCGCCTCGGGCATCCGGCACTCGCGTTGGCACCCCCACGAGTTGAGTCAAGTTGTGGCTTACAGTAAACATCTCCGCCAGCCTCCCAGCCTCGTCGGTTCTGTTAGTATGTAACAACCAGCCGGAATTGTGCACATTAAAGTCGCCAAGGACAACAATTTCAGAAGCTGGGTGGTTGATCTGTATCCAGTCAACGGTATATGAAAGATGTTCGAAAAATGTCGCCGGTCGATCGTCATTCGGGGAGCGGTAAAGACAACAAAGAAATTTAACGGAATTCCCCAGCACGACCCTTAACCATATGATGTCCATATTATTGGGTTCCAACGCCTCCATCCTCTGGCTAGCCAGATTGGACCGCGCGAAGACGCAGACTCCGCCCTTAAAACGGAATCGCGAATTTAAGTCGTATCCTGAGCAGCGAAGATATGTCGAATCAGTTGACGAATCGACCTGGGTCTCAGTTGGGGCAAGGATATCAGGTTTCGTTGTTTGCAAATATTGGTGGACGGCGTTTACATTCGTATTGGTGAAACCGATGCCACTGATGTTACAAAATGCCGTCACCAGTCGAGCGTGGGCAGAGCCTCGAGAGCGAGCCCGGTTATGCGACGACGAACCTCTCAAAGTTCCATTATTTATCATGATATCTGCATGATGTTCCCCGTGACATAGTCCCCCCCCGGAGATCCGAATGGGAGACTAGTTTACCTCCGGAATTCTTTATATCAGAAGGTACCATCATGACTTATCCCCGCGTCAGTCCGGGCCATCAGCCACACATCCGAAACACCGTCGAAGATTTCTCTTGGCGACATCGCGGAATGTACAGCGTGACGGGGTGGTATCTCACCTTGAGGCCGACTACCACCTAACCAACCTTTTCTCGAACCGGTCCATCAGCCAAGCTCCGAAAGATGGCCAGGGATTTCTCCCGACCATTTCACGGAGCCTATAGCTTGATGGGGTGGTATTTCACCGGGCGCACAGGGCGTTGGGACCCCGGCTACCACTCGGCCTTTAGTCGCTTCTTACGACAAGCCGGACTAGCTGTGAGTATATTCTAACGCCCTACTCACAGGGCCTGATCCGATCTCCTCAAGGTCGAAAATGTGGAATGTAGATAAATGTTTTCTGTATAATTTAATGTATTGTGTATTATTTTTTATGTTATATATGTAAATCAAAAAAAAGTAAATTGGGCTTTTGGCGGATTTTTGTCTTTTGGTCGGAAGTGTTCCGCCGAACACTGTTCACAAACAGAAACAACCTGGAACACGGAGAACACTGTCCCAAATGAAACACAAATTCGGTTTTTTTTGGAAACGCTCTTTTATTTTATTGTTTTTTTATTTAAAGGTTTTTACATTTATTTTTGGTATGTCGTATATTAAAAAAAACACAACAAACTTCCACCGCACCTTGAACCGTGTTACTTTTTGAAAATGTCCTTATTTATTCCTGTTTATCGTGCATAGCGTTTCACTTAGTGTTTTCAGCACAACTACAAAAAAATGGTAAATTACGATTGCACACGTTAGGATACCACGAAAGTGTCACGGCGAGGATAACCGCCTCAGTCTACGTATTTACTGTCCGCACTTCCTTTAATTATTTCGGAGAATAATGTATTTAACCGATAAACACATTTCCGATGTCCCTAGTGAGGATCACGGGCCAGCGCGCGTTGAATTACTGTGCGTTGAACGTCGAATATATACGTTTATGGTGTTTGCCTTTGATGGCAGTGTGGGGGGTAAAAGTCAGGGTGCCAGCACGGCCACGGGTTCACTAATATCCCACCGTGTACGCCGAATGCTGTTCATGAAAGTCAAAGGTCCGCCACAAACCGGGCACATGTGGAAAGGAAAAAATAAAACGCACGATTTTTATCTTGTATAAATGTTGTTTATTTGCCGGTGAATACGATTAATTAAACACACTTTTCACGAATACGATATTTATTGATTTACATGTAGTTTAACATTTATTAGAAGAACAAAATAAAAAGGACACAACAAATCCAAACTCCTGAACAGGTATTTCAGCGAAACAATTACACAAGTCGAGTTTTCGCTCTTATCTTAATCACTCAAGCGTATACTCTAACAGGTTTGCCTCAATTCATGCGGATTGTAAAAACTCGGCGCTCCCTAACACTCGGGGGTGTGCGCACTACCGTGCGCACGCTGCGGTCGTTGGTAATCAACTCTGTGGTGGTTGGATTTCGACTGCCTTACCCAGTGATTAACATCGAGAGACTCTGGTGAGTCCTCTCTCAGCTAAGGGTGGGTTTTCTTATCCTCGCGAGAAACGCGAAGTTTCTCTTGTGGTGGTGAATTGGAGAGGATCTCTCCGGGTCGATCTTAGCTAGTGTGCTAATGATCCATTGTTTACTCATGCATGTTGCTTCCGATAGAGTATGATCACCATAAGCCTCGACAAGCATTCGATGCGACTCTGCAGCACTTTTCTTCAAATGAAAACAAAAAGTTATTGCTTTCCGCAAATCATCATTTTTTGGTACAAAATTCGACATTTTTAACAGGATTAAAAAAAAAAAGATGTTGTTTGTACAATGACTTGATACATACTGAATATGTTTGACAGATGTCATAGCAACCAAATAAAAAAAATATAAGGGCTCGTTCACAACAAACGTTCTCTCTCGATACATTTGTATCTTCACGCTCCCTTCACACCGGTACACCTGGTATTTATATATATACAAGTAGTTAATTTTATAGGAAATCTTGTCGAAAGCCTTGCTGAGATCGGTGGTAACCATGTTGATGTCCTTGCCTATCTAGGGCTGACCATGTAAAAGATATAAATTTGAAGACGTTGGTTGTTTTTTTTTAAACAACCTGACACTCACCCCATCTTAACATGAAGTACAGCCATCGACAGTTTCCCACAGTAACTCAACACCTCTTCAAGTTACTGCAACATCAACGTCTGGAGCAGAGACATCTCCGGATGTTCATGGCAACCAAAGACCCTGGCAATGGGTAACCTGGCCACCCCACACAATCCACCAAAAATAGCAACGGGACATATTCCCACAAGACAAAAACACATTGTAAGACACCTTCAGTGTCATATTCATTTTGATCCGTAGAGTTGCACAGATAGTTCAGTCTACACTCAGCAGTTGTTAAGATCACTTGGTTATAGCAATTTAATAGTGAATATAAAATATAAAGTTTGAACTAAATACCGTTTGTTTTTTTTTATCGCTCCCACTTAGTTAGAATCTAACTCGCGCACTGAAGGGGATTTTGTAGTACCCTTAAATGTCAGAGCACAGTGCGAGCGGATGGAGGGGAAGCGGATAAGGAAAGGAGGTTTTTTTTTTTGGATTCGGTAGGATGGTGGAAATCTTCAAAAGATACCTCTGGACCGATCCAGAGGCATGCCGGGTTTTTACCGACTAAAACCACCTCCCGCCAGGCACATATTCCCATTGATCCCCGTGGAACTTTCTTTTAGATATTCCATCGCGGGGCGGGACGGAGTTACCTGTTACTCCGCTCGTCACGTCGCAACTGCTGCATCATTTCACAGAGAATACCATTTGTTACGGACCAGGCCTGTTTTGAACTCAGTATGTATTTTATTAGTCCTGTCGGAGTAAATATCCGTCTCATATGTCTCTCGAAAATCGTTCGTGTGGTCTCGAATCACACCCACTCTGTGAGTACGTGTTCCGCATTTTATATTTTGCCTTCGCAATACAAGCAGTATAGGTGATTCACATCCTTATGCTTGTGCAAGTATTGTCGAAAACATCCATGTCCTGATATTAGCTGAGTCAAGTGGTAATTCAGCTCGTCATGTTTTCTTTTCACCCATGTTTCTATATCAGGTATCATGGTGTGGGGCCATCTTCCTTTGGTGGAAGAATCCCACCTTCGTTGCCGTTCTCTTAGGCTTGAGAGCTCTAATTGTGACCGTATTCTCTGAAGATTCTCTTGGGAGACCTTATCCAATGCAGCGTTTTCTTTAGCTGCAATATCAAGTGGTGTCCTCCCGCCCAAAATATTTATGGCATCTTCGGATATCGTTCGGAATAGCATACTCTTAGTGATGCCAGCCTATGTGCTGAGTTCACTCCCCTCATGTACGACTTATACTATGCGGCTCCTGCACATATGTGAGCTGCATACATTATAATGGAGGTGAGGACACTAGTTGTCAGTTTCCTTATGTGGGGCCGGGTCCTCCAACATTGGTTAGCAGTCTCGCCAAAACTTTGCATACTCTTGCGTTTTTTCCCTCGTTTTCCTCAGGTGTTCCTTGAAGGTCAACTTGTTGTCGAGTATAACACCAAGATATTTAATATAGGGACTGGATCTGATTATTTGTCCTATTTCCAAATCAAGGTGTTCAACTTTCTTGCGGGTGGTTATTAAAACTGCCACCGTCTTATGTCCAGCTAGTTTCAGTCCGGCCATATCTAGCCAGCATTTAATGCTCTGGGTTGCTTGGGAGCAAATATTCTTTAGGTCATCTAGATGTTTAGCTACGGTCACTATTGCGAAATCATCTGCGTACCCAATGGTTCTAACCCCTTCTGGTATATTGACCCTGAGCACACCATCATACATGAATGCCTGGACATCACAACGACGAGGAAACACATGATCAGGTAGAACATACCACATTTGTGTGGTTCGGCTAAAGAATGACTCTCTATGTTTATTTGTACGCTTGAACTTGAGTTTCAACTTGAACTGATGCGCATTCTCAGATTGACTAGTATCGCGGGAAAAGTCTGAAGGGGCGGAACACATTCAGCACGTTCAGTTGAGCAACGACCGTGGTAATACCTATAGAAAAGAGATAGGCATGATACGTTGCGCTTGTGTTCCAACGACAGAGTTGATCGACTAACGGCTGAGTCCCCAATAAGTTTCACTGCTCGTTTTTGCATCCTGTCGAGCACGTGTAGTGCAGTTTTGGACCTGACCAAATATGGGAGTTGAACTCCATTTTTGGACGAATATACGCCTTGTAAATAGTGGCCAGGTTGGATGGAGTGAAGTATCTTTTGCATCTCTTAAGGAACCCCATACATTTGGCTGCACTTTTTGCAGCTTCAAATATGTGGTCATTCCAATTAAGAGTCGAATTAATTCGTGTGCCGAGGATTGATAGTTCCTTGGCTTCGTCGATGGAAGTGCCGTTGATAGGCAGTATATTTACTTTGGAGTTCGCCTTTGACGACAAGAGGCAGCGCTGAGTTTTTAAGGCATTGAACTCTACTCGGTTAGATAATCCCCACTGATATATCTTGTTGAGGAATTCAATGTATCAAGCATAAGCTGCTTGTTGGTAATGACGTTCGAAGAGTTTGGCCGGGAGTGATCATATGAGTATGAGAAACTCAATGTGCTATCATCAGCACACGAGTGAATTGGGTTGTGAGTAATTGACAAGAGATCATTTATAAAGATGAGAAAGAGAGTGGGTGAGAGTACCGAACCCTGTGGAACACCTGCATTAATTTGACGGGAGACAGATTTGACACCATCAAGGACCACAGGAATTGCAAGGCCAGAAAGATAGTCTCTTATCCAGTGGATCAGGGAATTGTCCACTCCATAGGAATGCAATTTTGACAAAAGGGCTGGATGCCAAACTCTGTTGAAGGCTTTTGAAATATCCAATGCGACTACCTTGCTTTCACCGAGGTAGTGGATGGGATGACTCCACTTTTCGGTAAGGTACGCCATCAGATCGTCACGTGGGAGACCGGGGTTCGATTCCACGTCGGGGAGCCTCTGGCGCAAGACTAATGACCTTGCCCAGAAAAAAACAAATCATTATGGAAAATTTAACAAGCCTCAGGACTTGCTAAATAAGGCCAAGACCGGTTCCCGGTTGTAGTGCCGACGATGATGATGATGACGCCATCAGATCTCCTGTGGACCTGTTGCTACGAAAGCCATATTGGCGGTCATTAAGGAGGTCATTTGATTCCAGATGTTGCAAAAGTTGACGGTTGATAAGGGATTTCATTACCTTGGAGAGAATAGAAGTTAGTGCTATGGGTCGATAAGAAGAGAGGGGCGAGTTGTCACCCTTTTTTGGAATTGGCTGAATGTTCGCTGACTTTCATCTATTTGGGACACGCCCAGTAGAATAAGACAAATGGAAGAGTTCCGCAGCAGCTTAGAGTGTGAAGAGGAAAATCTCTTCAAGAGGATTGGGGGAATGCCAACCGGACCAGCGGATTTGTTTGCGTTTAGATCTTTAAGTGCGCGGGCAACAGTACGCGTTCGGAAGTAAATCTGACTCATGGTGTGCTGCGTATGCTCAAGCTGAGGCGGAACTGATGTGGCATCAGGCAGCGTTGAGTTGTCTGCAAAATGTGCAGCAAGCAGATTCGCTTTCTCTATTGCAGTGGTGACTGGTCTGCCATCGATGTTGTTAACCTGTCAGCAAGAAATCCATGTTGTCTTGGAGAAATGAGGGATTTGCAGTGAAAGCTTAACGTTGCGTACAGAAAGCTTTCAAAAGGCTTGGGTATATGGAAAAGCATAGCAATAGGTCGATAGTTCGTGATAGCGCATTTGAGCCTTTTTTTATATATGGGGGCGATATAAGAAGTTTTCCAATTTTTGGGGAACTCCCCTTGAGAGAGATAGATAATAGAAAATTTAGAAAGGTGAATTGAAAAAATATATCAACATTTTTTTAAAGCAAATGGCAGGGATATTATCAGGGCCTGGCGTGAATTTGTCCTTAAGTTGAAATAATTTGTTTTTGATCAAATGCGAGTCAATGGAATTGGGTAAAACTGGCCCGAGGTAGAAAGTAAATAATCGAACTACGAAGGATCGGGGACAAGGGAGTCATTGGTGAAAGATTGTTTGAAATGAGTGGAGGAGAGATAAGCGATAATAAGTGGCTCTAGAGCGTTTGTGTTAAAAGATAGAACCAAGGTCTCAACACATTAGACCACTGCCGCTTGTGATCGTTATTGTCAAGAACATTCAACTGATGTGGAATTGCTATGGTAAACGGTTCTGATACTTTAATTATTCGATTTTCTTCCGGTGTTATTCTTCACTATTTGCTTGTGGGTTATGTGTATCTGTTAGGAATGCCACTGGTCAGTTGAGGTTCCCGATTGTTAGGTAAACGAAGGAGGGTAATCATCGGATCGTTGTTTGTCATTGACGAATTGAAAAAAGACTTTTGTTAGGTTAGTTTGTGTATCGATTATGTAGTTTTGGTAGAGCGTATTGGATCATTCGGTAAACTGAAAATGACCTCCGAAAAAATTACAATAATTGTAATTTCCGGAGGAAATTGGCCAACATCGTGTTCCTTGTATGGTGTAACGAACAAAGCTGTAGAAACAGGTAATATAAATTGGTTAGGATAGTGTGGCGTTTCTAATAGATGCACACACAATACACAAGCAAATAGTGGAGAACACGGAACGAAAATCGAATAAGAAAATGCATCAGAGCCGTATACCATAGCGATAACATAACAATTCACATCAGTTGAATATATTTGAGTTTAAAAATCGAATTCAAAACACGGCCAGTAGCCTGATGTGTTACGCATTGGTTCAATTTTTGGTGATTCTAACTGTCATAGTGTCAGTTCGAATCACACGTTCTTCACTATCCCCCCAAACGCTATAATAGTATAATTTGGAGTGAAACATAATCAAGTTTAAATGATGTAGATGTAGCAACAAGATGCCAATGAGCACTTCAGGGCAGGAAGATTCATCAATAGGTCGTCGTCCCGGTAGACACTAAAGGTGGGAGAGAATAATTCCAGGTTATTGATGCTGGGGATTAAATAAGTATTGTGTGGGTCATATATGTCAAAAGTTATAGCGTGAGATTTTTATTAAATGGAGTGAGTTTTAGAGCGAAGGTCTTTTACATTCTGATAGTAGACGGCAAAAGGAGTATTGCAATGGATTGTAGGGCAAGATGGGTTGGCAAGAGTTATAGGAACGAAAAAATTTATCGCGACTGGCTTTGTCCCGTTGGAGATGGTGACTAGGCCATTCAACACCATTGAGAAGACAAATTGAAGTTTTCGTGGAATTTTTTGGGCAGATTCCGGAGTATGGGAAGGTCGGTGGTAATCCCCCTTGTTGAATAGAGACTATGACGCTAGTTCTAGTTTTACCTTCAAAGTAGACAGAATACGATTTGTCATGAAGATACGGCAGAAAGATACGAAAGTTGTCATATGTCTTTCTACCTCTAAGTTGGGAAGGTGCGTAACGATATTCGGCGGACACTGAGGTCAGCCAAGTAATCTTTACTGAGGAAGGTATAATAGTGTCGAGAATGGGTCGAAAGAAAACATAACTCTTATTCGCGGACAGCAAGGAGGAAAAAATGAAATAATATCGTTTGTGATTATTCGAAAGTTGGTGGTTATTCCATGACTCTGTGGCGGTTTTTACTAGCGCATCAACAAGGATGCAGGTTCAATAAAAACACCACCGATGGAAAGACAAAAACACTAATTGCACCAGAGAAGATGGTAGCAGTAAAACACGTCATTAAGTTCTTTTATTGGTGATACTCCACTATCGACACATCAGATAATCCTTCAATATGCGCACAGTCGTCCTACTGCTAGCAGCAGCTTTTGCCAAGAAGAAACAACGAATAAAACACTTGGAGTGGGTGGTGATCTCTGCATTTTATTATTACAATTTTCCTTTCAGCTTTACAGTTTAGAATGTTATTTGCGGTTAAAGACACTTTATATCGTTAATTGAGAGTAAAGGCACTTTGTATAGTTAATTTGGAATACAGACACTTTATATTGTGCAACAAGCAACTTGCCCGGCTTGTCTTTTGGACCAACGGATTGTTGGAACAAGTAAACACAGGAGGATTGCTGTGGGTTTGATGGGCATGTTGCCGCCCAGAGGAACCGATGGGGTTCCTAAATGGTTCGTAACAGATGAATCAGAATGGTTTGGGATGACTTGGTATCGTTTGATGCCATGGCGAGATGGTCATCTTGCCGTGGATTTATATTTCAGGTAAGAAATGATTGAAGGGGAGCTTTGTACTGCCCTTATGCAGGTAAGAGGCTATGCTCGGTAATGTATTGCAGGTTGGGAAAGGGGAGTTGGGTTAGGACGATGGGTGGTTCTTCAGGCGAGCCTTAAAGAACCCCCACAACTCCATAACCTTCGACAGAAAATAAATAAGGAAAGCAATGTGAGGCGATAGGAATAGGAGTATGATTTGTAATCCTTTTTGGAAATTGAATGGCTATTCGCTGACTTTGTCCTATTTGTAAATTTAGAAGAATAGATACAAGAACTCTCGCCTTTAGTGAGTGAAGAGGAAAAACACTTCAAAAGAATTGAGGGAATAACACCCAGACTAGCGGATTTGTTAATTTTCAGCTCTTTGTTGACTCGGGCAACAGTGATCGAAAGTGAATCTGCCTTGTGGAGTGTTGGCTGTGCACGAGTTGGGATGGATATGACAGATATCACATGAGAGATATTAAAGAGATATGGGTTGGTTGTTAATTGCACAATGAGTTGATTCTCTTCCTCTATTTTGTTGCTGGCCATTCTGTTGTCAATTATAAGCGAAGCGATAAATGAGGATATAGGGTTTTTTATGTTCCTCACAAATGCCATCCTGTGTTAAATGGGAAGAATGCATTATTTTTGTTTCACTCTCTGGTTGTGTAGAATCAATAACAACACTCAATTCCATTACTTTTATTAGGTTGAGGAAAAAGTATTCGGCGTCTTTAAGTAAAAATTAACAGCATTTTTTTTGTTATACGAAAACATTTGCGGTACTTTAAAATCACAAAAAAAAAACTCGAGAGCGGCTTAATATTTACTATTGGTTTGCATAATACAGAACGAAACCTATCGAACACAGTATAATAAGGAAGTTAACCCCTATTTTACAATCTCTTTCTTCAGATGTAAATTTGCACTCTATTTACGTCCCCTTGCCTGCTTAAATGAATAAAAGAAAAGAAACGATTTCGGAAATATATGCTAACCATCCAAAGTAAAGAAATGTAAACTTAATAAAATAGAAAAAATAAAGTAATGGTCTCGGCCGGTGTGCCATCTCTCGTAAATGTGTTATCCTGTATTGTTGTGCTATGCAGCTCTTGTGGGACGTTGATAGCGTTTCTATTATTCGTAATGTTTTATATAGTAGTTCAACCCCTGTAGAATCGTTGACATGATGTATTAAAAATGCTACTTTATCGTCTTGTGTTAAAGCATTTTCGTCCAGATACCAGATCCCCTCATTTATAATACACATGTTGTTCGGGTAGCAATCTTATAGGGTATAAAAGCGTGTGCATTATATACGACATTTGACGTATGTCCATGCTACAAATTTAATTAAATATGCCGTCGACTCATCCTCCGTTTTCATGTTGCAGTGCTAATATTTGATGTCCTGTCATCTGGGATTTGTATGCACTTTATAGCAGGTTTTATAGGATGATTTTCTCCTCATCATATTGCAATCACAAATTACGTAACAGTGCATTAAACTATATCTGTAGACGAGTAGTGTTATGTGAGTAAATGCAATATTCAATGAGCTTGTTTTCAGTAGGGGCAGTATTTGTGCTACAATGCATTTTTACACCTATATAAAGCCATAAGTTGTTCCTGGGCGGGAATAAAAATACAGGTCAAACTGAGCAATGTGTGGTGAATATGGCGGTTTAATCTCTATAGCATTTAGCAAGGTAGTGACAGTGATTTGAACACACAATGAAACGAGTGACAAGCACAACATTGAAGCATCAGACTAACGGCCGCGGGTACGAATTCGATCGTTATTCTTAAGTACACTCAACTGATGTGGGATTGCAATGTTATTGCTGTGGTATACGGCTCTGATGCTGTTTGCTTCTTCGATTTTTTTTTCGGTGTTGTTCTTCACTAATTATATGTGTGTTGCCTATGTATCTGCTAGAAACGCCACAGCACTTTTGGCGACTTGAATTTGGTCTTCCCAAAATGAAATAAAAGTAAATTTTTGTTACGTTATTTTATTGCTGCTGTTAAAAGCACGATCATCCGCGCAGAAGTGGCTGCCGGGGCTCCAGTTCAGACTCACCTGAACGGAGGGCGCTGTGGGGTGCAAGTAGGTGTGCCAAGACACGGGCACTGTTTCACTTGAATCCCCATCAAGTTGTTCCGACGAAAATGTTGAAACTCCAGAACTCAAACACCAAAGGTAAAGATGAAGGAAATAAAAGCACTGGTGGTCTTTTGTTGGTTAATGTTTTCTTTATTTAACATTCAATGATTCCACATGCACAAATAAACTGATAAAATTTAACTGTTTTCTTGAGGATAATTAAACCGACTTTTCGTGGCAAAATATAAACTTTACGCGTAAGATGAAATTTCCTGTGATTGAATCTCGACTGACTGTAGTAACGTGGGTGTGCGCGACGAGGGATGATTTTTAACTCGGTGCGGCGTGACCGTGTTAAAGGATATTTTAACAATTATTATATCAATTACTATTGTTTATGGGTCACAAAACTTACCCCGAATCTTCTTTAGTTGACGTGATTGTTGGTGATAATTAAATGAACTTGATTATATAACAACCGTCATTGGTGGTGTATGTAAGGCGACTGTTTTGAACGGGCGACATAGCGCGTGTACGCTGCTGTGGTTGTACAGTGACTGATCCCAATTAGGGATGAAAATGGGTAATTTAATTTTGCACACCGGACAACCAATAGAGACCATCTTAACGCTTCTGCTTTCTCATCTGCCACGCCCATCGAGGTGTGGTGAACACTTCGGTTAATTCGATAGTCGACGAACATGGGAGAATGAGAGAACAGAAGCACAATGTAGTATGATCTCGGGGTGGGTTTGGTTGTGTGTGCATGAATCAATGCAGCTCTGAGGGTAGCCCAATTCGGTGAAAGTGGTGACCTCACTGTAGATTGGCCTGTAGGGAGACAGAATTATGGAGGAGAGGAAAATGTAGCTGGTGCTATTCACCTGCGAAAAGAGATCTTTGATCCCAAGCGAATAGATGGTCTGGGAAAAGCCGAAGTGGCGCTACATTGGCTAGGGTAATATTATCGTGGAAACCACACTCGAATAATTTGGAATTACCCCAGCCGTTGCATGATTATGTAACTGCGTCGTTTGGTCGTACATGGTTGTTGCCAACCAAAATGACTGGAATTTCCGGTGGAAATCGCTTGAGTTAATGCAATAGTGTTGCCGTATGGCAAGAAAACACTGAATGCAATTGTGCAAATCATGGCAGCCCGACCACAGGGAGCGCCGCATACTTCATGCAGAAGACCTGCCAGCAGATCTATAGCGTTTGAAATAATAGTGAAGAAGATCGTGTGATTCGAACTGACGCTATGACAGCGTGTGTTTGGAATTTGATTTCCAAACTCGACTATATTCCACTGATCTGAATTATTTTTAATTTATCGCTTGGTATACGGTTCTGATGTATTTTTCTTATTCGATTTTTTTCGTTCGTGTTCCTCACTATTTTTGCCTGTGAATTGTGTGTATCTGTTGTTAGAGTTGCCACAGATCACCAGGGGAACAACCACGACAACTCCGACGAGGGTTGCTGGATCGTGCTCCTTAAACATCAAAGAAAATACAAAAAACACGATGCACAGAACAACAAATTTATTTCCGTTGAATGCAACAGAAGGGTTATTTCTTTTGTCGAGGATCGCAAAATAAACCAAAATTATATCAAAATGAAATTTTAACACGAAAGGAAAAAGAGAACTAAAAACAAACGAAGAGTATTTCACTACACTGAGGCCTCACAGGAGAATTATGAGCCACACAAGCGACCCGACTGTAAATCGGTCGATTGCATTAGCACCTGTAAAAAGAATTTCACCTATAAGGGCATTTTTCCATGCATAAACGCATCGGCAAAAAATTTCCCAACAAAGTATTCTTAGCATTCATTATCCAATGTATCACTAAAATTCGCAGAAAAACTATTCCGGCACATTGTTTGCCAAGCAATTTTGTCCCTCGTGTGCACCCTAATCCTCCCACATGCACATATCTAGCAGACCCTTTGTCCAAGGGACAAAAGCAAATACGCGCATCTAGCGTCAAGTGCCATAAACCGAGTTACTTCGCATGTAAACATGCATAAAATCCAACCCATGATATGTTTCCCTACTAATAAGCAATCACCAATTTCGTGCTTTGCCACAAACGAATTACCCTGCATTTACAAATGCAGACAAGGGTTTCGTTTCGTCCACCGACACAAGATACGATATACAATTTGCATTGTATAAACTATCCAAATCCATTAGCACCTTTTTCTAATGGCTATGCGCCTATTTACGCAAGGGCATCACTCATCCAAGACTTTTATGATGCCCTTGTCCCACCTTTCCTTTTAGCACCATTTCCTCGATGCTTTGCCGTCTATTTATTTAGCCGCAATGCACATCATAAACAAAGATCTTCACGATCCCTTTGTTCTTTTTCCCTCGTTGTAAGTTTCGTTTATCCTTTGCTGAAAGCATCGATAAACACGGTGATGTGTACGATCACACATACACACCACTGCATAAAGAGGTCGCCGTTCATTGGCCAGACCAGTAAGGAAAGATCGCATTTCCTTGGTGGCCACACGCTAAAGAGAAAAATTTCTCTTTCTCCTCCATATCTCACCCTCAACTGAGGATCGAAGACAAGTTAAAATTCAATCCCCGGAGAGTGTTATTTCAACCTCCGGTTGTGTCTTCTCCTGCTCCCCGTAGCGCCGCGGGGACGCATATATCCCAAAGCCGAGTCGAGTAGGAAATCCGCGCCCTTATATTAATCAAAAGAAAGGGGATTAAAAGAAAACCAAAAATGTGTACAATAATTATAAGTAAATTACCGGAAATACAGAAAAATTAATAAACAATATTATACATCTAATATCGTGACAAGGTGGAAGCAGTACTTTGAAAACCTGCTCAATGTGCGCACCCATCAACCACAAATAAACGCACCAGACGTACACACAGCCGAGCCCCAGATCCCAGAGCCCTCTTCCGACGAAGTTGTAGACGCGATAAATCGACTGAAAAACAACAAGGCTCCCGGAATCGATTGCATACCGGCAGAGCTTGTGAAGCATGGAGAAGGGGCAACCGCTCGAAAGATCCACCAACTGGTTAAAATAATATGGGCTAAGGAAGTCATTCCGGAAGAATGGAAAACCTCAATAGTCATCCCCATTTTCAAAAAAGGCGACAGATCTGACTGCGAAAATTACAGAGGAATATCATTGCTCCCAATCACATACAAAATATTAACAAATGTCATACAGGCAAGAATCACACCGTACGCAGAAGAAATATTGGGAGACTACCAATGCGGATTCCGTCGGAACCGGTCAACAAGCGACCAGATGTTCACAATAAGAAAATAAGTGGGAATACGGAGAGACGGTTCACCATCTGTTCGTTGACTTCAAAAAAGCCTACGACTCAGTCGCAAGGGAAACACTCTACCATATTGTAGTTGAGCTGGGGATCCCGAAAAAATATGCTGCCCTCATTCAAATCTGCATGAACGAAAACAAAGGGCGAGTTAGAATAGAAAACCACCTCTCAGAACCATTTGAAATCCGGGACGGACTAAAACAAGGGGATGGCCACTCACCATGCCTTTTTAACCTTGTCCTCGAGTATGTTATCAGAAAGGTACAAGACGACAAAACGGCCGGATCATCCCTGAACGGGGTCGCTCAAGTGCTCGCGTATGCGGATGACATCGCCGTTCTGGGCGATAAACTCGAAACTATAAGTAAAAACTGTGAAATCATCATGCAAGCAGCAGAAGAGGTGGGCCTAGAAATAAACGAAGACAAAACGAAATACATGATTACGACGAGAGCAGGTGGACCTCAAGAACACATATAAACGTCAGGGGCAAGATATTTGAAAATGTCAAAGAATTTAAATATCTGGGAACAATACTGTCGATCAGAAACGAAACGTCGAAGGAAATTAACAAAAGACTACATTCCGGCAACGCTAGTTGGCATGCAGCCAGTAAACTATTAAAATCCAAATGGCTATCACGGAACTTAAAGCTCCGTATCTATAGAACCATAATCATGCCGATTGCTCTATACGGATGCGAAACATGGGCTCTCACAAAACGGGAAGAAAACAAATTCCGCATATTCGAGAATAAAGTTTTAAGGGGTATATTTGGCGGTAAATATGACGAGGAGTCAGGACAATGGAGGAAACTCCACAACCACGAATTGGAAGAGTTATACCGCAAACCTACAATAGTGAGATCAATCAAGTCGCAAAGATTAAGATGGGTCGGACACGTAGCGCGAATGGGCGATGATAGGACCGTGCATAGAATTCTTGACGGTAAACTAACGGGGAAGAGACCGACAGGCCGACCGCGACGGAGATGGGAGGACAATGTTAGATTGGACATCGAGGAGACCGGATCGGATGATCGAACGTGGAAGGAGAGCGCACAGGACAGGGAACAATGGCGGAGCCGAGTCAGTGAGGTCATGAACTTCCGGGTTCCTACAGGCCAGTAAATAATAAAATAAATACATCTAATAAAAACGAAAACTAAAAAATCTTTTAGTGTTTTCTTTCCCGTGCTGCGGTTCCATGAGTGTTTGTTTCGTTGTACTATTGTTTTCCATGGGTGAGAGTGAACTCTGATGGGGATAGAAGTGAACCCCGTGCCGTACGCCGGCGCAAGCTACTTTCTACCCCACATATGTTTTCTCGTTACTACAATCTGTGAAATTTGAGGGTAACGAAACATGGCTGTATACACGTGTGGTTTATGTAAAGAAAATAAAAAGTCAGATTACCAACGTAGTTACAATTGAGGAAATGTAATTCTTCTGCCCCATTCCGGAAATATGGGGATACCGTAGGGATTCCCAAAAGCGACGATGTGTTGGGTTATTCAATAAGAACGATAAGATTTTAAAATTTTTTTTTATATCGTAAAGTACAATTATTTTGAAGTCAGACTATATTAAAGACAAACGACAGCTAGTGACATTTCTACCATTTTTAATATAGCTTTGAAAATAATTTTTTCTTATTGGGGAAACCCATTATTTAATTTTAAAAACATGTTGCCTTATTTGGAAAACTTTACATTAAAAAGCAAAAGTCTGTCATATGCAATGACACCCCAGTTGGTCAACAACGTTCCTGTAAAACGGCAGTGAGTTTATCAACGCGTCATTTATTGGAGAAGATGTGAGATTGCGTAGAATATGAAATCACTAAATTTCCACGTTAGAGCCTATTCAAAGAGCAGTCATGTTAGAGAATAATACGAGTATGGCCATCAACCCAGGCAATTGAAGAAACATGGCCTAAGTCATTAACATCAATTAGTACTGAACATCGTTTTAGATGAACCCCAAACCAACCATCTGTTTGGTTTGTTCCACATTCCTTGGAAGCCTGCGGTGTGCAAAGCATACGAAATCGCCATCTTTGGCCATCAATTTGACTACAACGAAAGAACATTATTAATTGAGTAATCAGTTGGGAATATCGAAAGGCTGTTCAACACTCTGTCTTAAACAGATCGCAATAAACACTCTGCTTCTGCTTCGTCGCCCACGGATCCACACCATCAATCACGAAAGGTACAGCTACTGAGAGTAACTTTATACCCCTTGTACATCAAATTAGGCCGAATAAGTACTATCTAAAGGCTATGTTGAGCGAGAGCAAATAATTAAATGCAGGTACAACTATCCTCCGGCAAGTTCTTACTTCTTTAATGGATGCCGGGACAGAGTATCCCTTTCTCAGAACCTCCCTATCGCACAGTGCTTAAATGTATTACACACACAACTGATGATATCTAACGGAGGTGTATCCTTGGTGTTAGTTTTCCGGGCATTCCAAAAATATTTTACCGATTTCGAAACGTTCAAGTGTTAAATGGAAATTTCCTGATGCAGCGTATTCCGGTGAATTTGCCGGTAAGACTCTGCTGCTTCCTGATAGGGGGTACGTTAGTACCCTTAGCAACGAATTAATTAGTCATCGTAAAAGTGTACTGGGAGTAAATGTCCGCTCCACAATAAGAAGACATGTCATACCTAATCTGCAGTGAAAAATGGGTGTCGGAAATGATTGTCAGTCCGTCGGGGGGCGAAGTTGTGGTGCCGGCGTACGGCACGGCGTTCTACTCCGAGTTCAGAGTTCACTCTCACCCATGGAAAACTATAGTACAACGAAACAAACACTCATGGAACCGCAGCACGGGAAAAAAACACTGAATGTTTTTTTAGTTTTCGTCATTTTTATTAGATGTATAATATTGTTTATTACATTTTCTGTATTTCCGGTAATTTACTTTATAATTGTTCACATGTACAGTATTCACGGTAATTTACTTTATAATTATTGTTTACATTTTTGGTTTTCTTTTAATCCCCTTTCTTTTGATTAATACAAGGGCGCAGATTTCCTACTCGACTCGACTTTGGGATATATGCGTCCCCGCGGCGCGAAACGGGGAGCGGAAGACGGACCGACCAGCTCGGTCGGGTGATGGAAAACGATTCGGCGATGTCAATTTGCTAGGAAAGGAAATTTGGCCGGCGGTACGGGCTCTCTTAATTTAGGGTGTGTTTCCTATTACAAGAGAAACGTGAAGTCTCTCTTTGGGGTAGGTAACCGAATCTCATAGAGGAGATCATGATGGTATTCATGTATGTGTGAATATTGGTACTTTCATGGGACAAGGCCATGAGAACGAAGCTGAAAAATCAAAAGGGATAATGGCCATCAATGAGATGTGAGTTCGGCTAAGTAAACAAGTCGTATTTGATTGGGTACTAATGGATTTCTGTTTGCTCATACCGCGAGGTCATGAGAAGCGGATCCAGAAATATTGAAAGACAAAGAGATCGTGTAGATCATTGTCTATGATGTGCTGCTTTATTGATAGACCGCAATGCATCGTGGACATGGTGCTAATTGGTTTTAGCATATTCACTGAGAATTTGTGGTTATGGCATCGTTGCCAAGGGTAAGTACACAATTCCTATTTGCGTTTGCTTATGCTATAGGATTTGGTTTATGCCTTTAGACGCAAGATGCGTGTATTTGCTTTTGTCTCTTCGACAAAGGTCGCCAGCCAATGTGTATGTAAGAAAATTTATGGTACACATGGTGAGGCTGGGAATAGGCGACGCAATGAGCGTTATCCCTTGTTATGAGGGTTACATTATATGTGAACCGAATTGTTTATTTACAGGAATTCATCTAGGGAGAATGCATATGGTAAGATTGGAATTTGCCTGGCAACCGAAAGTGCCGAATTGGGTTTTGGATTTATGATCCGATAAGATGGACAGAATTCTTGTAGGGAATTTTGAGTGCGATTGGTGCATGAAGGTAAGAATTCTCTTCCAGGAGCTTTCAGGTTATGCCTTAGATAACCTTGATGCGTGAAGCATTTACAGGTGCTAATGCAATAGCATTAGCGGAAAACTATGGAGGTTGGGTTGTAGGTATGTGGGGTTCTTCGTGTAAGTTAAAAAGAACTCCCAAAGTGTTACTGGTATTCTCATTGCGTAAGGCACCCGTATTGATTCGAACCTGATCCGCGGATGTAATACGTCTCCGTAAGGACAGTCCACCCGGAGCTTTCGACTGCGTTTGACGTGTTCATCTCGGTCGCGAGTTCTCATTACAATCATTCCCAAACGCGATAGATCGCCTGATACCGGGGACAATTGCTTGTCCTCGGATAAAAAACTTCGTTCCACTATGTATCCAACAAGTGGGCTTGGTAAAAACCCCTACTTTAATAAATTCACTCCCCTACAATGCCACCCAGATACAGATAATTCTGAAATGGACGAAACTGATTCGCCAATAATCAGAAAAGTTTATGTGCCACCAATCAAAGTGCTGCAAAAATCACCAGAATATGTGCATAGCCTCATAAAAAAGCTTAATATATCCAGTTATTCAATAAAAAAATTAACAATTGGTATAAAAATAATGTTCGGAACTATTGAATCATTTAATATTGTGTTAGAAAAACTAAAAGAGGATAATTGTCAATATTTTTCTCATGATATTAAAAGTGCTAAAACTTTCAAAGTTATTTTGTATGGACTGGATGATATAAAAACTAATGAACTCAAAGCTGAACTCATTTCGCTTGGCTTAAAATGTTCTGATGTTAAAAAAATTGAAAAAAAAAAATATGATCAATTTACTGATTTTTTTTTATCTCATTCACTTTGAAAATGGAACAATTAAATTAAGTGAACTTAAAAAAAATTATCGCTCAATTTTTCATACCCAAGTGAATTGGAACTTCCAAAGGAAAATCAAAGGTAAGGTGACACAATGCTTTAATTGTCAAATGTTTGGACATGGTGAGAGAAATTGTCACATAAAAACATATTGTGCTACTTGCGCTGGTTCACACAAAACAAGCGAATGTAATAACGCTTCTGTAAATAAATGTGCCAACTGCAACGGCAACCATAAAGCTACTGACGTCACATGCACCAGTAGACCTAAATACTTAGAAATAAAAGAAAGATCATCTGGAAGAAAAGCTCATCCCCACCCAAGAACTCATTTCGCTGCATCAACTCAAATTTCTAATCATCAAGCTTGCCAAAAACCGATTTCGTTTGCCTCTATGAGTGATTTTCCTACGCTTCCACAGCCACAGCGACGACTGGGACTGACCAATGCTCCGAGCAAAAGCTTTCCAAATTCAAGTCCGCAAATTCAAAGTTTACCATCAACAATTAATGCATGGGAAAATGACTCACGCGGCGCCTCTTCATCAAACAATAACAATAATTTACCCAACAACAATTCACCACTCTTCACAATCGAGGAACTAAATTCCTTGTGCATGGAAATGATCTCAAATTTATCAGTTTGTAAAACGAAAATAGAACAATTTAATGTGAACGCGCATTTAGCCACTAAGTTTTTATACACTAATAATGTTAAGTAAAATGGCAGGAGGACAATGTTAGGTTTGACCTTGAGGAGATCGGATCGAATGGTCAAGCGTGGAAGGAGAGTGCCCAGGACAGGGAACGATGGCGAAGCCGAGTCGGTGATGTCATGAACTTCCGGGTTCCTACAGGCCAATAAATAATAATAATAAAAATGGCAGATACACAAATAAAAATAATTACTTGGAATGCTAAAGGCATACGTAATAAATTTCATGACTTTTTAAACTTTTTAAATAGCTATACAGTTGATGTTGCTCTAGTAACAGAAACTTGGCTTAATTTTGATATAAGACTCCCATCATCTGACTTTAATTGCTATCGCATTGATAGAGTAGACCAAATGGGTGGGGGAGTGGCGATTCTTATCAGGAAGTCAGTTCAACATTCGCTTTTACCTGTAATTCCAACTAGGCTTGTGGAGAATGTAGGTGTAATGATTAAGTTAAGAAACCATAAGACAGTAAAAATCTATTCTGTTTATTTCCCTGGTGGATCTTCGTCGGATATTAAAAGAAAATGGCTCAAGCAAGATCTAAAAAAGTTATTCACAATGAATGGTGAATTTCTATTAGGTGGTGATTTCAACTGCCGGCATAGAGATTGGGGGTGTGTAAGAGCAAATGCTTGGGGCAATATATTGGCTGCCCTTCCATTGGCACTACCAATTAATATTTTTTATCCACCTTGTCCAACTTATTTTCCCGCAGGTTCTCGTGGCATCCCCTCTGTCCTTGACTTGTTTGTGTCAAACGTCCCTGGTCTTATAACAGAACCCGTTTCGTTAAGTGCTCTCAGTTCAGATCATAATCCTGTTTTTTGTAACCTTTCTTGGTTGGGTGAAAGAAAGATTCAATATTTCCTGGACATGAAGAATGCTAATTGGAATTCATTCAAATCAAAGATTAAAATGAGCCTTCAAAATAGTACTACAAATCTTGAAAGAGTGTCTTGTAAAGATGATGTTGACCTTATTGTACAAAACTTTACACAAGCTATAATTTCTTCGGTTGATGAAAGTATTCCCAAAAAAGTAAAAAAAGATATTTTTAAAAAACTTCCAATCCATAACTTATAGCTTATTAAAGTGAGAAACATTCATCGAAGAAATTGGCAGAATTACCGTCAGCCCTTTTCTCGATCAATGGTTTCCCATTTTAATGAGCGAGTTAACCTATGAATCACCCAACCACGATGCATTCTCATGTTCACCTTGAAATAAGAAATTCATCTAACAACAACTAGCGTCTGCATTTTTACAATCTTCCAGGAATGTGTTTCCTATTCATTCTTTAAAATATTTAACATTAAAATTGTGTCTAGACATCATTTACCTAGATCCAAAAAAACCCAAAATAAAATGGTAAGAAGCAAAACATATGTATCTATTACGTTGGGTCATTAAAAACACATTAGGAGATTCCTAGGCTAAGATAGAATTTAAGTATAAATAGCATAGAAAAACTGCAGAGAGTGTTCATCATCATCATCATCGGCACTACAACCGGGAGCCGGTCTTGGCCTTATTTAGAAAGTCCTGAGGCTTGTTAAATTTTCCATGATGATTTGTTTTTTCCGGGCAAGGTCAGAGAGTGTTCATAGTGACCTGTAATTTTACGAATAAAATAAAGAGGCATAGCCTCCGAAAAAAAAATTTTTTTCTTCATACAAAATATAACAACAATAACTAGCGCATTACTGAGCAGATACAAATCCATCGTAATAGAGAATGGAACACAAAACTGAGCGTTATGGATAAAAATGCTAAACCGTTCTGGAATATAGTGAAGTTAATCAAGAATAAAAACCGTAAAATACCATTTCTGAAGGACTCTTCTACTACTTTTTTTACAGGTTTTGGAAAAGCAAACCTATTTGGAAAAAGTTTTTCAAAAAATCACTTGGTTTCTCAGCATTTGGGTGAATTTGAAACTAATGAACTTGTCGGTAACAGAATCGAAAGATTCGACACTACAAACGAATTAACTCCTCTAAATGCATTTGTACAAGAAGAAAACGTAAGAAATGTAATCAAGTGCTTGCAAACACGAAAAATAGGAGGACTAGACAAAGTTAGGAGTGTCTATCTAAAACAATTGCCTCATATTGGAATTAAATACTTAACATTTATAATCAATGCATGCCTTAAATGTCAATATTTTCCTCAATGTTGGAAAAAAGCGATGGTTGTACCTATCCTTAAGGCTGGAAAAGCCCCAGATAAACCTGAAAGTTACAGGCCAATTAGTTTACTTAGCAACATAAGTAGAGTTTTTGAAAAAATCCTGAAACAACATATTTTAAAAGTTGTTTCAGATAAAGATATTTTCCCCGATATCCAATTTGGATTTCGACGCTTTCACAGCACCTCGCACCAGGTTAAACGAATTTGCAGCCATGTTCTAGACCATCGTTCACGTGGTCAATCAACGGGCATGATATTGTTAGACATTGAAAAAGCTTTTGATTCCGTATAGCACAATGGGATAATATATAAAATGATACAGTTCGACTTTCCTTTGTATTTGTGTAAGGTCGTCCAGAGTTTCTTATTCAATAGATGCTTTCGGGTTCATGTCAATTGTGATGTTTCTAGATTAATAGTTTTTGATTGTGGCGTCCCCCAAGGCTCAGTACTTGGTTCAGCTTAGTACAATATCTACACTTCGGATTATCCAAATCTACCGCAGTGTGAATCAGCTATCTTCGCTGACGACACTGCAGTATTTGCGTCGCATGAATTTTCTCTCAACGTTGAGATAAATCTAAAGCATGCGATCGAGATACTTGAAAAATATTATATGATATGGAAAATCAAGCTGAATGTTGGGAAGACACAAGCCATCTTTTTTACACGAAAGAGAAAAGCTTGCTATCTTCCCAGCAGTCAGCGGCAAATAAATGGTACCACGATTGCATGGGAGCAATCCGTAAAGTATCTCGGAGTTCATCTCGATACAAAACTCACATTTAAACAACATATTCAAAGTACTCTTAATAAAATGAGTATTGCTATTAAGATGCTTTACCCTTTTATTAATCGCAAGTCTTTACTCACAAATCAAAATAAGATTATTATTTATAAAGTTATTTTCCAAGCTATACTGTTATATGGGTGTCCAGTATGGAGTAACGCTGCAAGGTGCCATTTAAAGAAGTTACAGGTATCACAAAACAAAGTTTTGAAAATGATGCTAGACCTCCCTTGGGACTATTCAACCTTAAGTCACCACGGAAGGGCGGATGTTGAATTGATTTCTGAAAGAATTGGTAAACTAGTATATAACTTTAACATCAGCTGCAAAATTCTGAAAATTCTCTCATAACCCAGCTTCTTGCTTAATTTGTCATAATATTTACATTTTATATTATTTATTCTTGTTTTTTTTTTTTTTTTAATGAAGGTTTTTCTTTTTCGTATTTTCCTTCGATTTATTCTTTTAATTATTAATTATACATATTTTTCTTTTCTTTATCCAAGATAATGTTTCAGTTGTAAGATATAACTTATCAAATCTCTGAATTGTAAAATGTGGGGTCACAGACTTTTTTTTTGAAAATATTATTACGAAATAAAAGATCATGAAAGAAAGAATTAATGAAACAGTAATCCATAGCAATAAGACAGAAATAGAAATTAATAATATACTATACTCAAACTCAAGACGTTTCCGTAAGGCAATCCGCGGTCGGAAAACGGTACCAACTAGATAGTGATCGGAGTCGACGTTGGCACCTCGGTACGTTCGTACCGTCATCAGGTGGCGATAAACTTCAATAAATAAATAAATAAACATCTATCAATACGTGGTCAATTTGGTTGCGAGTGGCTCCATCAGGTGATACCCAGGTGGCTTTGTGGATATCTTTACACGGAAACCTGGTACTCCCAACGACCAAGTTTTTTGATGCTCCCAGTTCAATGGCTCCAAGAAATAGTATTCATGTGCTTCTTTAACCTGCGTATGCACAGTCGCTTGACATAACCTTCTTACTAACTCGACCATTGAAGTGGCAAAAACCAGAAGTCTTCGGCAGGGTCTTGACCACCTGTCTCCATACAGGCAATTTTTTAATCAACGATCGATAAAAAAGCAACTTGTTCTCATATCTAAGGAAGTCAATCCACCAGAGGCATGCTAGAAACAACAGGGAAGGTACTCCGGCAAGTTATTACTACATCCCTGTAATTGTTTACCGAGAGCACACCAAGCTCACTGTGTGGCAATGTGAGTTCGGGAAAGGTAGATCAACTGGTAAACTTGCGACATTGTCTGCTACGAGATAGACGGGGTATAATGACTAAGAAGTGCCCAAAAGTAGTGCGCACTGGTGAAACATGTATTTACCTCGACGAGCTGGAATCACATACTAGAAGCGTTGGACACTCTACAAGTTTCATCGTACTGAGTACTAGCAAGTTATCGTTCTGATAGAACACTGCCCTATAACACTGTAGCGTTTCTAACAGATGCACACACAGTACACAAGCAAATAGTGAAGCACATCGAACGAAAATCTAATAAGAAAATGCATCAGAGCCGTATACCATAGCGATAACAAAACAAAATTCACATCAGTCGAATGTACTTGAGTTTAGAAATGAAATTCGTACACATGGCGGTGGCCTGATGGGTTGCCATTTGGTTAAATTTTTGGTGATTCTAACTGTCATAGCGTCAGTTCGAATCACACGTTTTCCACTATCATCCCAAACGCTATAACACCGATGGAGGACCACAAAAGAATGAGATAATAGCTGGAGTACCTCAGGGATCTATACTGGGACCGCAGTTATGTTATGCAATATTGTTAGTTGTATTAAAAAGAAATCCATTATTTTTCCAAGAGTTGGTTTTAGTAATCTATATCTCGCATTGTATAAATGCGATCGAGTTACGCTATATGACATTAAAGAGATAAGATTTCGTACTAAAGAAAAACTTCAGACAGTTTAGTGATTGCGTCAAATATCGACACCAGCAACAATACGCCATATTTTATAGTTTTTCTTCGATAAAGGCGAAAACTCAAGCCAGGCGGCTGAAAATGTGAACAGTGTTTATGGCTTTGATACTGCAATAGCCAATAACTCACATGGTTTCGTCTACCCCGTTTCGGTCATTTTTATGTCAAAATATATTATAATTTCTGGAAGGCAAATTTCCGGAAATGTCGATAAAATGGAAATTGTCAAGCTTGACCGGCACTTAAGCACTGTTTGCCTAGGAGCTAAACATTGCCTAGGAGCTAAACATTGCATTAAAAGCCGTTTGAATAAGACTGAGTATAAAAAGGAGGTCAATGTATGGGTGCCACACGAGTTAAGGCCAAAAACCTCATTGGCCGAATTTCCCATTACAAAACGCTGCAGCATCGGCGCAAAATTGATCCACTTCTGAAGCGGGTGGTGTCAGGTAATGAAATGTGGATCACTTAGGACAGCGTTAAGCGAAAATTGTCCTGGTCGAATCGCGGTGAGCCGGCACAAATTGTAGCCAAACCAGGATTGATAGTCAGGAAGGTTTTGCTGTGCGTTTAGTGGAATTGGCAGGGAATCATCTACTATGAGCTGCTCCCTTACGGCCAAACTCTAAATTTGGACGTGTATTGTCAATAATTAGACCGTGTTAAGGAAGCAATCGCACAGAAGGGACCAGATTTAGCCAGTAGTAGAGGAATTGCGTTCCATCAGGACAACGCTAGACCAGTAGAGACGGAGATTTTTATGAGAGAGGCATTATGAAATTACCTTAAAATTTACCCCTATATGATTTTACTTTGTTAATTTGTATTATTTGTACCCTGCTTCGTTGTCTCCATGTCAGACACTCGAGCGAGGAGTAACATAAATATTTGCCACCCCTAATTCAGGCTGTTACGCGTCACCGTGCCCATTGGATAGTTTGCAGTCAGGGGTATACCGACTGTATTATAACGGCGCCTCTCTGACACCGCGTCGAACCAAAGCAGTAAGTAGACCTTACCATATCAAAACGGGACTCTGAAGCCCCAAGACTCAAAGGAACAAACAAAAATGATTGAAAACTACAAAAACAATAAACACACGCAAATCCCGGTAGGTGTAGGTGTGATGAGCCGACACGATCACAAGGCAAGTGGTGTGAGACAGCGTCATTGAACGGTATATGTGTGGGCTGGTAGGAGGGCAACATTAGAGAGCAGGAGGTTGAAGCTGAGGAATGGGATTGAAAAAGTGTGGGGGCTGGGGTAGGCTTGTGGAGGAAAACTAATTTGAGAGCGGCAAAGGAGAGGTAGGATGGATGGATTGGAGGGTTATTGTTGTGGTCCTTCCCTCAGGGAGCGTGTCTGGTCCTGAAAAGGACGAGGGATCTCTTTAAGATAGCTCCTGAGGGGACCCGTTGCGGTGCCGCCGTGCTTCCTCAAACCTTGAGGGAAGAGCAGCTACCGATCGAATATGGTCCTGGGAATCGGCCAGGATCAATTAAAAATACTTTTTATATACTTTAAAATTTATTTCATTAGTAAATTCATTTTCTGGCGTCCTTACACCTCGAACGCCAATTGACACTGATCTTCGAATTTAAAATGCATCGCCCTTTTACACAAATCTTCATTGAGATTTGTATGTGAAAAATTGGAGAAAAGGAAATGGAATATCTATTTTTAGAATATACACATCTGGCTGCAATCCAGATGGAGATAAGGATTTTAGAATTGAGTGTATGGGAACGAAATGGATATCTTTTAATGTGTTTGTTTGCATATGAAGATATGCATTATGCTGTTTAGTTTTTAGGAAGGATTTGGAAATATTAGTATGGTAATTGAACAATTCAATTTGTCTAACATTGGATTGAATGTTAGTTTGGGGATATGGATTAATGATAAAGTAGGTGGGTAGAAATGTATGTGGGAGGAAAATGGTAGGGCTTCTTGGAGCACTACATTATTGAGAGACGGTGGTGGTGGGGGGGGGGGGGGGGGGGGGGTGTTTTAGGAGATGGCGCTTGAGTTCGGGAGCGGAGAGTTTGGTTTGAAATCAAAGGAGGTAGGGAAACAGTTGTCCCCTCGTAGCTGTTTAAATACATGAGCATCTCATGTAGTAGGAAGGCGAAACACCCATCACTGGAATTTCCTGTGACGTCGACTGTTACCTAAAGGAGCAAACGGGTGAAGGAACCCAACGTCGTGGCCTCGAACATTTTTCCGAAATGAGCTTGAACTGTGTGCTAATCATGATGTGCTGGCCAGCAATCGATCGAAGTACCATTGTCGTAGGTCTTTTCACCGAGTTCGATCCCTGAAATAGCCAGTCGAGTTTCTGGTTTCGCAATCTGGCAGGGCACTCGGGAGGAACGAGCTTCTGACATATCACTGATTTCGCAATCTGGCAGAGTCAGTCGTGCTACTGATTTCGCAACCTGTCAGGGTAATCGGGAAAAAAAACCACAGATTGATATGATCGACGACAGGTCTAGAGAATTCGAGCGCAGAGGCCAGCGATAAGGGCGATTACGAGACGAGACGACGAGGCTCATGAGAGACTGGTATTAGCAAGGACTTAGGGCAACCGAACTAGCTGAAGTCAGAGATCCTTCTGCCCGACGCCGCCGTCAAATCGGCTAAAAGCTGGCTTAACTTAGCTCACTTTTGGTAGCGGAGAGAAAATAGATCACGATGGGGCCCAAGCGCTGCCCTAGTCCCGCGATTGAATGCAAAGCGGTGGCGGTAGATGCTACGATCATAGATGAATCTATTTATGATGGTTCGTTGTTACCCGCATTGGCTGTTGACAACTGGTTGATTAGGCTTAGCGACTTATTAGATGCACTTCCGCAGGCTATTGCGTACGCAGATGATCTCATAATTTACAGAACAGCTCCGAAAGTTGAGATCATAAATAGTTTAATACAGCGAGACTTCAACAACGTGCAGCGCTATTGCGATGACTGGAAACTTAAGATCAACTTCCAGAAATGTGAAGCCATCCTATTTAGAACTCCATTATATAAAGCCACGTACGACACAAGAAAAAACTGGCGAAAGCTAGTTATCGTGGGACCGCATGGAGATAAACTGGAAACCAAGAGTTTAGTTAAATACCTTGGCATCTGGCTAGACCAATATCTGTATTTCAACAGACATGTAGAGGCTGCTCTGGTCAAGGCTAGAAAAACGTTTGCTATGACAAGGAGGCTATTTCACAGTAGCCAACTTGACAGCAGGGTAAAAGTCATATGCTACAGGATGCTAATCAGGCCAATGCTCATATAGGAATATATAGGTTGTCCAGTATGGTTTAACATAGGTCCAAATTTGATGGAAAAGATTCGGGTGTTCGAAAGGAAGTGTCTGAAAACCTGTCTTAGATTATATCGAACACCGGAATCGGAATACAAAAAGTTCTACTCAAATGAGACTTTATATAATGAAGCCTGCATAAATAGGGTGGATAATTTTATGATTAAATTAATCAGAGGACATATTGCGAGAGCAATAAGCTCGTCCAATGACCTAATTTTCGGGGCTTATTATCCAAATACCCTCTACTATGAGAACGTGCGTCGCAACGGTTTTGTTCCACCAGAGGCGTTCCTTGATTTGGACATGAAAGGGCTTATACAGCATGGATCCGGAATTCCGCTGATCTATCATGTAAGTAGATCATCCGTAGACGGGCGATTGTGCTACGACCGGGAAGTAACGCGCACCGAAGAAGAGCTCCTGCGCTTCAGTAGGGCTATCTCCCACAGAGACCGGGACGATAGTATTAGACAGCGTCAACAGTGCTGGTGGTTGAATGGCATATAAAGACCTGGATACCAAAGTCGGTATAGAATCACACTATCATCAGCTAGCTTACATAGACTTAGCTTTTCTAGAATTAGGGTAGTATAAGATTTAAGTTAAGTTAAGTGCTTTTACATAGAATTAAAAAAAAAATATATATATATATATATATAGGTAAGATAAGTAAGTTAAATTTTAAGAAAAAAAACACAAAAAAAATTGACAAAGTTTTTCAAATTTTTCTTTGACTTTCAAATAATTATAAGTACTGCCACAAAGTTCTGTCGCCGAAAGGCAAATTATACAAATATTAAGTAATGTTTAGCTTAGAGCGTCTGCGAAGGACCAGTAAGTTATTATATAAGATAATAAAGCTAGAATTTAAGCATTTTTTGTCTACCCTTTAACTTAGAAACTAAGAAGATAAAAAGAAAATAAAAAAATGTTTAAAAAATGAAACTGGTTGATTATGCGCACTAGCGTACCTAGACAGTAGTCCTCATGTATTTCAATTCAATTCAGTTTTTATTAAGTAGATAATACATTTATACTTTACAATTTGTATTTCAGAGTTTTAGGGCAGCAATTCCTTTACAACTATAATCTTGAATCTATATAATGAAATTAGCACAATTTCAATGAATTATAAATAATGGGTTTTCCAATAGGGACTTCACAACTTTTTTTTCGGTAGTAAATTTTTATAATTTGCAGACGTTGTTCGTTCGTGTACTTAACCATGACGATGTTGAGTTTACTGAATAAATTGACAGTGACAGTTCGATGATTAGTGAAAGGGTGCGTTCAAGGAAAATCCTCCCAATTTCTTTGAAGAATTGTTCTTCTTTACTTGATAACCGCTATACCATCGATCTTGTTCAATTGCGGAATTTCGAAATAGATGGAAGTCAGCGAATATTCAATCAATTCTCCAAACAGGGAGGCCCACCATTGCCATCTTCTCTACACCTATATTATTGATTTTTTTTCTGCCGAAGGTTATGTATTCACTAACGAACCGTCAAGTATCGAAATATTTGAAATCAAATTAACTTCTTAACGACCTTCAATATGGCTATAATGTTATTATTATAATGTTTGTGGCCCTGTTAATATGTATTAACAGGTCCACAAAAGATCTGATCTCGTATCTTACCGAACAGTGGTGTAATTTCATTCACTACTTCCGTGAAAGCAAGATATTTAAAACGCGTTTGACAGAGTTTGGTACCCAGCCTTATTGTCGTAATTGCATTCGTACGTAGTAGTTGATTCAATGGATAAGAAACCATAGAAACCCAATGTCAGGGTTTGCTATTAAAAAATTTAAGGTAAATATTTCCAAAGTGTAAAATATAATATTGGAAAAATGGAATTTTACCTGAGCTTACTAAATAACTGCCATGAGACTATCTTTCAAACCAAGTTGTTGGGTTGGGTTGTCTCAAATGTACTTCTATAGAATAAATGCTGGTATTCCCCAGGGCCTCGTACTCTGATCCACTCTGTCTCACATTTTTATAAATGAACTCTCGCCCATTATCCACAATTCAATTCATTCGTACATCACTGGCAGCACACTCAATTCATCGACCACCCTGTACCAATTTCTTCAAACCCCATTGTTAATCAACAGGATACGCCCAGTTCATTGAATTTCGACCCCAACAAGGTATATCATTGAGGGTTATCTAACCGAGTAAAATTAAATGTCGTTAAATAGAGTGTTGTCTCTCGTCGTTAAAGACAAATCCCAACATAGACGAACGATAATTGCATCGTCGAAATCAAGGAACAAACCGTTCTTGTAATTCAAATTAATTTGGCTCTTAATTGGAGCAACCAAACATTTGATACGAATGAATATATGGGGTTTCTTAAGTGACGTAAGTTTAATATATCAAGCGTGTGTGTGTCGTAAATGGAAATTAAATTCCTATAATTAATCAAGCGCATTCAAAAGAGCATTGCACGTGCTCGATATGATCCAAAAGCAAGCAGTGAAACTCATTGGGGACCCAAGTATAAATCTTTCAACTACATCGAACATAGATACAATGTACCCTACCTATCAACTATACTTGGTGAATGCATTTCTCTTTCGGCGTCGTTAATCGGACGTTCTGAGTCAGCTAATGGTGACAATAAACTTTAAATGTACAAATATACACATAGAAACATTTTTGTTGTCGAGCCACACGAATTTGGAATGCTCTGCCTGGTCGCTTTGTTAATGAAATAAACAGATTAAGCAATTAAAAAGACAAACAAAGTTCTGTCGTCGAAAGGCAAAATACACGACGATAGTCATGTAATGTTTTGCTTAGAGTGTCCGCGAAGCACCAGTAGGTTATAATGTAAGGTAATTATTCTAGAATTTAAGGAGTTTTTGTTTAGTCTAAAAGTTAGAATGTAAGAATGTTGGTTTACAGTGGGTAGGGAACACCAGAGAACACGCCAATTGTAGAAAAGAATTGTTTATTTATAAACGTTGAACAAAAACGTAGAATGAAAAATTGAACAAAAAACGTGGTGCAAAGAATACCTTTCCCTTACTGACTCTTTTTTGATGTACGCCAACCAGTTCCTGACAACGCTTCCAGTCGACTTCCCATCTTTTACAATAATGTCCTAGATTATAATTTGGTGCACACCTGTTACTTTTCTCTTTTCTTTTTGGTATACGACTTTAAGGTTATGTTTACATTCTGAAATTTGATTCAAACTCAACACTCCTCCTTAATCAAAGGCTTGCAACATGTGGACAGCTGACTTGTTGCCCACAGACATTGGGATCGGATGATCTTCTTACAAGATGCCAAGTTCCAGAGCCAGTCGTTTCAGCCAACATACGTCGTCGATCACTTGATATGCTGCTCTGTACTGTGCCTCGGCTGTTGACGTTGACACAACTTTCTGTCTCAGGGAATACCAGACGATTGGACCTCCTCTGAATATCAGACCGCCACTGGTTGAGTTCATTGATTCTTTCTCTCCTCCGAAATCAGCATCTGTGTACACCTTAATTGTTCTGTCTCCTCCAAAGTAGATACCTGCCTCAGGTGTAGCTTTCAGATACTGGAAGACCCGTTTTGTCATTTTCCAATGATTCTTCTTTGGATCACAGCAATGTCCGCTGAGATAATTCACCGCCTAGCTGATGTCGGGCCTTGAGATTGTCGCCAGGTAGAGCCGACTACCGATGGCCTCGCGGTAAGGTGTCCCAGCAGGCACTTTCTCGTCATTCACAAAATCTGCTGACTCGGCCACCATGCCAGGTTCAATGGGAGTTGGAGCCGGATTGCACTGTTCCATGTCCATTCTTTTCAAAATCTTCTGTGTATATTTTGTTTGACTCATAAAGATTCCTTGACTGCGATTAACCCATCATCCACAAATAAGGTCACTATGATGGTTTTGTCCTTGTTGTAGAATACACTTTGATCATCGTCTGAACTTTCCAATCCAAATCCTTCGAACGATCCAGTGATCTCCTGATTTCATTGCTTTGGTGCCTGTTTGAGTCCATAGATAGCATTGGACAGCTCGCATACTCTGCCTGACCCGTCCTCAAATCCTTCAGGCTGTACCATGTGGATTACTTCTTTCAACTTGCCATACAGAAATGCCGCCTTTACATCAAATGCGATCAGTTTCCATTTCTCTGAGGCTACATGGCTCAGAATCAGTCGAATCGATAAGTAATTTGCCACAGGACTGAATATCCCATCGTAGTCGACTCCCTTTTGTTGCTCGAACCCTCGAGCCACCAGTCTTGCCTTCAGCTTCATCATCATCATCATCGGCACTACAACCGGGAACCGGTCTTGGCCTTATTTAGCAAGTCCTGAGGACTCTTAAATTTTCCTTAATGATTTGTTTTTTTTTCCGGGCAAGGTCATTAGTCTTGCGCCGGAGGCTCCCCGACGGGGAATCGAACCCCGGTCTCCCGTGTGACAGGCGGGTATACTAACCACTATACTATTGAGGAGCCTTGCCTTCAGCTTGCCACTTGATTTGTCAGTCAAGACCCATCTGCAGGTCAATGGTCTCAGTCCTTTCGGGCAGTCTACCAGTCTCCCCGTCTTCCTGTCAACTAACGATTTGTATTCTTCTTTCGTAGCTCGTCGCCATTTTGGATCCTTTAGTGCATCAGACACCTCAATTTCCTCTGCTTCACCAATCAAAGCTGTATCTTCGTTTGTAGCACCGTTGCTGTACCACATTATGAAGTCTCCAATTCTCTTTGGCAATATTCCTCTCGTCGAGCGAATTGGTCTCTTAGCAGTTTCCGGGGCTGGTTCAGTTTCATTTTCACTGGCACTGTCTACTTCCTCGCTGTCTTCTTCTTTGGGCTCATTTTCATTTTCGTCTTCACTTGACTCATCTGGCTGTTCTGGCTCATTTTCACCTTCCTCGGTGCTTGTCTCAGTCAATACTTCAGTCATGCTCATCTCGTGTTCCTCGTTGAAATTTACATTTGCTTCGCTGACAATATCACGGCGACCAGGAATGTAGACTCGATAAGTCGGTGAGTTCAGATCGTAGCCTACCAGGTAGCCCTTCCCTGACTTGCGGTCGAACTTGCCTCTTTTGTGTGCTGGTAGCAAAATGTAGCACTCGCTTCTGAATGTTCTCAACTTATTCAAATCCATCTGACGTCCAAACCATAGCTCAGCTGGAGCTTTCCCTTTCACAGTACTCGTTCCTGTCTGATTAATTGTGAAAACCGCGTATGAAACTGCCTTCGCCTACAGTCTCATACTCAGGTTGGCTGCTGTAAGGGCTGAGCGTGCAGCTTCAACGATGGTTCTCATCTCACATTCTATCCTTCCATTCTGTTGTGGTGTATGAGGATTTGTCGTTGTGTGTAGAATTCCCAATTCAGTCAAAAACTTCCCTGTGATTGCGTTTTTGATCTCCTTGCCGTTGTCCGAATGCAATATTTTCATTTTCCTGCCAAGTTGACTTTCCGCCACCTTCACGAACAACCTCAGCTTGTCTGGGGCCTCATCCTTCGTCTTCATGAAGTAAACCGTTCTGAAGTGCGAAAAATCGTCCTTGAACATTAAATAGTATTTTGCGCCACCTAGTGAAGGTTCTCTCATCTCGCCCATGTCCACGTGTACAAGATCCAGGGGATGCTTGGCTGTCTTTTCATTCTCAGGGTGAGAGTTGCTGTGATGTTTGCCATAGTCACAATTTTCGCAGCAGTACTTGTTCCAGTCGTCGACAAACTTTATGCCACTTCTTTTCAGAATATCTCTCACATACTTCACATTCTGGTGCGCTATGCTCTTGTGCCACGTTCGAATCGAAATTGCTGCCATTCCAGGGGTTTGCTTCTTGTGTCTCAACATCATCTCAAAGAGGTTGCCATGTCTCCTTGCAATTCCGACAGTCGTCCTCTTGTCTGCTGTCAGAAACTCTGACTTTTCCTTGTCCAATCTCATCACAGACCCTTGGTCGAGCATGTGGCTGACTGAGAACAGATTAAACTTCAACTCTGCAACATATAAAACGTCTTCCAAGATGACCGGATGCCACTGACTGCCATCAAATGCCTCCAATTCAACTTTGCCGACTGCAGCGCCATCTATTTTTATCGAATCACCAAGTAGAATTGACACAGGCTTTCTCAATTTGTCAAATTCGGTGAACCAATCACGATGCGAGGTCATATGTTGACTCGCACCGGTGTCTTGATACCATGTTGTCATTTGATCCTCCAGGTGATCCGTGCTGCAGTCCAGGTCCGACGTCTTCAGGCTCACTGCCACCCAGGCAGCTAGTTTCTTTCGTTGTTCGTTGTTGTTGTTTCCTTCCTGTGGACACTCTTTCGCAAAGTGTCCCTTGTGTCCATACAAGTTGCAGGCGTAGTTCTTCTTACAATATTCCAGGCACTTTGCGCATGGCTGGTTTGTGCAGTTCCTCTTGAAATGACCTTTGAGTCCACACTTGTGACATGTTGCGCCACCTTTCTTACTTTTATTTGCAGGCTTTCCTTGTTGCTCTTTGTTGTTCTTTTTGGCCAAAAGTGCGTTCATTTGGTTTGATTCCTGCGTTTTGTTTTGATGTTGTTGCCTCTCATCCTCCAGTCGTAGTTTTTCAATTATCGTTGTTGAATTCTTGTTGACACCTCAGACGTTGTCCCACGATGTGCCAAAGTGTGCCAGTCTGGGAGGCAACATGCTCAAAATCCTTGTCATCATCCAGGAGTCTCGTACGGGATCATTTTCAGTTGACAATTGCTCACCTATGGACAACAATTCCATACAGTTTTCTATCACAGACTTATTCTCATCAAAAGTGTAAGTGAAAAATGTTCTTCGCCAAATTTCCATAGTCATGCCAGTCTTTGTGCCATACAGTCTGACTAATTTATCTAGCATTTGTTTTGCTGTCACACAATTTGCAATTTTGTAAGCAATTTGATCGCTCACATTCAAGACAATGAGCTGCTGAGCCTCAAAGTCCTTTTCAATGTATGTCTTGATTTCAGGGGTATCAGCTACACCGGCCGGTTTTGCTGTCGCTCCTGTTGCTATGCTAAATAATTTCTTTGTCTTGATTACAACATCCAATTTTAATCTCCAAGGCACATAGTTGACACCTCCATGCGAGTCCTGATTCAACAGCACTAGTTGCGATTCACTCTACTTTTGAGTGTAACTGTACTTTCAGTTTTGACTTTTGACTGCAAAATTTGTACAATTTTCTGTTTTTCAATTTCCTTGACGATTGTGTAGAATTTTGATGCAAAGTTCCTGTCGTTTGTTTTGTTGGGCTGCTCCTGACGTGTTGCAAGACGATTCTGCTTGCCTGACTCACTCAATGTGCAAAACTTGACTGCTGCCCAACGTGCTCCGATTCTAACCTGTCTCTTTCAGCTTTCCAAGTCGTTTTTTTTTTCTCGAAGATGCTGATCTATTTCCGTTCTGGGCCCATAACCTGTTGGTTTACAGTGGGTAGGGAACACCAGAGAACTCGCCAATTGTAGAAAAGAATTGTTTATTCATAAACGTTGAACAAAAACGTAGAGTGAAAAATTGAACAAAAAACGTGGTGCCAAGAATACCTTTCCGTTATTGACTCTTTTTTGATATACGTCAACCAGTTCCTAACAACGCTTCCAGTCGACTTCCCATCTTTTACAATAATGTCCTAGATTACAATTTGGTGCACACCTGTCACTTTTCTCTATTCGTTTTGGTATAAGACTTTAAGGTTATGTTTACATTCTGAAATTTGATTCAAACTCAACAAAGAAAAAAAAAGAAATAACATTTTTTGGGAAAAATTAAAAAAAATTTAAATGTGCCTGATCATCTATTTCGTGTCCCTTATAATATCCATGGGCCCCTCGATAGTATAGTGGTTAGTATACCCGCCTGTCACGCGGGAGACCGGGGTTCGATTCCCCGTCGGGGAGCCTCTGGCGCAAGACTAATGACCTTGCCCGGAAAAAAAAAACAAATCATTATGGAAAATTTAACAAGCCTCAGGACTGTTAAATAAGGCCAAGACCGGTTCTCGGTTGTAGTGCCAACGATGATGATGATGATGATAATATCCATGCTTTCAAACCAATGTAAAACGATCTTCCGCTCGCACTGTGCTATGCATTTGATGATACCTCAAAACCCCCCTTTCTGTGTGAAGACTTGCATTACGCTAAATAAATGGACATACACATTACTCATTATTTGTCAGCGAAAGTTCTCAGCCAAAGAATGTGTTGAAGTTTACTGGCTATCGGTTTTTTAATACCTTCTCTTGTTTTAATTTTCAATTCGATGGGAACAACCTATTATTTCTCTATTTATAGCAAAAGTTCATCTCACGAAGGCGACTTAATGGAGCGAGCAATTGCGATTTGAAGTGGATGTGATGGGATTTAGCTAGATGAAACACACGATATATATTAGTACTATTACTATTATACTACTATTTATTGGCCTGTAGGAATCCGGAAGTTCATGACCTCGCCGACTCGACCCCGCCATCGTTCCCTGTCCTGTTCAGTCTCCTTCCACGCTTGACCATCTGATCCCATCTTCTCAATGTCAAACATAACATTGTTCTCCCATCTCCGTCGCGGCCGTCCTGTCGGTTTCTTTCCCGTTGGTCTACCGTCAAGAATTGTACACACGGTCCTGTCGTTGCCCATTCGCGCCACATGTCCGGCCCATCTTAACCTTCGCCACCTGATTACTCTCACTATTGTAGGTTTGCGGTATAGCTCTTCCAATTCGTGGTTGTGAAGTTTCCTCCATTGTCCCGCCTCTTCGTCATATTTGAACGCAGAATTAGTTTTCTTCTCGTTTTGTGTGAGCCCATGTTTCTCATCCGTATAGCACAATCGGTATGATGATGGTTCTATAGACACAGAGCTTTATGTTACGTGACAGCAGTTTGGATTTCAGCAGTTTACTGACTGCGTGCCAACTAGCGTTGCCGGAATGCAGTCTTTTTTTTTTATTTTTTTTTTTTATTAGACTTCTCTCGGGAGAGGCGAACCTATAGCGTCGAGTGGGCGCCCCGAGATGCCATCAAATAACTGTTGCAGTTCTTTTTGAACAGTTGCAGGTTGTAACGCTCCGGGAACACTCGCGTGGGAAGGGAGTTCCACAGCTTCCCCGCTCTGTAACGGAACGAGTTCTGATACAGGGATGTTCGCGCTGTTGGGAGATGAACCACAAACGGGTGCGATCCGTCGGATTGTCTTGTGGAGCGCATATAGACCGAATTGCGTGGAACAATGCCAAGAATCTCCGAAGAACAGCACCCGTGATAATATCTGTAAAACAGACAGAGGTCGGCCACGCGCCTTCGATGTGATAGCGACTGTAGTCCCGACGTCAGCGCCGAGTCCCCGATCAGGCGCTTCGCTCGTCTTTGTACGCTCTCAAGTAGGTCGAGGGTATTTTCAGGAGCCGAGCTCCAAACATGAGAGCAATATTCGAGCGCGGGTCTAATTTGAGATTTATATAGGAGAAGAAGTTGGGCCGGAATAAAGTATTTCTTGGCTCTAAAAAGATAACTCAGTTTTCCTGAGGCTGATCTGGCGATACCCGATACGTGTTTATGCCATGATACATTCCCACAGACCGTGACGCCGAGCAATTTCAAACTTTCCCCAGCCTCGAGGGCCCGGCCACTCATCATCAGCTGTGGAACCGATGATCCGGTTTTCTTTGAGAATGTTGTATACTGGGTCTTCGTTGCGTTGAAGTCGACAAGATTGGCCTTTCCCCACTGCAGGACTTTATCTAGATCCTGGTTCAGAGAGTCAATCTGTCTACATCTCAGCTGGTGCGACGCAGATGCACCAATCGGCCGATCACTCGAAAAGGAGGAAACAAGCGTACTATCATCCGCAAAACTGAACACTTTGTTATCCGTTCTCTCCAGCAAATCATTTATGTGAAGCAAGAACAAGGTTGGAGCCAAAATATAACCCTGGGGCACCCCCGAATTAACAGGATACAGATCCGAACACTCGCCGTCCACAACAACCCGGATCGATCGATTCTCGAGGAAGCTCCTCGTCCAGTCGCAAAGCTGTTGGGAAAGCCCATATGAACGAAGTTTGCTTAGCAATGCCCCGTGCCAGACGCGGTCAAAAGCCTTGGAGATATCTAATGCGACCGCCCTTGACTCACCATGCCGTTCAATCGCAGATGTCCATATATCGGTTATAATTGTCAAAAGGTCTCCCGTGGACCGCCTGCCACGGAATCCGTATTGACGATCATTCAGAAGACCGTTGCACTCCAAATACTTAACCAACTCTGTATTGATGACTTTTTCCATTACCTTAGATAAAATAGACAGTAATGCTATCGGACGGTAATTTTGTGGGAGACACTTTTTTCCCGTCTTTGGGATTGGTTGAACTCGAGTGATTTTCCAGCAGGCAGGAAAGGTCCTCCGTGCATAAGATAAGCGGAAGAGTCTGCCAAGAACCGGCGATAGTTCTGGAGCACAGTTCTTAAGGACTATTGCTGGTATTCCGTCCGGGCCGGTTGCCTTCCTACAATCCAGTTCACGTAGAATGCGTTGAATAGTGCGCGGACGAAATCGCACATCCCGGATGGAATGTGCCACAGGTGGCTGCAAAAGGCCGGGATCGAGGTTTGAATTCGCGGAAAATAAATTCGCGAACACATTAGCTTTATCCTTTGGATTCGTGACTAACGTCCCGCTGTCTGTCACCAACGGAGGGAAAGAGGAGGAAGCAAAGTTACCGCTGACAGCCTTTGCCATTGACCGGAATGAGCGCGAACCAGTTGGGCACCGAAGGAGCTTATTGATCACCCTGTCGTTGTAAGCCTTCTTCGCGGTATCAATCGCCTGGTTGCACACGTTTCTGATTCTAACAAAATTCGTTCTGTTAACATCAGTGGGATTGGAGCGCCATTTCTTAAAAAATCTATTTTTTGCCGCTGTAATCAGCTCGCATTTTTTGTCAAACCAAGGTTTATCAGATGAACTGCGTTTATTGGAATGTGGAATATACATCTCCATCCCCAGAAGAATAATCTCCGACACCGACTCCGCGCAAGCGTTAACATCGGAGTTTCCGAAGCAAACCTCGGACCATGGAAAGGATGCGAAGAAATCTCGCATATCGTCCCAGTTAGCAGCCCCATACTTCCATACATGGCGAAGCTGCCTAGGCCGGTTATTCGCTTGGTATGCAAGTGCTTGCGCGACAGATACCAAGCAGTGATCTGAGTTTCCCAGTGGCGCAGAAACCTCTACGGTATAGATGTCAAAAACGATGTCGGTTCGGATGTCAAAAACAGATCCAGGGTGTTCGCATAATCGCTTCGGGCATCCAGTATTCGCGTTGGCTCCCCCACGAGTTGAGTCAAGTTGTGGCTTACAGCAAACATCTCCGCCAGCCTCCCAGCCTCGTCGGTTCTGTTAGAATGTAACAGCCAGTCGGAATTGTGCACATTAAAATCGCCAAGGACAATAATTTCAGAAGCTGGGTGGTTGATCTGTATCCAGTCGACGGTATATGAAAGATGTTCGAAAAATGTCGCCGGTCGATCGTCATTCGGGGAGCGGTAAAGACAACAAAGAAATTTAACGGAATTCCTCAGCACGACCCTCAACCATATGATGTCCATATTATTGGGCTCCAACGCCTCCATCCTCTGGCAAGCCAGATCGGACCGCGCGAAGACGCAGACTCCGCCCTTAAAACGGAATCTCGAATGTAAGTCGTATCCTGAGCAACGAAGATATGTCGAATCAGTTGACGAATCGACCTGGGTCTCAGTTAGGACAAGGATATCAGGTTTCGTTGTTTGCAAATATTGGTGGACGGCGTTTACATTAGTATTTGTGAAACCGATGCCCCTGATGTTACAAAATGGCGTCACCAGTCGGGCGTGGGCCGAGCCTCGAGAGCTAGCCCGGTTATGCGATGACGAACCTCTCAAAGTTCCATTATTTATCATGATATCTGCATGATGTTCCCCCTGACATAGTCCCCCCCCGGAGATCCGAATGGGAGACTAGTTTACCTCCGGAATTCTTTATATCAGAAGACACCATCATGACTTATCCCCGTGTCAGTCCGGGCCATCAGCCACACATTCGAAACACCGTCGAAGATTTCTCTCGGCGATATCGCGGAATGTACAGCGTGACGGGGTGGTATCTCACCTTGGGACCGACTACCACCTAACCAACCTTTTCTCGAACCGGTCCATCAGCCAAGCTCCGAAAGATGGCCAGGGATTTCTCCCGACCATTTCAGGGAGCCTAAAGCTTGATGGGGTGGTATTTCACCGGGCGCACAGGGCGTTGGGACCCCGGCTACCACTCGGCCTTTAGTCACCTCTTACGACAAGCTGGCCTAGCTGTGAGTATATTCTAACGCCCTACTCACAGGGCGTTAATTTCCTTCGACATCTCGTTACTGGGCGTCAGTATCGTTCCCAGATATTTAAATTCCTTAACTGTCTCTAATATCCTGCCTTTGACTTTTTATATATGTTCCCCGAGGTCCACCCGCTCTCGCCGTAATCATGTATTTTGTTTTGTCTTCATTTATTTCCGACCTCTTCTGCCACTTGCATTATGATTTCACAGTTTTTTCTTACAGTTTCTAGATTATCGCCCAAAACGGCGATGTCATCCGCATATGCGAGCAGTTGTGTGACCCCGTTCAGAGATGATCCGGCCATGTTGTCGTCTTGTGCCTTTCTGATAACATATTCTAGCACGAGGTTAAAAAGACAGGGTGAGAGGCCATCACCCTGTTTTAGTCCGTCTCGGACTTCAAATGTTTCTGAGAGGTGGGGTTGCATTCTAACTCGCCCTTTGTTTTCGTTCATGCAGATTTGAATGAAGGCGGCATATTTTTTCGAGATTTCCAGCTCAACTAAAATATGGTAGAGCTTTTGCCTTACGACTGAGTCGTAGGCTTTCTTGAAGTCAACGAACAGTTGGTGAACCGTCTCTCCGTATTCCCACTTCTTTTCCAGCAGTTGCCTTATTGTGAACATTTGGTCGCTTGTTGACCGGTTCCTACGGAATCCGCATTGGTAGTCTCCCAATATGTCTTCTGCATACGGTGTAATTCTCGCCAGTCTGACATATGTTAGTATTTTGTATGTGGTTGGGAGCAATGATATTCCTCTGTAGTTTTCGCAGTCAGATCTGTCACCTTTTTTGAAAATGGGAACGACTATTGAGGTTTTCCATTCTTCCGGAGTGACTTCCTTATCCCATATTGTTTTGATGAGCTTGTGGATCTTTCGGCCGGTTGCCTCCCCTCTATGCTTCACAAGCTCTACCGATATGCAGTCGACCCCGGGAGCCTTGTTGTTTTTCAATCGATTTATTGCATCAACAACTTCGTTGAAAGAGGGCTCTGGGATCTGTGGCTCGGCTGTATGTACATCTGGTGCGTTTATTTGTGGTTGATGGGTCCGCACATTGAGCAGGTTTTCAAGGTACTGCTTCCATTTTGTCGCGATATTGTTTGTTTCTGTGAACAGACAGCCGTTTGCGTCTCGACTTATTTTGGCTCGTCCTCGGTAGCCATATCTAATTGGATTTATGCAGACATACATACCTCTGATGTTCTTTGCTCTGGCATTTTCTAGGATTTTTTCGATCCGAGTCTTCTCCCATTCGCGTGTTTTGGATTTGAAGACTCTCATTGTCTTTTTTCGAATCGTCGCGTATCTTTCTGCGTTGACTTCATCATATCTTTGTAAGTGGATCACTCTGAGGCGTTTCCGTTTTTCACTCATCGTCAAACCAAGGTTAAGACTTAATTGTTTTCTTAAATCCTAATACCTTTTGGGCTGTTTGTGTGATTGTGTCTCTGATCGATGCCCATTTAGTGCCCAGTTTATTGGTTTCCTCTTCCTCACTACTCCCATTCTCTACGATGCTAAATCTATTCGTTAGTTCCTCTTGATATCCAGCCCTTTTGCGTAGGTCTTTTAGTTTATCAGTGTCGAACTTTCTGCTCGTCTCCCGTGACTGCCCATATGGGTTTGCTGCGAGGCGACTTCTAATTTTGCCCATCACTAGAAGGTGATCGGAGTCGCAATCTGCTCCTCTATACGATCTTACGTCAAGGATATTCGAGTGGTGTCTTTTGTCTAAGTCTAAGGAAGTGGTCTATTTGGTTGCGTGTTAAGCCGTCGGGTGATATGCATGTGGCTTTATGGATTTGCTTGTGCTTGAACATCGTGCTTTTCACTACCAGGTCTTTGGACGCTGCGTACGTGATAATTCGAATTCCATTATCATTTGAAACGTCGTGTAGGCTATCTTTACCTATAGTTGGTTGGAAGATGTCTTCCTTTGCAATTTTTGCATTGAGATCCCCAAGGAGGATTTTAACATCGAATGATGAGATCACATCGAATACTTCCTCTAGGGTCTCGTAGAATGTGTCCTTCGCATCTTCGTCCGTAGATTCTGTTGGGGTGTGTACGTTTATAAATACATTGTACCATGGGATCTGTATTTTTAGCACCGACATTCGGTCATTAATAAATTTCACGTCTTTTACAGGGGGCGTAATCTTCTTGCTTATGATGAAGCCGGTTCTGAGTCTACGGCTCCTCGATAGTTTAGTGGTTAGTATACCCGCCTGTCACGCGCGAGACCGGGGTTCGATTCCCTATCGGGGATCCTCTGACGCAAGACTAATGACCTTGCCCGAAAAAAAATCATTATAGAAAAAAAAACAAAATCATTATGGAAAATTTAAAAAGCCGCAGGACGTGCTAAATAAGGCCAAGACCGACCCCCGGTTGTAGTGCCGATGATGATGGTTCTGAGTCTATGTGTATCGGTTCCTCCACACGCCAGTGTAAACCCGTTGGTTTCGATTACTTGATATGGGAGTCGGACTTCCTGAAGCGCGACGATGTCCATTTTATATTGTTTCGTGTTTTATACGACCGTCTGTATCGCGCCTGGTTTATATAACTTTCGAACATTGCACGTGCCGACGCGTATATCCCGCTTTTTCCGTTTTTCCCTACGTCTTCTTTTTGCCGAGTCGGTGTTTTCTTGATGATTTGTTCCCTTGTGGTAGTGTCGGCTCATCACACCTACGCCTACCGGGTTTTTCGTGAGATTGTTTTTTGTGTGTAGTGATCATTCATTTCGTGGGAACACTCTGGGGTTCAAAATAGTCCACCATATCAGAGCCCCTCTTTGATATGGTAAGGTCTGCTTACTGCTCTGATTCGAACCGGTGTCAGAGAGGCGCCGTTATAATACAGCTGGTATACCCCTGGTTGCAAACCATCCAATGGGCACAGTGACGCGTAACATCCTGGATTAGGGGTGGTAGATGTTTGTGTGTTACTCCTCGCTAGCCTGTCTGACATGGGTGGTCCTACTGGAAGCGTATGCTTCCGTCAGCATAGCCTGAGTGATTCATCGTAGTTTAAGCCGCCGCACCACGTCACCCCAAGCGGGGGAAAACTTTTGTTTAGAATTTTTAAAAAAGTGTTGAAAAAAACTGTTTTTATTTAATTGGAAACACAAATGGGTTCCGGAAAGATGTTGACAGCGATAGAAGGAAGACAAATAGATGCTTTCAAGGATTTAGAACTCTCAGGCCGAGAAATAGCAAGGAGACTTTACAGAAGTAAGACTGATGTTAACAGTTATCTTGCGGATCCACAAAATATGGGAAAAATCACAAAGGACGCTCATCTGAAGCAACAACATCATGAGAAAAGCGGTTGATTCTACGGCTTGCCTCAAATTCTACTCTACCAGCGACTAAAGTAAGGGCCAAAAGCGGAGTATCAGCCAGCATTGCAACGGTCCGAAGGATAATAAAAAAAAGTGATACTGTGGGGTAGGAAGTAGGGTGTGCCGGCGTACGGCACTGGTTCACTTCCACCCCCATCGTTACTAAAAGCAAGTTCCGCCGAATACCAAAAGAAAACTTCGCAACACACCGTCCACAAGAAGTAATTAATTGAAACGCACTTTTTGTTTATTATTAAAGGTTCTTTTTATTCACAACAAATCTTACTATATTTAATTAGATTACAGAAAACAGATTCTGATTACATTGCCGATGAAACGGATCCACCAAAAAAATGTAAGACAGTGTACTCTACTTGTATGGTATTATACTGGGGACACAAGAAAAATTAGTTCTAATTGAACATATTGTATTTAATTAATACGACTCGATACGCGTTCGCGTCCCCGCAGGACTATGGGAGCAGGAGAAAAGCCGACCGGCTCAGTTAGTGGTTGCATTAAGACTCAATGATTCAACCCTCGTTTGGGGTGAAATTTCCTTTGACCAGTGACCAATGGAAGGCGATCTCTGGTACGCAGTCGTCTGCGTGTGTGTTCGTATAGATCTTTGTTTGCTCATGCATTTCGGTAAGGGACAAACGAAACCGAAAAATTGAAACGGGATAATGGCATTGATGAGATGTGAGTTCGGCTAAGTAAACAAGTTGTATCTCATTGGGTGCTAATGCATTTGCCAGTTTATGGCATCTCTGGCTGCAGTAGAAACCGGGTTCTTGTTTGTATTAGGAAATGCAGGAGGATTCGGTTTCGATGATTATGCTTGAGATGCGGTAATTGTTTGTCGATTGGAGAAACGAATCGCGGGTCGGTTTATTGCAGCTGTATAAACAAGCTGTCCGACATAGCATTTTAACGATGACAATGGGTGCCGAATGGTTTGGGATTTTTGATGCCCGTATGATATGAAGAATTCTTTACAGGGAATTTGAATAACGCATTAAATGCGTGAATGCTGGGAGAATTCTTTTAGAGATTTTTAGATAATGCCTTGAATGCATTAAATGTCCTTGAGAAAGGAAATGTTTTTGATGCGGGGAGATTGAAGTGCAAATATGGGTTGCGAATATGGAGGGTTCTTCAGGTGAGCTTTAAGAACCCCCACAATACTCACAAGAGAAAAAAATTGGAAAAGAAGCCTGTTTTGAGGCAAGTACATAGGGAGCATCGAATGAATTTTGCAAGAGAACATGTCGCTTGGACTAGTGAATGGAAACGTGTTGTCTTTTCGGATGAAAAAAGTTTAACCTTGACGGTTCCGATGGTTTTGTGGGGGTTTAAATCTGGTGCCAGCAGGGGCAGTGGTACATTTATACCCCACAAGAATTTTGATATATAGTCGGCGGTAGTCCCGTTTCGCACAAGGGGTGGAAAATAAAACTCTGATCTTTGTAACGCAGTTTTATTACCTACACGAATTTTCGACCACGAATATAACAAGTCTTAGTTTCGCAATTTATGACATACCGGAATTTTTGACAACACTGCAACTACAAGTCCTTGTTTGTTCTTGGCCGGTGGCGATTAATTATTTAGCTCGGCCGATAAAACGCCGGAGGGGCGGCCCAGATGGACTATTCAAACTGCTCGGTGAAAATTGTTAAGATACAATACTTAATACCACTTGACCGACGTACACGCTGAGTTCACTGATATTCCAAATGGATTATTTAAACTGTTCTGTGGAAGTTATTAGGATATAATATTTAATACTGTTTGACCGACGCGCACGCTGAATTAACTGATATTCAAAGTGGATTATTTAAACCGTTCTGTGAAAGTTGTTAAGGTATAATATTCAATACCGCTTGGCCGACGTGCACATTGAATTAACTGCGGCGCGAGCAACTTAAGCGCCCGACTCGTTTGCGCTTGCTGGTGGTTGGGGGCTCGACTCACTGGCGGATGATAAGAGGGGAGATGCGCGCTCGATGGCGGTTGGCTAGCGACTGACTAATGAAAGCAAAAGCGACTAACTAATGAAAGCGCTCGAATATTGCTCTCATGTTTGGAGCTCGGCTCCTAAACATACCCTCGACCTACTTCAGAGCGTACAAAGACGAGCGATCCGCCTGATCGGGGACTCGGCGCTGACGTCGGGACTACAGTCGCTATCACATCGAAGACGCGTGGCCGACCTCTGTCTGTTCTACAGATATTATCACGGGTGCTGTTCTTCGGAGATTCTTGGCATTGTTCCACGCAATTTGGTCTATATGCGCTCCACAAGACAATCCGACGGATCGCACCCGTTTGTGGTTCATCTCCCGACAGCGCGAACATCCCTGTATCAGAACTCGTTCCGTTACAGAGCGGGGAAGCTGTGGAACTCCCTTCCCAGGCGAGTGTTCCCGGAGCGTTACAACCTGCAACTGTTCAAAAAGAACTGCAACAGTTATTTGGTGGCATCTCGGGGCGCCCACTCGACGCTATAGGTTCGCCTCTCCCGAGAGAAGTCTAATTAAAAAAAAAAAAAAAAAAAAAAATTCATGGCGTTGTGGCAGTGGGGTTATAGCTAAAGTGAGCTCGCTGCCACTTACTAAGAATTTGTGGAAGAGTTGCTATGCCTGCATAGGAATTTAGTTCCAGCGAATCCTTGCCGTATAAGCTAAGTTGGATTCGTTGGTTGGGTGTACCGGGAAATTGAAAATGCTTGGGTGCAAGCAAGGAATATCGTTTAGATAGGATATTAACCGAAGTCATTTCGGGGAAATGTATGCGGCTTGGTATAGTTGTTAATGTTCCGTTGTGGATTTGAATATGCGTTTTGTTACGGCATATGAATTTCGGAGAAATTAAGATTGCTTGGTCACAAAGAGAAAATATGAATTAAGTGGAGAATTGACCGAAGCAATTTTGGGAAAAATTATATGTGGGGTGATATAATTGAGGGAGATGGTTAATGTTTGTTGTAGGTTGGAATATACGTTTTATTAAGGCATATCAATTTCGGGGAAATCGTGATTGCTTGGTCGCAAAGAGGGAATGAGAATTCAGTAAAGGATTGACCGAAGCAATTTTGGGAAAATGAATGCGGGGATGATTAGAATATATTCTGTTGAATTATATTCTGTTGGGAGTTTGGAAAATGTTTTTTTTTATTGCAGATTGGGAGATGTATGCTATTGCGGATTTGTTGTTGCATGTTTACAGGTTAGGATTGTGGGTTGGTTCTCCGTGTGATATAGAGAACCCCCACAGTTTCAACTTTGATTTCCATGATCTGAGACAAAATGGGAGCTTATTTTGGCAAGACATCACAGCCGTACATCAGTGTCATGGTGTGGGGAGCTATTACCTACTATGGCACAATCGAGTTGGAGTTTTTGTCCACAACAATGAACGGAAACCACTACAAATGTTTACTGGAATGGCCATTTCCAAAAATAAAAAACATTTTCGGACCCCTGTCTTGGATTTTCCAACAAGACAATCCACACTTCCAGGGTTGTTAGAAGTTGGATTCAATCAGAAGACGTGGAACTTTTGCCATGGCCGTCCACTCGCCAGACTTAAACACAATCGAAAACGTTTGGTCATGGCTATCTCGTAAAGTTTATGAAGGCGGCAGAGAATCTGAAGACAAGTACACCTTAATCGAAGCTATTCGTGATTCCTGGGACCAAATTTCCCGAGACTATTTAAAAAAAACTCTATGATTCTATTCCCAACCGTCTTATAGAGGCCGCATCCAAAAACGGCGAGCATGCTCATTATTAATGTAGAAAAACGTTATAAATAAATGTTTTTAAACCATAAAATGTAAACACCATTAATTTTTTGCTTCTTTTCTAAAATTTTGCATGTAGCCTCATCCTAGTGACGCACTTTCTTATACCCCTTTTTAAGTAGTTTATTATTTGATCTTCGGAAATTCCAACGGTCGTTTCTTAATTACCCTTTAATTTTATGAATTTTATTTGGGGAAATACCTGCCTACTCACAGGTAGTATATGTTTCCGGGTACAAAATACCAACCGGTATAAAGAGCGAAAGGGCTCCTCGATAGTATAATGGTTAGTATACCCATCTGTCACACGGTAGACCGGGGTTCGATGCCCCGTCGGGGAGCCCCCGGCGCAAGACTAATGACCTTGCCTGGCAAATAACAAATCATTATGGAAAATTTAACAAGCCTCAGGACTTGCTAAATAAGGTCAAGACCGGATCCCGGTTGTAGTGCCGATGATGATGATGATAAAGACCGAAAATCAATTGCGAAAATCAAATTTGTGGCTTCACCCTAGTGATTGGGAGTGTATGAAGATACCAAAAAATGGGTAGATTCGTGGATATCGTCAAAATATGAAAAGTTCTTCCGAGGTGGTATCCGGATGCTGCCAATTGTAACACTTGATTTATAACTTAGCTATAGTACTTAATGTAAAAATTGACTATTGGTCAAATCAACACAGTATGTTTAAAAAAAATCACAAACAACTTCGCCATTATTCTCCGTCGAAACTGCTTGAGTAGTTCTAACTATTCTGTTTTCTATTCTCGCATCAGTGGTCATATTTTTCGCGTATTACATTTTCTTTATCTAACGACAACTCTCTGAATTTCACCGACATGTGAGAATTGACTTATGAAGAACCGACAAATTTCCCTTAACAGATAGGTATGACTAGTCAATGTTAATCCGCTAATAAGGAACACGCATATTTGAAGGAAACCATCCTCAGCTATATTAATATTAACCTCAGGAGATTCCGTTGATGGGGCTCGTTTAGTGACCTCATTTGATATATAACACATCCTCTTTCCGTGTACTTTATCTGCACTTCAAATCTATTGGCCAACGTTTTTGTTATGTAGTGATTGATATTTTTGTATTGAGGGTAATCAAGTAACAAAAAGCTCAAGGGGGACAAACTAGAAAAATATAAAGGCACAACTTGGGGGTAAGAGAACTACAACTTCTATTGTGTTGGCTATCAGTCTGCAGCATCTAGGTCCCACTACGCAGAAATTCTTGTGCTCAGTTGCGTCGTTCATTAGTGAACGAAATTCACACACCTGCCCAAAAGGAAAGATTCTTATCGATGACTTGTGCCAGCCACTAGTCCATCGCCCTCTTAAACTCATGAACAAATATAGCTTCAATAACACATATCTCTATCATGTTGTACTGGGAGCAAGATTAATTATTTATGTTTATAATCGTACAGAAGTTTTAAGCTAGTCACTGAATAACTAAGTCTACCGATTGTGAACTGATTCCATGGCAATTTGTGAGGCCCATGTTAATTTGTGTTACACGGGGGGTTTTGGACTACCCAGTTGGCAAAAAATAATTGCCGATGTTTTCATACAAATATGTAAAAACATGATTGCCCTACACAATGGGTGATATGTTCCATTTTGTTTGATGACCTTTTGCCAACTTTATGTTTTTCAAAGATCGAAATAATTGGTAATCCGATGGCGCAAGATCAGTGACATTGTGGCGGTTCCGCCAAATCCCACGGTTTACCTTCCTGAAAAACCCCCATAATCATCACCCAAGACGCTCAAGTCCTCGCCAATGCATTCGCATTCGGCACCTAAAACTGCTGCACGCATTTAAGAGATCAAATCTATGATCTTTAAGTCCCTGTAAAGAAAACTTACCTTCATGCATTCTCTTCGCATACCATTGCTCCTTAAGATTTCTTTATTAGCTTACCAGGAATTTCCAATCAATTTCGGCATCTACGTCGCCAGTCAAATTTCCTTAGATGAATTCCGGTAAACAAATAATTAGATTTACATACATTTGTAACCTTCATGACAGGGACCAAAATATTGCGCCGTCTATTTTCCCAGCCGCGTCATGTACCTTTTCATACACATTGCCGGCAACCTTTTTTGTTTGTCGTATCAATAAACAACCCAAGCAGCTGCATATAATTAGCGCAATAGACGCTGAAACCAAATTCTCCAGCATTTCCTAATGCAAATATGAACCCGGTTTCTACTGCAGCCAGAGATGCCATAAACATCTAATTTGCTTTTAGCACCTTTTTCTCCCAACGTCGAAAATAGCGACGAGGCATCGTGTAAACAATAACCCGCATTACCAACGGCGCATTTGGTCATTTTTCCCTTTTGTCTTTGCCGCCTGCCTGTTTCATTGTTCCACTGCACGTGTGAATAGCATCGATCTGAACGATCACCACACATACTACCATGACCTTTATCACAAGATCTGGTTTCCTATACCACGAAGAGAGACTTTACGTATCTCTGGTGTTAGGTAAAAACGATATCCTTATCGGAGAGGATATCGGTTGAGTCGTATTCCAACCTTCAAGGCGGTCGGGTCGTCCGCCATCCACCGTACCGGCGCCGGTATTCGATTAAGGTGTACTTGTCTTCAGATTCTCTGCCGCCTTCATAAACTTTACGAGATAGCCATGACCAAACGTTTTCGATTGTGTTTAAGTCTGGCGAGTGGACGGCCATGGCAAAAGTTCCACGTCTTCTGATTGAATCCAACTTCTAACAACCCTGGAAGTGTGGATTGTCTTGTTGGAAAATCCAAGACAGGGGTCCGAAAATGTTTTTTATTTTTGGAAATGGCCATTCCAGTAAACATTTGTAGTGGTTTCCGTTCATTGTTGTGGACAAAAACTCCAACTCGATTGTGCCATAGTAGGTAATAGCTCCCCACACCATGACACTGATGTACGGCTGTGATGTCTTGCCAAAATAAGCTCCCATTTTGTCTCAGATCATGGAAATCAAAGTTGAAACTGTGGGGGTTCTCTATATCACACGGAGAACCAACCCACAATCCTAACCTGTAAACATGCAACAACAAATCCGCAATAGCATACATCTCCCAATCTGCAATAAAAAAAAACATTTTCCAAACTCCCAACAGAATATAATTCAACAGAATATATTCTAATCATCCCCGCATTCATTTTCCCAAAATTGCTTCGGTCAATCCTTTACTGAATTCTCATTCCCTCTTTGCGACCAAGCAATCACGATTTCCCCGAAATTGATATGCCTTAATAAAACGTATATTCCAACCTACAACAAACATTAACCATCTCCCTCAATTATATCACCCCACATATAATTTTTCCCAAAATTGCTTCGGTCAATTCTCCACTTAATTCATATTTTCTCTTTGTGACCAAGCAATCTTAATTTCTCCGAAATTCATATGCCGTAACAAAACGCATATTCAAATCCACAACGGAACATTAACAACTATACCAAGCCGCATACATTTCCCCGAAATGACTTCGGTTAATATCCTATCTAAACGATATTCCTTGCTTGCACCCAAGCATTTTCAATTTCCCGGTACACCCAACCAACGAATCCAACTTAGCTTATACGGCAAGGATTCGCTGGAACTAAATTCCTATGCAGGCATAGCAACTCTTCCACAAATTCTTAGTAAGTGGCAGCGAGCTCACTTTAGCTATAACCCCACTGCCACAACGCCATGAATTTTTTTTTTTTTTTTTTTTTTTAATTAGACTTCTCTCGGGAGAGGCGAACCTATAGCGTCGAGTGGGCGCCCCGAGATGCCACCAAATAACTGTTGCAGTTCTTTTTGAACAGTTGCAGGTTGTAACGCTCCGGGAACACTCGCCTGGGAAGGGAGTTCCACAGCTTCCCCGCTCTGTAACGGAACGAGTTCTGATACAGGGATGTTCGCGCTGTCGGGAGATGAACCACAAACGGGTGCGATCCGTCGGATTGTCTTGTGGAGCGCATATAGACCAAATTGCGTGGAACAATGCCAAGAATCTCCGAAGAACAGCACCCGTGATAATATCTGTAGAACAGACAGAGGTCGGCCACGCGTCTTCGATGTGATAGCGACTGTAGTCCCGACGTCAGCGCCGAGTCCCCGATCAGGCGGATCGCTCGTCTTTGTACGCTCTGAAGTAGGTCGAGGGTATGTTTAGGAGCCGAGCTCCAAACATGAGAGCAATATTCGAGCGCTTTCATTAGTTAGTCGCTTTTGCTTTCATTAGTCAGTCGCTAGCCAACCGCCATCGAGCGCGCATCTCCCCTCTTATCATCCGCCAGTGAGTCGAGCCCCCAACCACCAGCAAGCGCAAACGAGTCGGGCGCTTAAGTTGCTCGCGCCGCAGTTAATTCAATGTGCACGTCGGCCAAGCGGTATTGAATATTATACCTTAACAACTTTCACAGAACGGTTTAAATAATCCACTTTGAATATCAGTTAATTCAGCGTGCGCGTCGGTCAAACAGTATTAAATATTATATCCTAATAACTTCCACAGAACAGTTTAAATAATCCATTTGGAATATCAGTGAACTCAGCGTGTACGTCGGTCAAGTGGTATTAAGTATTGTATCTTAACAATTTTCACCGAGCAGTTTGAATAGTCCATCTGGGCCGCCCCTCCGGCGTTTTATCGGCCGAGCTAAATAATTAATCGCCACCGGCCAAGAACAAACAAGGACTTGTAGTTGCAGTGTTGTCAAAAATTCCGGTATGTCATAAATTGCGAAACTAAGACTTGTTATATTCGTGGTCGAAAATTCGTGTAGGTAATAAAACTGCGTTACAAAGATCAGAGTTTTATTTTCCACCCCTTGTGCGAAACGGGACTACCGCCGACTATATATCAAAATTCTTGTGGGGTATAAATGTACCACTGCCCCTGCTGGCACCAGATTTAAACCCCCACAAAACCATCGGAACCGTCAAGGTTAAACTTTTTTCATCCGAAAAGACAACACGTTTCCATTCACTAGTCCAAGCGACATGTTCTCTTGCAAAATTCATTCGATGCTCCCTATGTACTTGCCTCAAAACAGGCTTCTTTTCCAATTTTTTTCTCTTGTGAGTATTGTGGGGGTTCTTAAAGCTCACCTGAAGAACCCTCTAATTTGCTTTTAGCACCTTTTTCTCCCAACGTCGAAAATAGCGACGAGGCATCGTGTAAACAATAACCCGCATTACCAACGGCGCATTTGGTCATTTTTCCCTTTTGTCTTTGCCGCCTGCCTGTTTCATTGTTCCACTGCACGTGTGAATAGCATCGATCTGAACGATCACCACACATACTACCATGACCTTTATCACAAGATCTGGTTTCCTATACCACGAAGAGAGACTTTACGTATCTCTGGTGTTAGGTAAAAACGATATCCTTATCGGAGAGGATATCGGTTGAGTCGTATTCCAACCTTCAAGGCGGTCGGGTCGTCCGCCATCCACCGTACCGGCGCCGGTACGGTGTGCACAAAAAGGCTAGTTTGAATCGTTGATTCTGCTTCGCGCGAACAAAAGTCAAAGTGTAAAAATGTGTACCGCGTACATTACCTAATCCCCTTTTAATGGTCGTAATTATGTATCAGTGAATTCGTGTACTTCCAAAGTATCTTTCTCAACCTGCATTCCAATAATTGTTAACCCCACTTTTAAGTGAAACTATAATAAACAATAGTGTGAAAAATCCCCACCGACAATAAACCAAATCGTAAAGAACAAAATAGTGCGTTTAACTTTTTCTCCTTGTGGACGGTATGTCGAAGAGTTTGTTGTGTTGCTTTTCCTTTTCCGTGGTGAATAGTGTTCTTTTGATTCCTCTTGTGTCGAACATTTCTGGGTGACAATTTCCGGCGAACAATTTCCAGCTGTACACCAAGGTAGAATCAGCGTCCATGCCGACGCACAGACCATTCATACCCCACAACATCATTTATCAATCAAGGTCCAATGACTCTTGGCGAATGAGCAAATATTTGAGTGGTCTAGCGTTGTCATGGTGGAAGTCAACAGCTTTGCGATTCACCAATTCTGGTCGTTTTTCTTTGACCGTCGCATTAAGTTTTCCCAGCTGGCGGCAGTAAACATCGAAATTGATCGTTTGGTTCTTGGAAGTAGCTCGAAATATACAATACCTTTACAATCCCACCAAATTGGCAGCATGACCTTCTTTTTATGTAATTCAGCTTTCGATGTGGTTTGTGTTGGTTCATTACTTTTGGACCATTTTCGTTTGCGATCGATGTTACAGTAAACAACTCATTCTTCATCGCTAGTAATGATTCGATTCCAATCGAATGATTCGATCAAAATCGCAGATGTTGATGTGTTATCTTAAAAACATTTCTTTCAATTCATGTGAAACCGAAATATCGCACTTCTTACGTATCCAAGACTTTTTAAATAATTCTCAATTGTTGTAAGCGATACATTTTATCTTTCTGCAATCTTTCGTACATATATATGACGATCGTACTCGTATACGTATATGGCGATTCGATTATGGCTTTGATTTGGTTATCAGCCACTTCAGAGCGTTGGTCATCTTTGCTGGAAAAATCACCAGATTTATCAACCTGAATTCAGCACTGTCTTTCTTTTAAGGCTTCAGTACCGCACATATTACGTAACTTTTTAGTAGCTTGTGCTGCTTTGTTTCCTGTACGGAAATAGAAGAGCAAAATATAACGAAAATGGTCTTTTTGCGCTCCATGTTGAAATTGATACCAAACTAATACCTGTAAATAAAATTACGATTAGTTTGTTTCTAAGGCAAGTTAAAAGTGACAAATAAGAAGTGACAAGAGGGAAAGATCATAACCCCGACAGAAAAAAATAACTAATGCCATGCTATAATGCTACGCATAAAAGCGTCAATTACATTCTTGCCAACGTACGCGGGTGAATCGAATATATAATTGGTAATTCTACTCTTTCGCTTAGAAACAAGTTGCAAGCTGAATAATCTTGTGCGTGGCTGTTGTTTGGTTTATGAAGTGTAGGGGAATCGGCTTGGCTAGCGATCGCGCTAGTTAATTAAACACTAACTATTGGTTTTATTTAAAAATAGGATTTTATTGATTTCATAGTTATTAATGAAGTGGGTCTTTCCTTTGACTGATGCAGAGAAGAAGAGCGATGTGTTTCCTTTGGTCGGATGCATTTATACGCTGAATATGGTGATAAACCTGTGTCCGGAGTCCAGCCCTCTGATAAGAGTTTTGTTGGGAATGCACTCCTTGTTGATAAATTTCTTTGATAAGATGTGTGGGGAGGAAGTGTATTGTGCCAGGCATGGGCACTCGGTTCACCTTCCTCCTCCATCATAAAACTTTCGCCAGTAAAACACCGAACGAAAACTGCACGTCACCGGTGGGAAGGAAAACACATTAATAACCAACACCCAGGAACCGCTGCTGGAAAATTAAACACACTGATTTCATTTTTGTTTAGTTTCACTCAATAAAAACCACTACTTTTGTTAACACTATTGGACTTGATGCAAATTAATATTAACACAATTTATATAACGTATTTCTTTTTTGTCCAGTCAATGAAATGTAATTTTTAACAAAATCCACCGGAATAAAAAAAAATCGACAAACCACCGCTCAACTTAATAAATGATGAATAACATCGGGTTCGATAATCACCGGGGAGCGGGAGCGGCACGGCCGTGGTGGTCGGCGGATGTAATTGGACTCCGCGATATTTGGCTCGTGCAGAGCTGGGGTGAGTTTGGTGGTGTGGTGGTAGATATCCTCTCCACTAAGGATATGTTTTTACTTACCACCAGAGAAACGTAAAGTCTCTCTTGGTGGAATAGAAAACCAGATCTCGTAATAAAGATCGTGGTGGTACACATGTATGTGTGTACATTGGTTCGTTCATGGGACAAAGCCATGAGAACGAAACTAAAACAAAGAAAGGGAAAATGTGCATCCATGAGATGTGAGTTCGGCTAAGCAAACAAGCCGAATCTCATTGGATGCTGATTGGGTTTGTGTTTGCTTATGTGAGAAGGTCAATGGTAAACGGATACAGGAATATGTAAGACAAAGAGACCGTTGATGATCGTTGTCTACAATACGCATTGCAGCTGTATTGACAGTCCCAATGCATCATGAACATTGTGCTACTTGGTTTTAGCTTGTTTACCGGGAAATTGTGTTTATGGCATCGCTGGTACGGGTAGGTATTCAATTCCTATTTGCATTTGCCTATGCTGTAGGATTTAATCGATGCCTTAAGACGCTTGATGCGTATATTTGTTTTTGTCCCTTGGGTGTAAGTCGCCAGCCAATGTGTATGTAGGTAGTTTTTATTATACACATGTTGAGGCTGGGATAAGCCAACTCAAGGGTAAGATTCTCTGATTATGCGGTCGTATTATATGCGAACCGATGAATTTTCTTTGAGGAAATTGATGATAAGTTAGGAAAGAATTCTTATAGGGAATTTGTATGCGAAGAGATGCATGAAGGTAAGGATTCTTTTCTAGGGGCTTTTAGCTAAATAAATATGATCAATTTGATGCGTGAAGCGTTTAAGGAGCTAATGCGATTGCATTAGCGAACTTATAAGATTGGGTCATAGGGATTGGGGTTCTTTAGGTAAGTAGGCTGTGCGGTTTGGCGTAACCGCCACAGATGTACAGCTGGGAGGAGTCTTTTGTGTTTATGATTTACTTTGTATTTTTGGTGATACTGGGTGTTTTTGGTCTTCGATTATTAGTTAGGTTGATTGGGGTGTATGGGCTCCTCGATAGTATAGTGGTTAGTATATCCGCCTGTCACACGGGAGACCGGGGTTCGATTCCCCGTGTGTGAGCCTGCGGCGCAAGACTAATGGCCCGGAAAAAAACAAATCATTATGGAAAATTTAACAAGCCTCAGGACTTGCTAAATAAGGCCAAGACCGGTTTCCGGTTGTAGTGCCGATGATGATGATGATGATGATGATGATGATGATGATGATGATGATTGGGATGTAACAAAGTACAGTATTTTAGATTACAATATTTGAGATGATAGAGAAATCTTTGGGGTTAATGAGATTTATAATACGAAGGTTATAGTCTTCATCATCATCATCGGCACTACAACCGGGATCCGGTCTTGGCCTTATTTAGCAAGTCTCTCCACCGGTATCCGGCTCATATCCGAGATTTGTTAAATTGTGCATAATAATTTGTTTTTCCGGGCAAGGTGATTAACCTTGCGCCAACCTTTCTCACGATGTTGCTGCATAAAGTGGTTCACTACTTGGCGGGTGCCAAAGTAGCTATCCAGGGCTGTCACGTGGAGACTGCATGTTAACTTGGATTGAACAGGGACAAGGATCGTCCTGGCCTTCGCCGGGTTGAAAGCAGAGACTTTGCCGTGTATGTTCGCCCCCGCCCCCCTTCCTCCCAGGGGTTGTACCACATGAAATGTCCGATTTTATAGTATAAATTTAAAAGCCAATATTATTTTTCCGTACATTTTTATTCTACCAACATAGGATTCATTGGCATCTATGACATTATTTCAATGTAATACAAGGTCAAATATTCCTTTTTCGTAGAAGTACTGACTTTTTGAGGCAGTGAACTCTTCAAAGGCTTTTATGATCTGTGTTCGCTTCCGGAAGACCTTTGTAGCGGTTCTACGAACCATACAACTCACTACAGGTTGGGGTATCCTTTCCGCCAAGGAACTTTACTCACCTTTTTCAGCACACATGCCCGCAGACACGTGTCCCAATAGTCAGTAACCATACCTGAAACAAAAGGTTATAGGACATGCAACGACGTTGAACCCGATATTAGAAAGCAAGGAACTAAACGTTCAAAAGCTCCCAATATCGAGTTCAACGCATCCATACATTGTATTCAACCCAATCTAAGCAAATGCGCCATGCAGGAAAGCGTCGCATGTAAATCACTCACCCATCCTAAGCATCAACGCGATGTTTTCCATGAAATGCCATTGTCGGTAAATAAACCGAACAACGGATGCGTACTCTGGTAGCTAATAGCAATTAGCACCTAAATCCCTTGCATGACCCTGACGCAAAAGGCACACTTGTGCAAACACGGCATATCGTTTTGCTGCTGACCAATAGTCATGCAACCATAAACACCTTAACGTAGATCGCTCGCTAGATGTTTATGGTTCGAAAATCCTAACAAAGAAACTATACCAATCCCACGGTTCCTATTATTACCCATCTGAAACGCACAAGAACATGGTAGCTTAAGCCAGATGGGTAACCTAAACAAATCCCACGAAAAGATCGGAGAATAAGCGGCGGCATCCGATCTTAAAACAAAAGGAACAAGATTCCGATAACCAACAGCTAATGATGTGGATGATCATGAGGAAAGATTTCTCTCTCAGATACTATGGGAAACTCTCCTTTCAGACGCAATGGAAATTCTGTTAACGAATACGATGGGAAATTCTGTTTAGCAGATCGAATGGGGAAATTTTCCTTTGCAGATGCGGGATGAGAAGTTCGGATTGAATTGAATAAATAGAGACAATGAGTCTAGAGGATATAGTCGAACCGAAAAGTATATTTCGAACATCCGTCCAGAAGAGACAGTTAGAGAAGCCCATCGAGGAGGTATCCGCGATTCGAAAAACAAATAGTCGAGTTTAACAGTGTCGAGTTAACGTGATGTGTGAGTTGTGTGAGATTCGTGTTCAATAGAAAATATAGTCGTTTCGAGTAGGTAAGGTCGTTGTGAGAACAACATTAAAAATTGGTGTATTAAATCCTTAATATTTACAAGTGATTCAAAATAAAACCAAAATTAAAACAAAACATTTCGCAGTGTTTCATTTGTGTGACCGTCTTCGTGTTCCGTTGGTTGGTTTAATTCCTTTTATTGCGGACGTTGTTCGGCGGAACACCGCAGCTTTCAATACCCGACCTAAAGGACAAAAATAAATCCGCAAAACATTCTGCCGACAAAATGAATCCAGATTGCGGAAAAGATTGTAGTCCGTTGGGGAAATGTCACAAGGGTACGGTGGATTTATCAGATGAATTTCTTTTGATGGAATGTGAAATGTAGATCTCCATCCCGAGAAAATAATCTCCGTGACCGATTCCTACAATGCGTTAACATCGGAGTCGCCAAACAACACCTCCGACCACGGAAAGGATGCGAAGAAATCTTGCAAATCGTCCCAGTTGGCAGCCCCATACCTCCATACATGGTAAAGCTGCTTAGTTTTGACTTTCCCAGTGGCGTAGCAACCTCCACGGTATAAATGCTCGGTTCTGATGTCTAAAGCAGATCCAGGGTATTCGGATAATCAGACATCTCCGCCGCCCCCCCAGCCTCGTCGGTTGTGTTAGAATGCTGCAACCAGCTGGAATTGTGTATATTAAATTCGCCAAGGCCGACAATTTCAGAATCGATCTGTATCCAGTCGACGGTACGTGAAAGATGTTCGAAAAATGTCGCTGGTCGATCATCATTTGGGGAGCGGTAAAGACAACAAAGCATCCTGAGAAAGGTTGGCGCAAGGCTAATAACCTTACCCGCAAAACAAATTATTATGGAAAATTTAACAAGCCTCGGGACTTGATAAATAAGGCGAGACGGGATCCCGGTTGTAGTGCCGATGATGATTCCTCAGCGCGACCCTCAACCATATGATGCCCATGCTATTGGGTGTCAACCCCTCCACTGCACGCCAGATCGGACCGCGCGAAGACGCAGACTCTGCCTTTAAATCGGAATCTCGAATGTAAGTAGTATCCTGTGCAACTAAGATATGTCGAATCAGTTGACGAATCGACTTGGGTCTCGGTTAGTGATAGGATATCAGGTTTCGCGGTTTGCAAATATTGGTGGACGGCGTTTATATTCGTATTGGTGAAACCGGTGGCCCTGATGTTACAAAATGCCGTTACCAGTCGAACGTCAACATGGTTTCGGGAATGAACCCGATTATGCGATGACGAATTTTTTAAAGTTCGGTTATTTATCATAATATCTGTCCGGGCCATCAGCTATACATCCGAAACATAGTAGAAGATTTCTCCCGACAATATCGTGGAATGTACAGCGTGACCGGCTGGCATCACACCTTACTACATAAACCAACCTTTTCTCGAACCGGTCCATCAGCCAAGCTCCGAAAGATGGCCAGGGATTTCTCCCGAGCATTTCACAGAACCTATAGCTTGATGGGGTGGTATTTCACTGGGCGACAGGGCGTTGGGACCCCACCTACACCTCGGCCTTCAGTCGCCTCTTACGACAAGCCGGCCTAGCTGTGAGTATATTCTAACGTCCTACTCACATGCCATATAGCCTTGTAAGATGAAGTAAACGTGATTCAGTAAGGAACATTTCTCAAGTCAACTTAATTTCTTTGGTTTTATTGTTTTATTATTTTATTTATTTCAATTTAATCATCATAGACATATACGTCCGCTTCTTGGGGCGTTCTTCGCAAAACTGAAGTCTTAAAAACTATCGACGAATCCTTTAAGCTATGCGGTCAGTAGGAATGACCCATTCCGGCCATTAAAAGGATATTAACAAGAGCTACCTGAAATAAAATATGATCTTTGCCATGGTCGTTAAATTCTTGCCAGATGCGGAAACCTGTAGTTTTCCGTCATCTGGGTTTTTTAGTTTTATTGTAACGCAATTAAGGTGAGATACCTCTTGACTCTTAATTGCTTTGTTTCCTTAATGTCCTTTTGTCTGGGATTTGGAAAGAAGGATGCCGTGCGTCGAAAATATAAACCAAGCCAGCAGCGATACACGTCTTTATTATGGTAAAATGTATTTTTAATGAACTCGTTGTTTATTATGAAATCGTAAATAAAAGAAATACCAATGTTGCACTTTTTCGTTGCGGACAATTTAAATGACATTCTTTTGGCGCCAATGAAGGTGGGGGGAAAACCACTTGGATTTGCCAAATTAATGGATCATGAGACTGGCTTGGAGAGGTAAAAAGTGAAAGCAGGACCTTGTGGGAAAAACGTAGGGTTTCGAGAACACTACATCCTCCCTCCCTAAGAAGCAGAAAATTAATCTAGAAGAGCATAATTTCCTGGAAAGCGAACGGATAAATTATAAGCTTTGGTAACACTATTTACAACACTCTTTTATCTATTTTAATTCTTTATTTTTTTCTTAATAGTAGTAGTAGTTTCTTAATCCTTTTAATTTAAATGTTTGTTTCTAGTTCTATTGAGATAATATAGATATGTCTTTAATGTATTTACGTATTTTTTATTTGTAATGCTACTTTGGAAGTGTTGTACCTATATTTTTTAGTTAAAGGGTTTAGGATTTGCTCACCTCCTTTGGGGTGATCTTGTGGGGGCCGTTTACCTCTGGAGAGGATGGCGTGCAGAGTGCTCCCTCTTGACGTCCTCCGGCGGGTGCAGGGGGTTTCCGGATGGGACAATCGGTTTTCGTAGTTTCCTTGGCAGCGAGTGTGGTCCTTCGGGTGGGGTTAGGACGGGTTTCTTGTGAGACGTCGTTTGAGGGCAGGTGTGGAGAGGTTGAAATCAAAGGAGGTGGGGAAAGAGTTGGCATGTCGTAGCATACGCGAGATGGGCTCGTTAACGCCGTAAGAAGTGTGATGAGCGGGCACGTAAAACAGACGAGGGTTCCGCACATTACGGGGGTTTGTATAAAATGATAAAGTGGAGAGCAAGCTTGGGCAATTGATTGATCCTGACAGAAGGCGATGGATAAAGATGATGTCAGCATGGATTCTGCGCTCCTCAAGTGTGTTAAGATTGATTAGAAGGAGCCGGCCTATGTATGGTGGTAGAATGAGTGGGTTTTCCCAGTTCAGTCCACTGAGGGCAAAGCGCAAGAAACGACGTTGAACGCCCTCGATCCTACGAATGTGAGACTGTTGATACGGGGACCAGACCTGACTAGCATATTCGAGTAGTGGCCGGACAAAAGTTGTGTAGAGAGATCGGGTGACGTAGGGGCTTAGGAATTCCTTCGACCAGCGTTTTACAAAGCCAAGGGCGGCGTTGGCCTTTAGGATTGTGTCATAATATGTGCGGAACGTCTAAGTTCCTTGTCGCATAGGAGGCCCAGGTCGCGAATCGATTCAACCGATGTTATCGGTTGGTCTAGCAAGAGATAGGAACGTGGCTGGGTGGGGGAGCGTTTCCGAGAGAAGGTGATTGTGTGACATTTGGCGATGTTCAGTTCTAGGCAGTTATTTTGTCGCCATATCGAAAAGCTGTCAAGATCCGATTGGAGAAGTGAGGAGTCAAGGGGAGAGCGGATTGTCTTGAAAATGTTGGTATCATCCGCGTAAAGCGAGATGAGGGAGTGATTGATGCACGAGCCTATGTCGTTTATGGTTAGGATAAATAGTAGGGGGCCAAAAATACTGCCCTGTGGGACTATAGCGTTTGTAATAATAGTGAAGAAGATCGTGTGATTCGAACTGACGCTATGACAACTCGAATCACGAAAAAAAATTTACCTAAGCGTTACACACCAGGCTACTGACCGTGTTTAGAATTTGATTTCCAAACTCGACTATATTCCACTGATATGAATTATTTTTATTTTATCGCTTGGTATACGGTTCTTCACTATTTTTGCTTGTGAATTGTGTGTATCTGTTAGAGTTGCCACAGGACACCTGAGGTTGCAGAGAAAGGTTCGGAGAGGGTGGATCTAAATCGCACGCGGCAGGTTCGAGAGTTAAGATAGGATGTGATCCACTTAATCAACAGGGGTTCAAAACCAAGGGAAGATAATTTAAAGAGAATGAGGTTATGGGAAATTTTGTCGAAGGCCTTGCTAAAGCCGGTAGTGACTACATCAACCTCATCGCCGTTTTCTAGGGCAAGGAGTGTGTGGGATGTGAATTCGACAAGGTTGGTAGTAGTGGACCTGCCGGAGAGGAAGCCGTGTTGGTTAGGAGAGATGATGGGAGTGTAGTGAAAACATAACGCTTCGTATTGAAGGCCTTCGAACAGTTTAGGAATGTGCGAAAGCTTAGCAATGGGACGATAATTGGATATATCGTTTTTTGGCCCCTTTTTATGTATGGGGGTTATGTAGGAGGATTTCCAAATGTCGGGAAATAGACCTTATGCAAGGTATAGATTGAAGATTGAAGCGAGCGGGAGAGAGAGAGAGAAGAGAAGCATTTTTTTAAAGAAGATAGCGGGGAGTCCGCCTGGGCCGGGACTGAAATCGTCTTTCAGTTGGTCAAGTTTTTCTTTAACTTGGTGTTGTTGAATGTGTAGAGGGATGAGTGGGCCAAAGGAGAATTCAGACGTGCCAGTAAAGTAGGAGGGGTTAGGCTCGAACGAGTCGTCCGTGAAGGATAGTTTGAAGAAGGACGCGAAAAGATTGGCTATGGTTTGGGAGTCAGATTGCCAGTAGTTGAGTCGTAGAAAAGAGAGTTGGGATAGGCATCTGATTTCTGTTTATAGTTGATAAAGTGGTAGAAAGATTTGGGGCCATTGATCAGATTGAGTTGGGGTTTGACAAGCTAATTGTGGTAAAGGTGTTACGGACCGACATTGAGTCCAGGTCCCCCCAGAATCCACTAATCCCCCTTTGATTCCCCGTTACCCGTTGCAACCATGGTAGTCCTAAATACTACCATCAATAGTTGATAGGGCAGAAATTTAAAAGATCTGAACAATAATCCAACGATGAGGGATTAAATCTATTTAAATATACTTCCCAACGATGAGAGGTAAGAACTTTTTGAACGACCCAACGATGAGAGACTAGACCCAATCTATATAGATGAAGGAAAGAAGAAGACAAAAATCTGAAAAGAGAACACTAAAACAGTGGAAAATTTTTTGGTAAGCTATCTCCAATTTTTCTTCCCAACGTTGATTTCGTCCTCTTTCCTGTAATTGGAAAATAAACCCGAGAAAAGGAGAATTTATATTTTTATTTATGTTATTTATTTTTTTGTTATTTCGGATTGTTTTTTTTTTTTTAACCTAGCCGCTAGTTCCGCTAGTCGGCGTAGGGACGATAGAACCTCGGGGCTCTTCCACCGCTGGATTTATATCCCCGACGTCATCATCATCGGCACTACAACCGGGGACCGGTCTTGGCCTTATTGCAAGTCCTAAGGCTTGTTAAATTTTCCATAATGATTTATTTTTTCTGGGCAAGGTTATTAGTCTTGCGCCAGATATATCCCCGACGGCTTCGATATAAATTCCAGCTGGTGGTTGCCGGCTGCGCCAATTTGTTATTTCGGATTTTTTTTTTTTTTTTTTTTTTTTATAACCTAGCCGCTAGTTCCGCTAGTCGGCGTAGGGACGTTAGAGCCTCGGGGCTCTTCCACTACTGGATTTATATCCCCGACGGCTTCGATATAAATTATAAGGATAAGTGAAGTGGGGTGGTGGTTGTCAATTGTTGAGAGGATGTGGGGAGTATGGGTAACTGAGGAGTTACAGGGGTCTGTCGTGAACACAAGGTCGAGTCTGCCCAGATGATTTAGGATATTGCTGACGTGGTAAAGGCTAGAGTCGGTGAGGTTGTCTATTAAGAGACACTCCTTGGTAGTAGAGGGGCTACAGATATAGTGGGACTCATCGTCAGACAGCCACCATTGGAGATGGGGGAGGTTGAAACCGCCCAGGACTACAATGTCATCTTCGGAAGAACTCAGTTCCGTTAACCAGTCGATTGCAGCGATAGCGAGTTCGTATGCCTCGGTAGCTTGCGAAGGTGGAATGTAGAAGCAAATGATGTACAAGGACTTTAAGCAGTGTTCAACTTCTATAGCGACATAGTCGAGGTAGGGAGAAGAAGAGAAGGTGATAAGAGAAGATGTTAGTCCGTTTTGGACGGCAAGCAGCACGCCTCGGCAGGGGAGGATCGTTTGAACCTAGGCTTGGGAGAAGGTTTGGTGGGTCGACTTAGGGTTGGGTCGAGGACCCGAGTGCGCGTGCTTCTGGGAATGGGCATAATATTTGGCTTGGGCAGGGATTTTACAGGACAAGTTGTACCTGGACCGCGGGGACCTCTGGAGGATTTTGGAGGAGGAGCGATTGTCGATTTGGGACGGACAGTACTGTTGTTATATCCATGAGTGGGTATTGGTGAAGACGGCAATGGTTTTGACGGTTTGATGGGGTTACTTAGGGATAACGATTCTGCCGATCCTACAATGCGCATTATTATCCGGGTGGAAAATCCAGTCATATCTAGAGGGAAGGACTAAGCGGAATATAGGTTTAATGTTACTGCCGGGAAGCGGGTAACATTCTTTTACAGGAATGCTGAATTTCGTCAAGAAGAATACAGCAATCCAGGCTGGGTTCGCAGTTCTTGGTGCGCCCTTTAACAGGTATGAAGTAACTGCTAGATTTGAGTGCTCCAGTTTGTTGAGTCGAGCTTGCCATTCAGCAGGTGTCCAAGATGTGCCAAAGTGCCAAAATTCGTGGAAACTCAGTTTTGGGAGTCGTGGAAGCAGGTGGGATGTCGATTGAAGTAGGGGGTGGGGGAGGAGTGGCAGTAGTGGGAAGAAGTGGGGGTGGGGTTAGATTCTGGAGTTCGTCGTAAAGAGATGAAATGCACCGAGGGGAGGGGTGGGGGTTTGTATTCTTTGAATGCATGGAGGCAAAAGCGGAGTCAATTTGGCCAAGCACAGAACGGAAAGCCGAAAGGTCATCAGCGACAGAATCGAGTTTGTGGAGTACAAGCTCAAGTAACGGGTTAGGTTCGGCCGAAATCGTACAAGACCGGCAGGTCTTGAGTGCGGTAGTAAACGCAGATCACGTCTTTGGCGTCTGATAATCTGCGCTTTGGTCGGTGTGTATGTGTGTGTGTTTGTGCTGTCTTGTACTGTGCGTGCATGTTTGTAGTGTGTCAGCAGTAGACCCTATGGGATGGGTCCAGGAATCCTCTATTATAAAGGAGAATGTTGTTGGGAAGGGTGCTTTCTTCAGTTTTATCCTGAAGAAGAAATTGTGGTGGTCTGATCCGAAGAGATTGAAAGAGAGAAGGGTCTAGAACGCAAGACTTCCGTACAAGTGGGTCTCGCTATTCTGAATGCTTTCGAGGTACTTATATGCTAATTGTAGCAAGTACCCGTTGATAGGGATAATGGAAGCACCTTCGTATATGTGAGAGTCCGGGTAATGGCGACTGTCAGGCCTTCTAGAGTGGTTGGTGCATCTTCTGAGGAGTTTCCTTTCGAAAACTCGAAGTCTTTCCATTTGCGTCGAAGATATGCAGGACCATATGGGAAAGGCGTACTATATTCTAGATCGGATTAGCTGCTTATAGCAGAGAAGCTTAACTTTGGTGTCAACTTTGTTGCTCCACTTCAAGTTGTTGTGCAGTTGCTTAGACCGACCGAGGCCCATTTGAAGAATGTGGGTCACATGTTTGATGAAATTCATTTTTGGGGTATAAATGACTCCAAGATATTTCATCCTGTCCTGTGGTCTAATCGTAATGCCTCGCATTTGTATTCGGATATTCTGTGAATATCGAGAAGTAGGTTGGGAGTGTTTACTACTCAGAATTATAGCTACTGCTTTGGATGGGTTAAGTCGAATATTCCATCGACTGTAATACTGATACAGTTCGTCCAGATGACGGTTGAGTCGGTTTGTTGCGAGTTTTGGGCTTTTAGGTGACGTGTACACTAGGACGTCATCCGCATAGCAAATCTGGTTTACTCTATGACTGAATCTCGAAATAAAAATGTGCCGCCCTTTTATACTCTGGGTCATCGGGATTTGTCAGATTTTTTTTTTTAAATTCCAAGAAGGACAAACAAGAATTTGTGTGCTTCAATTGGAAAAGGATTCCGCGAAGTTGATAGGAATTTATTTGAATAAATTCCCGGAAGGGGAAATCACGAAATACATTTAGAGTTAAGCATTTCATGATGTTAGGATTATTAGGAATTGAATCAATGTACGACAAATGGATTTTGGTTCAATGCCTTTGCCATTGACCAGAAGGAGCGCGAACCAGTCGGGCACCGAAGGAGTCTATTGGTGACTCTGTCGTCGTGAGCTTGTTTCGCGGTATCAATCTCGTGCTTGCACGCGTTTTTGATTCTAACAAAATTCGTTCTGTTAACATCGGTGGGATTGGGGCGCCATTGCTTAAAAGCTCTATTTTTTGCCGATGTAATCTGCTCGCATTTTTTGTCAAACCACGGTTTATCAGAAACTTCGTTTGATGGAATGTGGAATGTAAGTCTTCATGCCGAGAAGAATAATCTCTGTGACGGACTCCGCGCAAACGTTAACATCGTAGTCTCCGAAGCACACCTCGGACCATGGAAAGGATTCGAAGAAATCTCGCAAATCGTCCCAGTTAATATTTCCATACATGGCGAAGCTGCCTAGGCCCCGTATTCGCTTGAAATGCAAGTGCTTGCGCGACAGATACCAAGCAGTGATCTGAGTTTCCCAGTGGCACAGAAACCTCTACGGTATAAATACTCGGTTCGGATGTAAAAAAACAGATCCAGGGTGTTTCCACAATCGCCTCGGGCATCCGGCACTCGCGTTGGTTCCTCCACGAGTTGACTCAAGTTGTGGCTTACAGCAAACATCTCCAGCAGCCTCCCAGCCTCGTCGGTTGTGTTAGAATGTAACCACCAGCCGGAATTGTGCACATTAAAATCGCCAAGGACAACAATTTCAGAAACCGGGTGGTTGATGTGTATCCAGTCGACGGTACGTGAAACATGTTCGAAAAATGTCCCTGGTCGATCGTCATTCGGGGAGCGGTAAAGACAACAAAGAAATTTAACGGAATTCCTCAGGGCGACCCTCAACCATATGATGTCCATGTTATCGGGTTCCAACGCCTCCATCCTCTGGCAAGCTAAATCGGACCGCGCGAAGACGCAGACTCCGCCCTTAAAACGAAATCTCGAATGTAAGTCGTATCCCGAGCAACGAAGATATGTCGAATAAGTTGACGAATCGACCTGGGGCTCAGTTAGGACAAGGATATCAGGTTTCGTTATTTGCAAATATCGGTGGACGGCGTTTAGATTCGTATTGGTGGAACCGATGCCCCGGATGTTACCAAATGCCGTTACCAGTCGAGCGCGGGCAGAGCCTCGAGAGCGAGCCCGATTATGCAATGATGAACCTCTTAAAGTTCGGTCGCAGTTAAGCTTAACACAGTGGAAGAGCGTAGACTTCATGCCGACATCCTGTCTATCCATCTGCCCTCTTACATTCCATTTCATAATAACCGCCGTAACCTGCGGAACCCTCGTCTCTTCTACTTGCGCCCCCATTACATCTCTCATTGCTCTAACGAACCCATTCATAGTTAATTACGTTGGGCCTGCCCTTCGTCCACTTAATTAAGTTTGGTATAGCTTAGTTTTAAGTTAGTTGTTTATATCTTTTTATATATCGCTTGTACTGAGCTAAATATATAAGGGTTCTGCCCTCACCACATCTAAATCTTAATCTAAATCTAAATCTAAATCTACACTACATTTTCAGTTTGTTTTGTTTATTGGTTTATTGTCTTGTTTCAGTATTCAATTGTTAAATTAAATTAAATTAAAAAGTTAGACTCACTCGCATTCTATTTTGTACTGTAAAACCGTTGGGAAGAATATAGAATGAATGTATTAAATGTTATTAAATCCAGGAATGTAGGTCTTGCCGGGGTGATACCGGAATTGACACTTTTTCGCTACGGAAGCTTTTCCACCTGTCTTATTCAATTGACCAATTTGCAAACAGATGGGAGTCAACGTGTGGCGGTTCTACGAACCACACAATCCACTTTAGGTTGAGATATCGTCGTTCCACCAAGGAACATGCTTACCTATATCCATTACTCGTGCCCACAGACACGTTCCTCAAAGTCCTTCCTTCCGCCTGAAACAAAGGTAACATTCCAAATACCCAACATTGAATTCAATAGTAAAAACCAATCGAACTAAACGTTTAAAATTACCTAATATTGAATTTAATGCATCCATTCAATGCATCCATTCGTAGCATCCATTCAATTCAATTCAATGCAATTCCCCCATTTACTCAATTCATCCATTAAACGCATTTTTCTGAAAACAAACAGAATAACGCATATCTCCTCATGTAGCTAATAGCAATTAGCACCCTAAATTCCTCGCAAGATCCCAAACCGAGAAGCGCACGTGAGCAAACAAAGGCCCGCCGACCAATAATTCTCGCAATTATAAACATCGTAACACCTATCCCACGCTAGATGTTTATATGAGGGAAATGCGATCTAGAAACCAAACCCCACGGTTCCTTTGTTACCCATCTGAAACACACAAAAACTCTTGTTGTCGTAAGCCAGATGCGTAACGCAAATAAAGCCCATGAAAGGATCGAGAAATGAGTGGCGGTACGCTCGATCCTTCGAACAAAGAAAAACAGATAAGGAAATGGGTATGATGACCATGATGGGAAATTTATTTTACAGATAAGAGGATTAGAATGAAAAGTATGATGGAAAATTTCCTTTACAGATGAGGGGAAGAGAATTAAAAAGGAAAATAGGATTTTGACAAAGACAGTCTACTTCGAGCATACAGTTACAGAGAACCCAATAAGGAGGTCGGCCCGCACTGCGATATCGTGAAAATTACAAAAAAGAAATAACGTCGAGTTTGTAGCGAAGGTGTGGTTCAAGGTAGTTTTTAAAACGGTGCAACTTAAGATAAGCGAAAAATCAAAAGTGTGTCCTAGACGTAAGTGGATACCGAACTCTAAAACAAAAATAAAGTTCAAAATAAAGACAATTCTTTTCGTGTTTTATTTGTGCAATTGAATTCGCTCCGCGTTCCAGGTGTTCCTTTTGATGTGTGGCCAGTGTTCGGCGAAACACTTCGACGACAACCATCAACATCCGCCAAAAACGAGTATTCAACCAATTCACAAAATTGGCGACAAATCTTTTCTCTCTTCTTATCGCCCCGTGGGAATAACTTCAATACTGTCGAAGTTTATGGAGTCATCTATTAACTGTCAGCATTCGAAATATATTGAACCCAATGAACTCCTTAACGACCGCCAATATGGTTTTTGTAGCAACAAATCCACAGGAGATCTGATTGAGTATCTGACCGAAAAGTAGAGTCATTCCATCCAGTTCTTCGGTGAAAGTAAAGTTGACGCATTGAATTATTCAAGGGTATTAGCCATAGTCTGGAACCCAGCTCTGTTGTCGAAATTGCATCTCTATGGGGTTGACAACTCATTAAATCAGTGGATAAGAGACTATCTTTTTGGTCACTGAATCCAAGTATGGGGATATTCAAGAGGTACATAACAAAACATTTTTCTGTTTAAATAAAAAACAGAATAATTGAGATATCGGACAATTCACTCTTTTGCTGATGATAGCACGCTGAGTTGTTCATAATCATACGAACATTCACCAGCCACCTCTTCCAGCCTCATCAGTATTCAGTAGGATAAGGTCGGTTCATTGAATTTCGACATCAAGAAGATGTATCAATGGGGATTATCCAACCATTCAATGTCTTGAACATTCAGTGCTGCCTCTTGTGGTCAAAGACGAGCCTCAATATAAAAACAAAAAACAAGAAACTATCAAACACAATATTACGTACTGTGTAAGGCTATCAGTCAGAGATTTGACTTCATCTTTTTTTTACTTTTAAATCCAGGATCATCTTCGATAAACTGATTACATTAAAATTATTCTTTATCTTCATCTATATCGAGGGTTTCTCGGCTACCTTCAAAATTTCCCCCACACACTTTGAAAAACCTCCTTTAAGTTCATTTTCGATTAAACCTGGCACGAGATTTCTTGACGAAAGATACACAGGAATTGCTGTTACGTAATGTCATGTGGTTATATGCAAGATGTACAATAAGAAGAGCCAGCGCACTCTGGCTTAGGAACTATTTTCCTGAACATTTTGGTTTTGAAATAAAATGCGATTCAGAACAAAAATTATATCGGCAAGGCGCAATCAGATACTAGTGCCCAACCCAAAGAAGTCGAAAGAAGTAAAAGTCCTAATGATGGTTACTTTACTTCCCGACAGGGTGTACAATAGGGGCACCAAACTTAACGATGTGCAGTCTAAAGAGTCGAAGCTCCAAAGTATATGAAGCCGAATAAAACACCCCAATTACCCACTCAAACAATGTTGCCTTGAACCCCTCTTTACTACTTTATCAGCCCTTCCGTAGCCGGCCTTAGAAACGCACAATCCAATTGAGGGGTTAAACTTCGTATTAAATTCAAATCAAAATTAAGAGCAGCGTTATTGATTCAGAGATGTTGAACTATCTACGTATTGACATTCGAAAGGTGGGCTATTCAAATCCCTGATGCCTACGAAATACTGCGTCTCTCTGCACACACCAACATACCATAGGCTTAACCCTCAGTAAATGATTCTAACATGTAGCTAAGGGATTTTCTCATCGAAAAACCTAGGATACAGTGTGGGTGAAACTCCACAGGACTGACAGAATTGTTACATCTCAAAATTCTGAAAGGTCCTGTTGTGAAATGGTTCCTCTAGTTACGTGGGCCGCTGCGTGGGTAAAATTTCAAAATCGAAATTCGTGGTATCGTGCGAACGATGCCTCGAGCACGGATGCGCATTTATTATCTACGCAGACGAGCAGTAAGTATATACGAGTTATGTAGCAGCCTTTAGTAACCCATCTTTGAATAACGCTGACAATCATTTTAGATTGCTATCACGTTGCAAATATTAGATGCTTTCGGGTCAATACTGGCTTATTGCCCATTAACGTTTGTTTAGTCTAGTCTAACTTTTGGAGGTGAAGGGTATTACGAAACACCAAAAGAGTTATTTCGAATTCCGTCCATCACTCGACTTCTGTGCGTAATAGAAATCATGGGGACTTTAAATGTATGGCAACATGGAGATCCTTTTGCGTTTAAGTTTTGTTTATTTTCACGCACACAGGAGATGGTACCGTTTAAAGTCGTGCACGGCAAAAGAAAGAAAATCTAGGGAAAGGGAGTAGATAGATATTCGTTTTAAACGTCTGATTATTGTAATCTAGAGAAGTACTTGGAAACACAGAGGGTGTTACTGTAATGAGGTTTGCCGGAAGAACGAACGCTTGTGTTTATTTGTCTGTCCTAAATCAATAGCATTCATAATCCGACAAATAAGTGTCGAGACTGACTATGGAAAATATCTTTGAATCAAAAAATAGAAATACCTTTCTTTTTTTCAAACTATTATTAATATCGGGTTTTCCAATAGGAACTTGTGGGTAGTTTTGCTAGGGGCGTCGGCACGGACGCAGGTTGAGCAAAAGCACCACGGATTGTTCACAGGAAATTATCAATGAAAATTGAGTCAACGAACACCGACCTTGTGGGGTGGTGAAGTTGGGTGCCGGCGTACGACACTGGTTCTCTTAAATCCCCAACAATTTTTTTCGCCGAAAACTTTTCATAAATTATCAATGAAACACCGGTATATTCTTTGGTATAAATGTCTTTTTATTTTTAATCCTTCCGTTTATTTTGTTTCACAAATTTTACGTCTAATTAAACAGCAGCTCAAGAAACACACTTCAACAGAGAAATGTGTCTTTGTCTTTATTTAAACCACTTTATAACTTTCACAAAGAGTTAGTTATCGGCAAAATTATCCTTAAACATAATTGGGCAAAATTATCAGTAACTTTCGCACGTTTCATCCAATTAAACTGCTCCGTTTCAAACAAAACAACGTCAAAACTCCGACTCAATAAATGTAGCGAGACTCTTGCGCACTCCACGGGGTATGAAAATTAACTTTTGTAAAACAATTAAAAATTCGACGGACTCGCACTTAACGTTTTGCGTGTGTACCCTCTCAATGGTTAAATAACGACTGTTCTTTACCGTTTGGTAGATGATTAGCGACTGAACTAATTAGGGATGGAAATTGTAATTTCTGCTTTTTTACACATTGATCTGCCAATGGTAATCATGCTCTCTTGTGTGTTCCCCAACTCACCACACTCATCCAGGTCGAAACGTACTTGTGTATTCGTTCGACGTTGATGGGCGTAGCCAGAATGGAGAAATCAAAAGGGAAAGCACAATAACCCAGGGTGGATCTGGCTAGGTGTGTGTGCGTCAATGCCGTGTATACGGCTGGTCTACTGACCCAGTGACAATATCTTAGGTCAACGCACTATAGCAAGACAGAAATACGAGAGAGAGGACAAACATAGCTAAGGTTATTCACCAGCAAAAAGAGATCATTGGTCCCAAGCGAATGGGTGATCTGGGAAAAGTCAATAGGACGCCGCATCGGCTGGGGATATAATTCCATTCTGTGGAATGTTCAATAATACCCAAGCCTATGGACTATGACGTAACCGCGTCGCTTGGTTTGGCTTGGTTGTTGCTAACCAATACGAATGGAATTTCCGGTGGAAATCCCATGGTTAGCGCAATAGTGTTGCCGTATGTTGTTGACTGTAGCTAAACTCAATTATGCATTATCTGCATAGAAAAATGAGTTTAGCTATGCGTCCCTTTGACATGTCCTGCTGGTAAATACCTATCAAGGGAAATGGGTAGGTATTGGTTGGAATTGTGGGCTGTTTCTCCTATAGGATAGAGAAACCCCTACAACCTCTGCACTCGAGTTCCTGGAGACTGTGCACTACGGAAAAATGTCAAATGAAAACACAGATGTTGTTGTTCTGTTGAATGTTCTTTTATTATTTTTTTTAATTGTTTCTGTGATGTATTACTATGTTAGTCGCCACTTTAACGATCACTACAGTCTAATACAATGCTGTTTTTGAGTAAACATTTAAACGTTCGTCTTAATAAGATAACCACTTACCTTTCACTGGGATGTAACCGAATTGTTTTGGACATAAGCGTTAACTTTGAATAGAAATTTAATAGTTATTGGACTCGCGTATGTCAACTCGGGCGCGGTGAACACTCGACTTGTGTGCTGCCTTCGGGGGTTGAAATCTGACTCATCGATGCAATCCACATCCGTCAGATTCAACGGTGGTGGATCGCATTGATATGGGAGGAGCGACCCGGATCAGCTTGGCAGCGGCCAATGGTGATCGAGGAAAGCGTTCAATGGGAGTTGTGGGTAGTTTTTACAATGGCATCAGCAAGGATGCGGGTTCCATAAAAACACCACCGATGAATCCTTCCTAAAATAGTCCACCAAGGAAGGAGAAAATAAAACACACTGATTTTCTTTTCGTTCACTTATATGTTTCAATAGATGAGTGTTTATTCCTAAAGCCAAATTGAAAGTCTGGAATATTGATGAGAGGCTTGAGTCGCTTGAGGAGTATTTTCAAAAACAAAAAGCTGAACAAATAAAGCTGAAACGTAGACACATGTATTGGTTAATTGGGAATCACTCTCAACTCAATCTCTATTGTAAAAGATTGATCTATCAATTTACCATCAAGCCGATCTGGATATATGGAATCCAATTATGGGACTGTACAAAGCAATCCAATAGAGATATAATTCAACGAAGCCAGAATAAATTCCTTCGCATTATCACGAATGCCTACCGTTTTGTGACAAATCAGGAAATTCATGATGACCTAGAGATGAAATGGACTTATGAAGTTATCCAAGAATATGCTGTCAAACACGAAAGACGCCTACATAATCATACCAACGTAGAAGCCATTCAGCTCTTGGGTATTACCCACGAATTGAGACGGCTAAAACGGACGAAACCTCATGAATTAATATGTTAAAATCTAACATACTAAAATCGAGTTGGGAGCTGAACACTGGTCCAGTAAACCCTTACACGCTCTACTTAATTAAACTAAATTAAGTACAATTTAAACCTAGTATTAAATTAAATTGTTAAGATTGTACTATTCATATCCAACAAAGGATGTTATTAAAAAAAAAAAAAACTTATATGTTTATTTACCGATTAATTTCCCTTTTATTTTAAAGTGGATACATTAAGGCGGGGATCAGTCTTCAATAAGAAGAGATTTGTTTTTTTTTCTAGATATTTTGTTACAATATATTTTTTTTTTCACCACTGTCACAGCCGATTTGCGTTTTAATCAAGTTAAGTCAACTGGAAAATTCAGCGCAAATTGACGTGGCGAACAATAACAAACGGAAAACACTTCACGGACTTCTCACAAGAGGTCTATCTACACATCAATCGAACACATAAGTTATCGTATTTTCCCGACTCCGACAACGCAACGACCTCGACTTCTCTCCTTGGAGAAGGTATTTCGACTTTTTGCCCTCGACGGAGGATGAAATCTGACTCCTCGAGAAAAATAGCGTGTGTACGCTTACGAAGTTTAAATCTGACTCGCCGATGCAATCCATATCCGTCAGATTCAACGGTGGTGGATTACATCGGTGTGGGAGGATTCTATATGTGTCCGTATAGGACAAGTACGATGCCCTTCAGCCTGCATATCGACAACGACGAAAATGCACCTGAATCAACAAAGGAACGAATATAAGGGACTGCAGGCAATGCGGTCATAAATCCTTGATGACCTGCGCCTGAGAACGAAATAGGTTTTTGCTTTAAGGTAAACAAAAACGCTATTTCAAGGGTCACGATGAGATGCACATCGTGTTTACTCAGGCGTTCATGATAATGCTGCTGTAGGCTATACATTCTTAGGTGACGATAGGTCAGCCGAAAATGTGGGCCTTGTTTACATGACGGTGCTGGTACATGAGTACAATGGCGAGGAATTAGCCTTGCGGATGTGCAAGCGTACGTCTCGCCCAGGGTGGCCATGGACCAGCGGTTGGTTACTAGCATAAACACAGTGATGCTGTGGGGGTTGAAGTAGTTTGCCAACGTATGGCACAGGATTCACTGTAATCCCCCAACGATGATCCGCAGAAAGAAATGCAAAAACACGTTTAATTTATTTAAATTTATTTCTGGTGAATGGCACAATATCGATTGAACTTAATTACACAGCTAAAAATTGATCTTAATTGTATTTGCCAACATGAATCACAGCCCCACTGGATTAATCAGAATATCTATGATTTACTATTTCACTTCTGTCAAGCAGGGAATGCAGTACGCGACGGAAACGCCAGACTGTTCAGCTGGTCGGTCGTACGCAAATCGCGAATATAGGTGATCCGTCAAAACAGGCTTCGGGAACTAAAGAACTTTAACTGTACACTAACTCTATCGAACGACTCCTTGGGCTTTTTTTTTGTGAACTAAACGAGCTATCTCATCCGCAGATACAACCAGGTTCAGATACAAATAGCGACTGGTGTGAATTAGGGTTGAAATTCATATTTCCTTCTACACACGGGACAACCAAAAGAGACCACGCCTCTGCTCTCTCAACCTCACGGCCGTCAAAGTATGAGTAACTTTTGTTAATAGGGTAATTGACGGACACGAAGAATGAGAGAACAGAAAACATGATATGCTGTGATCTCGGGGTAGCTTTGGTTGTGTGTGTTGGTATCAGATGCAGCTACTGACACGACCTAATGACCCAGTGGTACGGCTATGGTGTAGTTAAAGCGCATTGAACCGTGGAAAGAAATACGAATGAGAGGGAACCCGAGCGGGTGTTACTCCCCTGCAAAGAGAGATCATTGATCCCAAGCGAATGGGTGATCTGTGGGAAAGTCGATAGGACGCCGCTGATGTTTGGGAAATAATTCGCGTGAGAACCAGACTCTAAGACGCTGAAATTACCCCAGCTATTTTGCTATGTTGCAACAGCGTCGTTCTTTTAGACTTGTTGTTGCTAACCGACATTATGAGATTTCCGATGGGAAACTCATGGTTAGCAAAAATGGACTTGCCGTATGACATTTATGTAGCTAAACTCAATTATGCATTATCTGCAAAGGATAATGAGTTTAGCTATACGTCCGTTTGAAATGTTTTACAGGGGAATACATATAAAGGAAATTGGTAAGTATGACGCGCTGAAAGCGGTCGAAATTAGGTGGAAATGTTGGTTGGAATTGTGGGTTGTTTCTCATGTAGAATAGAGAAACCCCCCACAATGCTACTGTGTGTTTGTTTATTTTACAGGCCGGTGCATCGTTGGGCATGATCTAGGGTATGATTGTCTAACGTCAATCATATTCGTGCCCAAATCCCGTGATCGGTAGATAACCGATAAAGGAAATTGGTCGCAAGTGTTGCGAACCTCGGGATTGGGGCAATAAATGGTTATGAACCGTAGCAAAACCATCGGTTACAACTGTGTCAACAATTACGCTGGCCAGCGAGTGTTTATTTATTATAATCGCTGACGACCTGAGCCGACGGAGATATGGTATGGTTCATATAATATGAAACGGAAAAATTCAATGTGATGCATGCCTTGATGAGGTTTAACTTTCAGGTGAAAGTTATTTGAAAGACTGCTTAAGCTGCTCGAATGCAGGTAAATATAGTGGTTTATGGAGTGAGGAAAAAGTAGGTTGATTTAAAGAAATGGATGGTTCTTTGGGAAAACTTTAATGAACCGCCACAGAGGATTTCCCAAATGCTGCATAGGGACGCGTACAATGCCCCTTTTGCCTGCAATACAGACAACGTTGGCCGACACCTGATCAAACAAATGTACGAACATCAGAGGCTGCAGGCAATGTAGTCATAAATCATCGATGATCCACGCCTGAGAACGAAATAGGTTTTTGCTTCAAAGCAAACAAAAACGCTATTTGAAGAGTCAAATGATGAGATGTACTGGAGATGCTAGCACACCATGAGCAACAGAGGCAATCATCGTGTATGTTACGCGCCCTTTGTGCTGATGCAAAGCAAATCATCCTTTGTTGGTCACCGAGGCGATGGATGCAATTTTTGGTATTCTGTCGTTTCGGTGGCAATAACAAAATCTTAAAACTGATTCTGTCGAGGGAAGTCGGCACTCCACGTTAAGCTAAACCAAGAGTCTGGATACATCTCTCGTTGGAGTCGGTCGCGCCTTAACTTATATGTACAGCGAACACTAAGTTTTTATGTTAATTTTCGCAGTGTTTCATAAAGTTATAATAACGATTAGTTACCTACTTGAACAGCGAATACTAAGTTTTTATGTTAAATTTTGAAGTATTTTATTAAGTTCTTATATAAACGTTAGACACTGTCCTACAGTAAGTGTGAAGTGTAATATAAAGACCCTAGCATTAAACTTTATAATTAAGTAAACAATAAAGAGATTTGGCGTGCTGTACATTTATTACATTTATTATTCGTTCTTGGAGTCAGAATCAAGGAGTGTTGTAGTTCGTCGCACTGAAAGGAAAATAAGTGGTGATGTCTTTAGACCAACAGGATATAACACCACAACCTCTATTACGGGCGTGAATGCACAGTGGTCACTGTCGTATTCAATTGTCCGTAAACAGTTTGTGTTTCGTCTGTTGGTGTTAAATAGTCTCAGTCGTGAGTCAATTAGCAAGATATCTAAAAGCGATCTACCTCTAGGGAACGATGGATATTCCGTAGCTAGCAGGTCAGTTCTATCTTCAATATGACACTGATCTAACCAGCCAGCCAACTGATTTCCTCTGGCATTAGACATATAATTTCCCCAATTTCTATGCTTGGCGTTCATATCTCTCTCCTAGGATAAAGTAGTTTTTGTTCAGGTGCAATTGTAAGCATCGAAAGAGTGTCTCGAGCTCTGCTATAAAAAGGTTATGTTCGTGCACCTCAGATGCATAGACCGCAATCGCATACAAATCCCTTCCTTGCTGAAGGGGTACGCGTACGATACAGGCTTCCAGCACCCGGAACCTGCGCACTTATCCACTATATATTACCTTATGATTGATTCCTTTTCTAATAAAGACTGCATAAAGACTAATAAAGAGGGCATTCTTCTGCCTATGGTTCTTTCCGCATTTTACGTAACGGTGCTGCATTACTCAGTTCGCCGCCGCGTGACCAAACCTTTGGCAGCGGACACATTGCAGGATGTCTCTGCCTTTTTTCTAATTTGTCCCATGTGACAATTTGATGATCCAAGACTGTAGTTTTTCTTAGACCACCAATTCTACTGATGGGTGTTAATTCGACTAAAAACAAGTGTTGTTTGCGGTTTTCCCTTCTTGCCTTGGTTGTGGTGAACGGTTTTACGGCAGTAAACTCGAGATATTCGTGCTTCAGAATTTGCAGCATTTCGAGCAGAGCCCCCGTTTCCATTTCAGGGTCGAAACCATTTAATAGAACCGTTACGCTTTTCGTTTGTTTCATTGTGAATGATTAAAATTACGCGGTGGCTCTGTGGGGGTAAAAGTATAATTGCCAACGTATGGCATGGATTCACTTTATCCCCAAACACTTTGTGTCGTCCAAAAATTATCACCAAAGATGAAGGAATGAATGAAAAGCACTGAAAGGTTCCTTTATCGATAATGTTCTTTATTATGTTTTAATTGGAATCAACTTTAATTATAATGCACAATTTAATAGGGAACTTTAGTTTTGAATGTACATCAAAATCGAGCAACACATAAAATCACAGATTTTTATCAATTCTTTCACCAACTTTACGCAAGTAGTTTCGACATTAAATATGAATCAAGAAGTAAAACAATTATTTAGTTGACTCTCGAAATATCCACGTGAGAGCGATATTCACCAGCCAAAACTTTATTGCGAACTTCCTACTCGAAAAGGTTGACCTAATTATAATAGCGTCCCCGAATACTTTGATGGTTGAGATGCGACTGTTTAGAATCCACGAAATTTATGAAGACGAGCGGCGGCGCGACCTTCCGCTGTAACGATTGAAATGTGACTGATTCAAATCAGGGGTGAAATTCATATTTCATTCCACACACAGGACAACCAAAAGAGACCACGCCTCTGCTCTCTCAACCTCACGCCCGTCGAAGTGTGAGTAACTTTTGTTAATGGGGTGATTGACGGACATGGAGAATGAGAGAACAGAAACATGATGTGCTGTGATCTCGGGGTAGCTTTGGTTATGTGTGTTGGTATCAGATGCAGCTACTGACATGTCCTGGTGACCCAGTGGTACGGCTATGGTGTAGTCGGAGCATATTGAACCGTGGAAAGACAGAAATACGAGGGAGAGGAAAACCTAGCTGATGTTACTCCCCTGCAAAGAGAGATCATTGATCCCAAGCGAATGGGTGATCTGAGGGAAAGTCGATAGGACGCCGCTGATGTTTGGGAAATAATCAGCGTGAGAACCAGACTCTAAGACGCTGAAATAACCCCAGCGATTTTGCTATGATGCAACAGCGTCGTTCGTTTAGACTTGTTGTTGCTAACCGACATTATGAGATTTCCGATGGGAATCTCATGGTTAGCAAGAATGGAGTTGCCGTATGGCAAGAATGTAGCTAAACTCAATTATGCATTATCTGCATAGGATAATGACTTTAGCTATATGTCCGTTTAACATGTTTTACAGGGGAAAATATGAGGGAAATGGATATGTATGACGCGCTAAAGCGGTCGAAATTAGGTGGAAATTGTGGTTGAGATTGTGGGTTGGTTCTCACGTAGAATAGAGAAACCCCCACAGCTCTTTTTAATTATTGGCCTGTAGGAACCCGGAAGTTCATGACCTCACCGACTCGGCTTCGCCATCCTTCCCTGTCCTGGGCACTCTCCTTCCACGCTTCACCATTCGATCCGATCTCCTCAAGGTCAAACCTAACATTGTCCTCCCATCTCCGTCGCGGCCGTCCTACCGGTCTATTTCCCGTTGGTCTACCGTCAAGAATTCTATGCACGGTCCTATCGTTTCCCATTCGCGCCACGTGTCCGGCCCATCTTAATCTTCGCGACTTGATTACTCACAGCTCTTTTTAAGACCTCTTTAATTTTTTCGTGGTCTTCCACTGCATAGCTTTGAATGACATGCGTGTTACCTCCCAGTCTTTTAACTACAAAATTGTTTCCTATAGCTAGCTTACAGAGACTTACCAATTCCCTACACTCAATATCTATGGTGTTGATTGGTGGCATCTTTATTTTTCGGTTGTTGTTGTTGCTTTGCTGCTGCTGTGCTGCTTGCTGTTTCGGTGATCGATTTTGTGTTGGTGGTTGTTATTGATGTTGCTGTTGATGCTGTTGATGTCGATGCTGCTGATGTTGATGTTGATGTTGATGTTGATGTTGATGTTGATGTTAGTGTTGATGTTGATGGTGATGTTGATGTTGATGTTGATGTTGATGTTGATGTTGATGTTGATGTTGATGTTCATGTTCATGTTCATGTTGATGTTGATGTTGGCCGACTTTTGGCTTCGGCCTTTGTTGTTGTTGAGTGCTTTTTGCCTGTTCGAGCGCCGCTATTTTTGTCTTTCTTCTCTTCTAATCGGGCTCTTGCCATCGCAAATTTCGCCTCCAATTCACTTATCTCCTCACATTGTTTGCACTTTGTACGGGAGCATGTGTTAGTCCGTTGCGCCTCGCCACTCATGATGGTTTTCGCCACAAAATCGTCCTCTTGGTTGTAGAGATTAAGGGCGGCTTGACAGTAATTCACACGCGACTGACGGTCAGCAGACATTAACTGATGCACTGTTTGCACTTTGTACGGGAACATGTATTAGTCTTTCACTAAAATTCGCTATAGCGTCCGTCTGGTGACGTCCAATTGTGTGGCCCGTCGTCTGGTTGATGTCTCTTCATTCTCAGCAAAATCGGCAGCCACAGCTGCGATATTCTCGGCCGAACGACCCGTCCGGTGGCAGCCACGTCCTACATGGTCTCCTGTGGTTCCAGTCTGTTCGAGTCGAGTTTGCCCAGTTGGTGCGACACGATTAGGAAATCGACACAATTATTCCACGCTGTTGCGGAGTATAGCGCTCCATTGCTTGCCTCTTTGTATAGTGCTGCTGTCTAGTTGACGAATGTCAAATATGATTGACGTATGACGCCATTTGCAAAAATTATAACATCTTCCGATAGGGTGATTACTTTTGCGTATATGCAGTCGAAAATTGTCACTGGTTGATCGTCATTGGCTTAAGAATTGTTTTTTTGTCCCTATAGAACCTTGACCTGACGTCTATTTATCATTTGTTTGGAAGTTCTTAGAATTATTAAAATCGTAAAACGTTCACAAACGAAAGTGATCTTTTATCGCACGTTCTCTCCATGAACAGGGAATGATGAAGTTGCTAGAAAAAGAGCAAAGATTCATCAAACAGAATTGAAAAAAACATACTTGATCCAAGTTTTAAGAAAAACCAATTTTATTTCCCAACACGCAATTGCTGTTGAGTATAAATAAACAAACATAGAAAAATAAACAATGTTGGGAAAAGTTACGGAACCTGAAATTCATTGCTGGGAGTTTTGGCCCTGCATTCGCTATAATGTCATTTGTTTTTTTCTCTTTCTAATTTGCTGCCCTTGTGCGCAGAGATTGCTTTCAAATGCTTCGTAGTTTTTCTTTGGCGTAGACCAACAATTTATCCTTGTAAAGAATACAAAAATCTTAATTAAATCGAAACTGTTAAAGGAATGACAAGGAGCAAAACAAACGAATAAAGACTGACCTTTCCTACACGCAGGACGAACTTCAATTGAGTATAGAGCCCTTGATTCTAAATCAAATATACACACCAAAATTAATCTAATTCAATTTAGGATTCCTGACAGAATCTAACACCCACTCATCGACCTCACTCTTTCCCTGTCCCTTCTGAAATGATATGAGTATTTAAACGAAAACGGATTGTGGATTGCGATTTATTTTCTAGATAGCTTTGGCCATGACGTCATTCGCCTTTGACTTTCGAGCTAATAATCAACTCGCTGTTAGACACTTGCTTTCCGCTCGTCACGTCACACATTTTTTGTTGTTGTTTTTTTCATTTTTCTGCCATTGCCTTTTGGGGTTACACCATACAAATGCAAATTGCGAACAAGGAAAAAATTCCCAAAACCCCCCAAAAAGCCAACAAATAAACAACCGAAAACATCGACTCCTGTATCTACGCAATATTAACTGCAATCTATACAAGTGAAGGGCGCGCCTTAATTGGAAGCTTATAGACGGCTTATTGTGATTATCTTAGGCGCTGCGATATGGCAAGCCTAATAAAATATGGGACACTCACGTTCGTGTATCTAGGACGGACAGTGTTTGTCTATATCCACTGGGATTAAGCCGCTGGCTTAGAATAGATGAAGAATTCTACATCTCCCCGCGGGCTGTACAAAAGTCAACTCTTCAACTCAGTTGTTGGAGTTTATCATCTTGAAAATGTTTTTGAGTTTGCTGTTACATAGAGGTTGTAATTACGCCACATCTACCTTACCTTGTTGACAGGATAACGAGTTAAGTAGGATAATGAAATGATGTGACCACAAAAAGGACGATAACAATAGTTTCTGCAATTTTAATTAAGGAGTGGGTGGGTTTGATGAGTTCAGTTCGCCTTTAATCTGTGGTCGAGTACATAATGGGTGATTCATTTGTAGATACTTTTTTCAAAAAGTAAAATATTTTATCCAACAGGATACATTTTTAATTAAATTTTTTAATGATTATTTCTTTCAAATGTTATCTGTAACGAACATGGTATATTCTGAATTCCCAATCTTCTATGATGCGTGCATGTATTTCGAGCGTAATTAGGGAATGACGCAAGTAATGTTAGCTTCCAATACCGTAGCTGAGCCATCCAATTTTAAAAGTGTGATATCAAATAATTAGGCGACAAATTCACCAATCAGAAACATGTAATTAACTGTTCAATAAATTATTCTCTAAATAATGTCACAGTGTCATGGGCTGCGTAGCAAGTATGACGTCGAGATCATGGCCTTCATTCTCAAGTATATTCCGTGAGCATGAAGCAATAAGGAGCGCCATTCAGGCTGGCCCTATTTTTGAAAGCATATAAACAGATGACTCCAATAGCCTATAAACCACCCCAAGCTGTTGTTTTGTCTTCGTGTAATGGTAGCTCTTGATCTTCCTTGGATTTGCCCTTCGGCTTGAATACGGCAATTTTGGTTATTGACCTGATCGTTAAGTTAAAAGTGGACCACATGTCTGAGCGAAATTTTGGTCGAAAACAATGGATCTTCTTCAAGGTTTTCAAGACCCAATTTTTTTTTTACACTAATGTGCGCACAAAAGCAAATTTTGGAGTACCCTTAAATGTCAGAGGACCGTGCGGATGGAGAGGAAGTGGATAAGGAAAGGATGTATCGATGTATTATGGTCTTAAATGTCTGGACATTACAACGATGAGGAAACACATGATCAGGTACAGCATTCCACATTCGTGTGGTTCGGCTAAAGAATGACTCTTCATGTTTATTTGTGCGCCTGCAGTGAACTGACACGCATTCTTAGATTGACAGGTATCGCGACAAAATGTCTGAAGAGGCGGAACACATTCAGCAAGTTCTGTTGAACAACAAACGTGATAAAAGAAGAAGAGATAGGGATGATACACTGCGCCTATGTTCTAACTACGGAATTGATCGACCTAAGGCTGGATCCCCAATAAGTTTCACTGCTCGTTTTTACATCCTATCGAGCAAGTGTAGTGCAGTATTAGATACGCCCAACCAAATATGGTAGTTGAACTCCATTTTGGGATGAATATACGCCTTGTAAATAGTGGCCAGGTTGAATGGAGTGAAATATTTTGTGCATCTCTTATGGGACCCCATACACTTGGCCGCGCTTTTCGCAGCTGCAAATATGTGGTCGCTCCAATTAAAAGTCGAATTAATTCGAGTGCCGAGGATTGATAGTTCCTTGGCTTCGTCGATGGAAGTACAGTTCATCGACAGTATTTTAACTTTGGGGTTCGCCTTTGACGACAAGAGACAGCACTGAGTTTTTAACGCATTAAATTGTATTCGGTTAGATAATCCCCACTGATATATCTCGTTGAGGTCGGAATTGTGTAATGTATTAAGTACAGCCTCCTGATTGATAATGACGTTCGAAGAAGTTAGTCGGGAATGTTCGTATGAGTATGAGAAACTCAACGTGCTATTGTGGCGGTTCTTTAAAGTTTTCCCAAAGAACCATCCATTTCTTTAAATCAACCTGCTTTTCCCTCACTCCATAAATTCTTACCTGCATTGGAGCAGCTTAAGCTGTCTTTCAAATAACTTTCACCTGAAAGTTAAACCTCATCAAGGTATGCATCACATTGAATTTTTCCGTTTCATATTATATGAACCATACCATATCCCCATCGGCTCGGCTCGTCAGCAATTATAACAGATAAACACTCGCTGGCCAGCGTAATTGTTGACACAGCTGTAGCCGATGGTTTTGCTACGGTTCATAACCATTTGTTGCCCCAATCCCGAGGTCCGCAACACTTGCGATCAATATCTTTTATCGGTTATCTACCGATCATGGGATGTGGGCACGAATGTGATTGACGTTAGACAATCATACCCTAGATCATGCCTAACGATGCTCCGGCCTGTAAAACAAACAAACACACAGTAGCATCACTGTGTTTATGCTACTTACCAACCGCTGTCCATGGTCCCCCTGGTTGAGACGTACCCTTGCACATATGCAAGTCAAATTCCTCCCCATCATATCCATGTTTATTCAGGTGCATTTTCGTCGTTGCCGATATGCAGGCTAAAGGGCATCGTACTTGTCCTATACGGACACCTAGAGAATCTCCCCACACCGATGTAATCCACCACCGTTGAATCTGACGGATATGGATTGCATCGGGGAGTCAGATTTTAGCCTTCCAACCACGCGCACGTGCCGCAGGGGAGCATATCAAAAGGTCGAGTAAAAACACCAAAAGGGTCGTGCCGTAATCTACACGGAGTGTGTATCGAAGGACGAATAACGTCAAGCGTCATAGTGCGTGTGTTTTGTTTCCCTACTATGGAAAATTCAGTTTTTTTCATTCCACGTAACTTATCTGTGAATCCGTGAATTGTTTCCAAAATATTTTTCATGTACACTTTCCAGAACGTAACCAGATATCACCAGTTGTATGCAAAAGATTTTCTTTTGCTTGTGAGTAAATAAAAACAATAAAAATAAAAGAACGTTTATGCAATTAACAGCCCGGAGTTTCATTTCCTTCTATATGTGAACGGTTTGTGGCGCAGCGGTGATTTTTGTGAACAATTATTCTCGCAACGTTTAGTGGAAGTGTAGTGGAGGTGTTGCTGAACCCACCCCCATGAAGGCGTATGAGTGACATCAACCCACACTATCATCAGAAAACGAGTGAATTGGGTTGTAGGTAATGGGCAGGAGATCATTTATAAAGATGAGAAAAAGAGTGTAAGGGAGTACAGAACCTTGCGGAATACCTGCATTAATTTGATGGGAAGCAGATTTGACACCATCATGGACCACTTGGATTGAACGGCCAGAAAGTTAGTCTCTTATCCATTCGATCAGGGAATTGTCTATTCTATAGGAATCTAATTTTGATAAAAGCTATGGATGTCTAATTCAGTCGAAGGCTTTTGAAATATCCACTGCAACAACCTTGCTTTCGTCAAAGTAATGGATGCAGGATTGATAGTTCCTTGGCTCCGTCGATGCAAGTGCCGTTCATCGACAGTATATTTACTTTGGGTTTCACCTTTGATGACAAGAGACAGCACTGAGTTTTTAAGGCATTGAATTGTGGCGGTTCCGCCAAACCCCACTGTCTACTTACCCGAAGAACCCCCATAACTACAACCCAATTTTCATAGTTTTCCGCTAAGGCAATCGCATTAGCACCTGTAAATGCTTCACGCATCAGGTATCTAATGTACTTATCTAAAAGCTCCTGGAAGAGAATTCTTGCCTTCATATCCAAAGTAACCTTGCCTCAACCCAAAGTAATCTTGACTCAATCCTCCTTGCCTAATCTCGATTATGTCTCTGTCTAAATAAAATTACCCCGCAAATCAATATACGTTATCTGCTTTTACATTTTGCCATCCCAGTCCACTGAATCGTATGAACTAGCAATTAAAGCAATCGATCACATTATAGAGATATGCGACTCTCAAACGATGTCCCTGTTTTTGTCGATTTTAATCTCCCACATCTACAATGGACTCTATCAGGTGACCTTTTATACCACCACCCCGTCCAGTGTCAAGGAATGCCTTTTCATCGACAACTAACTGATTCAAGCCTATATCAAATTAGTAATGGTTAAGTTAAGTTAACATGGGCAGACAACTAGACCTTATTTTCAAGATCATCATCATCAACATCATCGGCACTACAACCGGGATCCGGTCTTGGCCTTATTTAGCTACTCCCGAGCCTGGTTATATTTTCCGTAATAATTTGTTTTTCCGGGAAAGGTTATTAGCCTTGCGCCATTATATTCACGATGGACCCTATTAAATCCTCAGCAGCCTCCTCTTCCTTTGTTCTATCTGCCATCGACAATCACCACCCGCCTCTTCCCGTCTTTTTTCCAAATTTCCGCAATGCAGCCTACCCCACCATGCGACCATTACTCATATGACTTCCACAAAGCATATTAACGAATATTTCCACAAAATTCCATTCAATCTAAATCACCTGACGGTAGAAGATGCTACAACCAAATTTTACACCGAAATTATTAAATCAATTTCCCTTTACGTTCCCTATTCCAGGCGAAAAATTCCTGTTAGGGTTCTTAAAGCTCACCTGAAGAACCCCCCATATTCGCAACCCATATTTGCCCCTTAATCTCCCCGCATCAAAAATATTTCCTTTCTCAAGGATAATTAAGGCTTTCAACGCATTACTTAGAAATTCCTCAAAAGAATTTCTCCCACAAGGGCATTCTTATTGGCATCTCAGCATTAGCAACCAAGAACCGAATCCTATATTAGTGTAAATATTCACATTAGAATTCGATCCTTGAGTCACCATAGATGGCATTTACAATAGACATAGATGCTATACACAGCCGTCATTGTGTAATCATCTAAATGACATCTTAATGACTTGCAACTATTGATTCAGCTGCAAGCACTTCTCCCAGAAATACTCCTTTGTTTGAAACTCCAAACACTCACCAACTTCGCGCTTAGCCGCCGGATTCAAATTCAATAGCATAAACAAATGCAAATAAAGAATCCGTTTCTTACAACGACCAAAGATACGATATATAAATTGTATGATGTATCCCAAACATATTAGCACCTAATGAGTGGCAGCGTATTTATTTAGCTGAACCCTCATTACAGAACGATGCCTTAAGTCGCTTCTCTCCTTGTTCTTTTTCCCTTGTTTTAGGTTTCGTTTATCCTTTGCCGAAACGCATCGATAAACACTATGATCTACACGATCATACATACACATACATTACGAAGTCCTTCTTCCTTGTTTTTACCACGAGAGAAACACTTTCTCTCTCGAGGAAACTCACCCCAGTTGCGAAGTGGCTCTGCATCGAACAGAGCAACGCTGCGTCGTTTTCCATCACCCGACCGACCCGGTTGGTTTTTCTCCCGCTCTCCGTATCGGGTCGGGGACGCGTACGTACCAGTCGAGTATTTGTGTCGAGTGCCGTTCGAAGTCGGGGTCGTTTTTTTTTCTCACTAGTATTTTTTTTAAAGTGAATACAGATTTTAAGTTTCTTTTTGACTAAGTGCTACCGTTATCTTTATACTGAGTTTTAAAGTTTAAATAAATATTTTTACCTAAAGTAGAACAATAAACACAACTTATAATACATAAAAAAACAATATTCCGTGTGTTTTATTTCCTCTGCTGGATGTGGTGAGCAGTTTCTTTTCCTTCGGAGACCGGTTTTTTGTGAACAGTTTCTGGTGGAACCTTTTTGTGACGATGGGAGTGGAAGTGAACCTATGGCGGTGTCGCCAAACCCCACGGTTCACTTACTTAAAACCCCTATAACTTCCATCTAATTTCCTAACTTCACTAATGCAATCGCATTAGTACCTGAAAATGCTTCACGCATCATATGGATCAAATCTATGATCTTAAAGTCCCTGTCAAAGAAAACTTACCTTTTATGCATTCTCTTCGCATATAATTTCCCGTAGATTCCTTTCTTTACCTTATCAGGCAGAATCCCCATTATTACAACTCAATCTACATCAGTTTCCGCTAATGCCACAGTATTAGCACCTGTAAATGCTGCACGCATTAAGCTTACCGAATTTATTTATTTTCAAGCTTCTGCAAAAGAATTCTTACCTGCATGCATAACTACGCATCGAAATTCCCCTATAAGAGTTCTTTCTTATCTTCTCCTAAATTCCCTGTAATGGAACTCATCGGTGCGTATATTATACGGCCGCATATCAGAGAATCTTACCATGAGTTGGCTAATCCCAGCCTCAATATGTGTACAAAAACTATTTACACACACATCGGCTGGCGACCTCTTTAGCCAGCGATAAATAGTCCAACGCAGATGCACCGTTCACGTTGAGACTAATGCCTTAGCAATGCACTAAGTGCAAACAAAGGAACGCTGTCCTTTGGCAGGCTTCTGGCGATACGGCAAACTACAATCGTATTCCCAGCATTTCCCTATTGACAAACAATCTTCAATTTTTGTTCGTCGCCACAAAACGAATTACCCGATACATACAAAGACATGCAAGGGAGTCGTTTCTGCCACCGACCAAGATACGATATACAATTTCCATTGTATAAAGTATCGCATCCCATTGGCACCTTTTTTTCCTAACGTCTATGATAGCGACGTTGCACAGCATAGACATAGATCATGAATCTCTTTTGTCTTTTCCGCCTGCCTGTTTCGTTGTTCGACTGCCTTCGAACCCGTGTAAATAACATCGATCTGTTCAATCGCGCACACACACCACTGCACTGAAAGAGTGCATTTCTGTGGCGGCCGCACCCTTAAGAGAAAAGTTTTTCTCTTTCTTCTTTGGTTCTTAACCCTAACCTAGGATGGAACTCACGTCAGAGTTCTATCCTCGCTGAGTCTAATTTCATCCGCCGACTTCCGCTTCCGTTGCGAGCACGGGGAAGCGTATTCGAGTGTGTGTTTATAAGTTCTGTCGTTATCATTTGATTTATTGTCCCCGCGAGTACGAGCTTCATAATGGCGGCGTCATTTACTTTGGACTGCCGATCGATAATAACATTATATATCTTAATAATCCCTTAATAGTGTTTTTGTCCCAATTTATTGAAAATTATTAAGTGCCAAATAACAATCTGTGAACCTTAATTAACAACCGGAATATAAATAGAAAACCTTTCACTAATAACAGTAACCAGTGTTTCCTTTTTTCTTTCCTGTTTCTGTGAACGTTGTGTTGCAGTTTTTGAGCGTTTTCCTCGGAACTTTTGTGTTTTCTCTTGTTGTGACGACGGGCCAATTAGTATTTTATGATGGTGGGAGGAGTGAACCAAGTACCCATGCTGGTACATACTTCTTCCCCACAAACCAGTGCCGTACGCCGGCACACCCTACTTCCTACCCCACACTCCTACCTCCTCGCCCGCTTGATTTATACGTAAGCTTCATTCGTTGCGTAATAAAATCGTAATCACTCTGTCTGCGACTACTCCAACTATCGTGGCACTTATCTCCAATTCAACGAACTCTATAATATCCTTTACCAAAACTATAATACCTAACAAAACTTCAGGCCAACCTAATAACTGACCCCAAAACTTTTTTCCAATTTATTAATCACAAACTTAAATCCGATGATTATCCCACCTTCCTTTCATTTAACTTGGTAACCTCAACGGGTTCACAAGTCATTGTGAACTTGTTCGTCAGATTTGCCAAACAATCCTTCACTGACGACTCTTTCGTCTCTAACCTCACCTATGTCAAATAATTACCAAATGCCTCTCATTGTCCATTTCTTTTTTCAAGTTATTGATCCACCCATGATTGAAAACATACTAACCCAACTTAAACACGAATTCATTCCCGGGTATGATGTCCCCCCGCTATATTCCTTAAAAAATGCTCCATCGTTCCCTCTTTCCTCCTTCCTCCCACACACTCTGTGGCTGTTCTTTAATACGTTCCCAAAGAACCGCCCATCCTCTTAAATTAACCACCTTCCTCTTTCCATGCGGACCCATAGTACTTACCTGCAATTAGGGGCAGCGTAAGCTCCCCTGCAGCATCATACCTGAAAGCAAAACCTACCCGACGGCATCCACACATTCTGAATTTCCCTGGGTCATTTTCCATGAACCAGTTCATCTCCTATCGGCTTAGCCTGTCTTCAATTACGATAAACAAACGCTGGCCAGCGTATTATTGACATAGCTGTAGCCGATATTCTTTCCATAGTCACAATTGTATATCGCGCCTATACCCTTAGGTCTGCGACAGTTGCGACAATTCCCCGTTATCGGCTATCAACCGATCATGAATTTGGGCATGGATATGATCATTGTTTAGGTAACCTTACCCATGCCATGCCTATGATGACCCGCCTGAAAACCTAAATTAAACATACAGTATCTCACTGTGTGCGTTTTACTTACGTCGATAGTATAGTGGTTAGTATACCCGCCTGTCACGCGAGAGACCGGGGTTCGATTCCCCGTCGGGGAGCCTCTGGCGCAAGACTAATGACCTTGCCCGGAAAAAATAAATCATTATGGAAAATTGAACAAGCCTCAGGACTTGCTAAATAAGGCCAAGACATATCAAACATATAGCCACCCAGCCTGACCCTTTGCCGCCGTCGACGAGGTTTCTGCTGACTTATGTCAACAAAATAATTTGCCTCCTTGTGCACCGGAGCCATACGGCTAGATTGGATATTGCCTGCATCGGTGTTTCCAAGGAATCTTTGACAAATACCATGACGAACCCATTGTATCATAGGCACATCATATACATCATCTGTGCCACCATTTGATCTGTGAAGTAGCGTTTTTGTTTACTTTAAAACAAAAATCTATTTCGATCCCTGGCATACATCATCAACGATGTATGGGTACATCGCCGCAGCCCCCGATCATCGTACGTCTGTTTAATCAGATGTCCACCGATCATCGCACTCATCGCAGGGCATTGTATTTGTCCTGTACGGACACATATGGAATCCTCCCTATCGATGCAATTCGCGGCCATTGAATCTGATGGATGTGAGTTGCATCGTTGAGTCAGATTTTAGCTACCGAATCGCGCACATGTGTCGGGGTCATTGCGTGTCAAAGCAGAGTTGAGAGAAAATCGTCGCTTAGTTAACGTCAATTCAAACATCCACATAATTTATTTCGCATCGTTTCATTTTTTTTTTATAACTATTTCTTGTCATCGAACTGTACGTAAAATAGGATATTATGCAAATGAATAATTAAAACTTATCCAACGAAACGAATTTAATATAAAATCTACTTCAAATAATTTAACTGCTACTGTGAGATATATTCGCTAACCTAATCCGGCATCCGTAGATAAGTGAACCGACAAAACAATCATACATATAAACATACGAATTTAAAAAGAAAAATATACTTCAGCTCCCAAGACATCGAAGAAAATTTCAGTAGCCGTAGCAGTTTTTGAAGGAAAAAAATACCAAAAAGTTTTCAAGTATTCCGTGGATGTGTTACTGGACCCATGTCCGTGCAGGCGTACAAGTAACCCATCACCGCAACTCCTAGCCCTAGAGAACGGTAAATATGTCGACGTTGTTACTACTGATTTTAGTAAAGCCTTCAATAAAATCTCGAACAAATTGATACTTTTCAAATTAACCTTTTTCGGCTTCGAACCCGTATTGATAAAGTAGATTCCGTCATATCTGAGGAATCGGCTCTACACAGTAGGTTTCAGATCTGATATCTCCAATCCTTTTTAGCTAGCTCTGGAGTCCCCCAGGGCAGTCATTTAGGCCCCCTTCTATTCATATTAACTATCACCCTCACACAAGTCGCCTCAAACTAATTAACCTTAGCACTCTAGAAGAGTGAAGAATTCACGGTGACATCCTCTTCATCCACCGTCTTCTTTCAGGAGGAATCAACTGTGCAAGCCTTCTCTCCTCTATCCCGTTCAATACCAAGCCCCGTAACATACGAAATCTTCGTCTATTTTATTTACCAACCCATCACACCCCGTATGGTATGCTACGCAGCGTCAACTCTTACCACCTTTAACTTCACCATCACCTCTCCTGCTCTCAAACACCGTCTCCTCACTAGCTCCTCCTAGTCATTCCTCAGAATTTATTCATATATATTATAAATTGTAAAACCCAATCAATCATACTTCTGTATCCTAGTTTTAAGTTAGTTTTTAAGTGAATTTTTAGCTTGTATTAAGCCGACTAAATGAATGACTCTGCCTATGAATTTAATGATGTAGTGCTCGATTCGTTTCCTCATAGAGTGGGTGTTCGTGCATTTGTTGGTATAAGCCCTGATCCCGAGGAACAATGCAACGTCGATGAATCGCATAATCTAGGTGGTCCATTTTAATCAGCGAAACTTTAAATTGCATGACCAGGCATTGACTTCGGCAGTAATTGAATTGTTTCCTTGATTGCATGCCTTGTGGCACTGTATTGTTGATGCGTCATGTCGCCCACATTTGTATCTTGCAAATTATGCATAAAGAGCTCGATATCATGTCTCGATTACTAGCACCATAAACTGTTATTGTCTCAACAATCACATTTTCAAGAAACAATAGTCCGATAACACTTCCATTCCACAGCCCGTAATAAATAATGAACCTTTGTAGATATCCTTATTTCTCAACAATCACTTGTAGGTTTTCTGATCTCCAAATTCAACAATTTAGACTATTAATAAAGTCATCAAGTAGGAAATGAGCATCTAAATGATTTGGTTTGAAAAATCATCATCTACTTATCTCATAATCCATTCAACGAACTTTTTTCGCTGTCCGTGAATAGTAGATTTCAGTTGTTGAATCAGTTGCACTTTGTATGCATGAAGATGTACACCTTTTGTGAGACTACTCTTTAGAGAGCTTTTCGAAACGCCCAGTTCTTGATCAAGGCACCAAACTAATATCCTTGGATTCACTTACATTTTGTGTTGAACGACTTGTTGAAGAACTAATGTCCCTGTAAGTAAGAGTATCTTACCGAACTAATGTCCCTGGATACTCTTACGTTTTGTGTTGAACGACTTGTTGAAGAACGGTCAGAATCTTTACAATCTCTTATTAATCCAGCCTACCTGAATTTTTGAATTTATCCGTTAAGTGAAAGTAGTAGATGGAGCAACGCCCTGCGCCCGGTTAAATACCACTCGATTATGCTATGGGCTTCGTACAATGGTCCGGGAAAATCTTTGGCCAGCTTTCGGAGCTTGGCTAATGAACCTGGTAGAAAAAAAAATGGAACAGTTGGTACGATTAAGTCGGTCCTAAGGTGTGATACTATGGGGTTGACGTTTTACTCGTTTTCGTAGTTTTTCTTTAGTCTTAGTGTTGGTTACGTGCCGGCATATGCCCTGGTTCACTAAGACCTACCCAATCAATTATTGTGAGACTCCGGTGCAACAACCAAAGCAAGGTGTGGGCCTTGAACATCGAACTCAGTTTAGCGAACCAGAAACGTAATTCTTCTCTTTAATTTTATTTTTTAATTGTCTTAATTACACGAAAAAAAACAAAACGTAACAAATTCACTCTTATTTAAGTCTAGTTCAAACAGTATTCAAACTTTATTTTAATCAAGTTCACACGGTATCCATTCTTTATTTTAATCCAGTTCACACAATATTCATTCTTAACTATAATCCCTGCCCTGTGAGTAGGGCGTTAGAATATACTCACAGCTAGGCCAGCTTGTCGTAAGAGGCGACTAAAGCCCGAGTGGTAGCCGGGGTCCCAACGCCCTGTGCGCCCGGTGAAATACCACCCCATCAAGCTATAGGCTCCGTGAAATGGTTGGGAGAAATCCCTGGCCATCTTTCGGAGCTTGGCTGATGGACCGGTTCGAGAAAAGGTTGGTTAGGTGGTAGTCGATCCCAAGGTGTGATACCACCCCGTCACGCTGTACATTCCGCGATATCGCCGAGAGAAATCTTCGACGGTGTTTCGGATGTGTCGCTGATGGCCCGGACTGACACGGGGATAAGTCATGATGGTACCTTCTGATATAAAGAATTCCGGATGTAAACTAGTCTCCCATTCGGATCTCCGGGGGGGACTATGTCAGGGGGAACATCATGCAGATATTATTATAAATAATGGAACTTTAAGAGGTTCGTCATCGCATAACCGGGCTCGCTCTCCAGGCTCTGTCCACGCTCGACTGGTGACGGCATTTTGTAACATCAGGGGCATCGGTTTCACCAATATGAATGTAAACGCCGTCCACCAATATTTGCAAACAACGAAACCTGATATCCTTGCCCTAACTGAGTCCCAGGTCGATTCGTCAACTGATTCGACATATCTTCGTTGCTCGGGATACGACTTACATTCGCGATTTCGTTTTAAGGGCGGAGTCTGCGTCTTCGCGCGGTCCAATTTGGCTTGCCAGAGGATGGAGGCGTTGGAACCCAATAATATGGACATCATATGGTTAAGCGTCGTGCTGGGGAATTCCGTTAAATTTCTTTGTTGTCTTTACCGCTCCCCGAATGACGATCGACCGACATTTTTCGAACATCTTTCATATACCGTCGACTGGATACAGATCAACCACCCAGCTTCTGAAATTGTTGTCCTTTGTGATTTTAGTGTGCACGATTCCGGCTGGTTGTTACATTCTAACAGAACCAACGAGGCTGGGAGGCTGGCGAAGATGTTTGCTGTAAGCCACAACTTGAGTCAACTCGTGGAGGAACCAACGCGAGTGCCGGATGCCTGAGGCGATTATGCGAACACCCTGGATCTGTTTTTGACATACGAACCGAGTATTTATACCGTAAAGGTTTCTGCGCCACTGGGAAACTCAGATCACTGCTTGGTATCTGTCGCGCAAACACCCAAGCGAATAACCGGCCTAGGCAGCTTCGCCATGTATGGAAGTATGGGGCCGCTAACTGGGACGATTTGCGAGATTTCTTCGCATCCTTTCCATGGTCCGAGGTGTGCTTCGGAAACTCCGATATTAATGCATGCGCGGAGTCGGTATCAGAGATTATTCTTCTGGGGATGAAGATGTATATTCCACATTCCATCAAACGAAGTTCGTCTGATAAACCTTGGTTTGAGCAGATTACAGCGGCAAAAAATAGAGCTTTTAAGCAATGGCGCTCCAATCCCACCGATGTTAACAGAACGAATTTTGTTAGAATCAGAAACGCGTGCAACCAGGCGATTGATACCGCGAAGAAGGCTCACAACGACAGGGTGATCAATAAGCTCCTTTGGTGCCCAACTGGTTCGCGCTCCTTCTGGTCAATGGCAAAAGCTGTTAGCAGTAACTTCCCATCCTCCTCCTTCCCTCCGTTGTCGACAGACAGCGGGACGTTAGGCACGAATTCAAAGGATAAAGCTGATGTGTTCGCGAATTTATTTTCCGCGAATTCACACCTCGATCCCGGCCTTTTGGAGCCACCTGTGATCTCGCCGGTACGGTCTTCGATGCGGGATGTGAGATTTCGTCCGCGCATTATTCAACGAATTCTACGTGAACTGGATTGTAGAAAGGCAACCGGCCCGGACGGAATACCAGCAATAGTCCTTAAGAACTGTGCTCCAGAGCTATCACCGGTTCTTGGCAGACTCTTCCGCTTATCTTATGCACGGAGGACCTTCTCTGCCTGCTGGAAAATCGCTCGAGTTCAGCCAATCCCAAAGACGGAAAAAAGTGTCTCCCACAAAATTACCGCCCGATAGCATTACTGTCTATTTTATCTAAGGTGATGGAAAAAGTCATCAATACAGAGATAGTTAAGTATTTGGAGTGCAACGGACTTTTGAATGATCGTCAATACGGATTCCGTGGCAGGCGGTCCACAGGAGACCTCTTGACACTTATAACCGATATATGGACATCTGCGGTTAAACGGCATGGGGAGTCAAGGGCGGTCGCATTGGATATCTCCAAGGCTTTTGGCCGCGTCTGGCACGGGGCATTGCTGAGAAAACTTCGTTCATATGGACTTTCCCAACAGCTTTGCGACTGGACGAGGGGTTTCCTTGAGAATCGATTGATCCGGGTTGTTGTGGACGGCGAGTGTTCAGATCTGTATCCTGTTAATTCGGGGGTGTCCCAAGGTTCTATTTTGGCTCCAACCTTGTTTTTGCTTCACATAAATGATTTGTTGGAGACAACGGATAACAAAGTGTTCAGTTTTGCGGATGATAGTACGCTTGTTTCCTCCTTTTCGAGTGATCGGCCGATTGGTGCATCAACGTCGCACCAGCTGAGACGTAGACAGATTGACTCTCTGAATCAGGATCTAGATAGGGTCCTGCAGTGGGGAAGGGCCAATTTCGTCGACTTCAATGCAACGAAGACCCAGTATACAACATTCACAAAGAAAACTGGATCATCGGTTCCACACCTGATGATGAATGGCCGGGCCCTCGAGGCTGGGGAAAGTTTAAAATTGCTCGGCGTCACGGTCTGTGGGAATGTATCATGGCATAAACACGTGTCGAACATCGCCAGGTCAGCCTCAGGAAAACTGGGCTATCTTTTTAGAACCAAGAAATATTTTACTCCGGCCCAACTTCTTCTCCTATATAAATCCCAAATTAGACCCGCGCTCGAATATTGCTCTCATGTTTGGAGCTCGGCTCCTAAACATACCCTCGACCTACTTGAGAGCATACAGAGACGAGCGATCCGCCTGATCGGGGACTCGGCGCTGACGTCGGGACTACAGTCGCTATCACATCGAAGGCGTGTAGCCGACCTCTGTCTGTTTTACAGATATTATCACGGGTGGTGTTCTTCGTAGATTCTTGGTATTGTTCCATGCAATTCGTTTATATGCGCTCCACAAGACAATCCGACGGATCGCATCCGTTTGTGGTTCATCTCCCGACGCGACGGCGCGAACATCCCTGCATCAAAACTCGTTCCGTTACAGAGGGGGGGGGGGGTTGTGGAACTCCCTTCCCACGCGAGTGTTCCCGGAGCGTTACAATCTGCAACTGTTCTAAAAGAACTGCAACAGTTATTTTATGGCACCTCGGGGCGCCCACTCGGCGCTATAGGTTCGCCTCTCCCGAGAGAAGTCTAATAAAAAAACAAATAATAGTAATAATCGAGTGCACACGATAATCCTTATTTTATTTAGTTTACATCTAGTCCACATTTAGTTCTTGCTTAGTTAGTTTAATTCTAGTGCAGGCAGTATTCATTCTTTACTTTAATCAAATTCACACAATGTTTATCCTTAACTTTAATCAAGTGCACACGATAATCCTTATTTTATTTAGTTTACCTCAAGCTCAAACGACGATGCACATCCACCGACAGCGACTTTAACACTCAATTTCTTTAACGTGGAGGCACAACTTGCCTCAACGGAATCCGTATCGCGATTAAAGATATACATTGAAACGACAGAACACCGAAACTTTCATTCATGGCCCGATGCCCATATAAGGGATGATCTTAAAAGATGATCATCCAAAGGATGTGCGCACACACAGATGAGGTTACATCGTACTCTTATGCTGTGCATGAGCAAGCGGACCGTGGATACAATAATTTCCTATGGGGGACATAAGCTGGCATGGTTGCAGCTGGTGCAAATATCCTGACATAGGGATTAGAGTGTTTACACGATCAGCGACTGCGTAAAGCATTTATACTGATCGTGCACATGTTGGCGGCATCTCCACGTAGAGAACTCGACTTCCTTGGGCGGCCAACGGTATGCCACCATGTATTTGTCGGTCGGATGACCGATCGATGTGGGCATGTATGCAAAGGGAAAAGGTAAAACATTTCCTGCATGTGTGCGGCTGGCGCATACGGGTATATATCCTGGATATTGTTCGGACAATGTTGGTTACTAGATAGTGCAACAAAATTGCTCTTACGTGTAGAAGATGCCTGTTATATGATGGAAATCGATCCGAGGCATGTTCAATGGATTGGTTCTGTTCATGTTGGTTGCATGGTGATGCGACCAAATTGACCATTAGATGCATGCCTGTTTTTTGCTGAAGGATTTGCATCAACAATTATTGTGATTTTACTGCGTTTTAAGGCTTTATGGTTCAACTATCTACAGGTAAGTACTTGCTTTCCAGGTTTTTGTATGCCCTAGGTGGGAGTTTTTACATGGTTAATGGGAGGATGATTGGTGGCGTTCAAGCGAACCGTCACAATACCATCCCGTGCGTTCCACAATATGGTAGGGAGACATCGTTGAATATTCTCGAACCGTTTGACTGATTGCCATGACTGAATTCGATAATACATGATGGTACCCCCTGAGATAAAGAGGTAAACTATTTCCTCATTCGGATCTCCGGAGGAGACTGTGGGGGCTTAGGTGAGTTATGGGTGAGTTTGTTTGGTAGGCTTAGTGGTTGAGGGTTGTGATTCTGTTCTTTTAGTTGTGTGCCGGCATGGGCACAGGTTCACTAAAAGCCCCATTGCAAATACACTTTAAACTCCGTTGGTCGCACGCCAGACGCAAATAAAACTCGGAATTTTGTATTTTTTTTTTTTTTTTACTTTATTAACATAACTATGATTACAATTATTATTGAAAATCAAAACTGTTCAGTTGTAGATTGAACACAGGATATAGTTACTATTGAATTGTTCGGTTATAGGTTAGACACAAACTAGGATTACAATTATCTGCTCGATTTTAAATTGAACACAAAATATTATTACTATTGAAAATCAAACTGTTCCGTTGTAGATTGAACACAAAATATAGTTACTATTGAAAATCCAAACTGTTCAGTTGTAGGTTGCACACAGGATATAGTTACTATTGAATTGTTCGGTTATAGGTTAGACACAAACTATGAGCACAATTAAACCGTTCGGTTGTAGGCGGAACACAAATATTGTTACCCGACCGTGAGGGTTCTCTAAATATGACTCCGGGATGTAAACTCCTCAGAGGACGGAAGGTGACCGATTCCGTTGAAGGATGAAACACGACTCGTGCAGACTCAGTCGCCCGCTAAGGTAGAGTTTCGGTACTCGCGAGAAACGTGAAGTTTCTCTTGCGGTAACTAATCAGAGAGGATCCCTCCGAGTTGATCACGGCGAGGATGCGTGGTTGCTCGTGTTGCCAAGTCGTGGGCAAACGAAAACGAAAACGAGAAAAAGGGAATTGATGCAAGCGCATCATGGTGGCGTTCGTGTAGCTGCACGATTGTCTGCCCGTCATTGGGGCAACGTGTGCTGCGACCTTGGTGATAGTTGTACCATGATTATTGTGCGCAGCATCGTTGGCCGTGCGATAGATGGCATTCCCTGTGTGCGTGTTCTCATGAATTTGATTCTCGTGGGCTGGGCGCGAGATACGCGGACTAGTTTTTTTCAGTTGGACAAAAGCTGGGGTGACTGTAAATAAGTCAGGGAAATGTGCTGCGCACGTGTGTAGCAGGGTAAGCCAGCCAAAAAGGGGCGCCGATAAGTTTCCCTAAGTATGTTGCATATTAGGAGTTCTTTTCAGGGAATTATAGTTATGCATTATCTGGTGATGCATTGTCTGCATGATATGACGAATTCTGTGATGCCATATCTGCATGATATGACGTCCTTGGGAAGGGGAATGTATGCAGGCAACTGGAGGTAAACGTAAGGAGTTGGGGTTGACATAGTGGGTAGAATTGTGGGTGGAACCGCGTGCAGGAATTGCGGGTGAAATTGCAGTTGGCAAAAGGAGTTGGGGTTGGAATTGTGGGTGGTTCTTAGTGTGAGTTTAAACAACCCCCACAGACCTTTTGCGCTTTCTAACTGATATCTGAACATCGGCAAATGAAAAGGATGGGAAATCAAGGGCACTTGCATTGGATGTCTCCAAGGCCTTTGCCCGCATCTGGAACGGGGCGTTGCTAAGCAAACTTCGTTCACATGGACTTTCTACACAACTTTGCGACTGGACTTCCTCGAAAACGAATTGATCTTCGGGTCTAAATTCTATTAATTCCGGGGTGCCTCAGGGTTATATTTTGGCTCCAACCCTGTTTTGCTTCACATAAATTGGAATAAACGGCTCACAAAATATTCAGTTTTGCGGAACGTAGTACAGTTGTTTCGTCATTTTCAAATATTTGGGTGATTAATACACCAATCTTGCACCAGCTGAGATGTAGCCAGATCAACTCTCTGAATCGGGATCTGGGTGGAGTCCTACAGTGGGGAAAGGCTAATCTCGTCGACTTCAACACAACGACGACAATTGAATGTTCCACAGCTAGTGATGAATGGGTAGGTCCTTGAATCTAGGGAGAGCATAAATATGTATCGCATCACGGTCTGTGGGAATGCATCGTAGCATGAAAGCGTATCGAACATCGCCAGGTCAGCCTCTAGAAAATTAAGTTATCCTTATAGAGTCAAAAAATATGTTTAGAAAAATCTGTGCTCCACAGCTGACGATAATTGCCTAGATTCTTGAACCTAAGGAAAACGTATATTTGCTCGGCGTCACGGTCTGTGGGTATGTATCGTGGCATGAAAGCGTGTCGCACATCGACACGTCCCCCTCTAGAAAAGTGAGTTATCTTTTTGGAGTCAACAAATATTTTGCTCTGGCCCAACTTTTTCTCCTCTCAAATAAGACCCACACTTGAATATTGTTCCCATGTCTGCAGCTCTGCCCCTAAGCTTAACCGCGACCATTTTAAGAGCATTGAGACGGGCGATCCGCCTGGTCGAGGATGCAGGACTGACATCGGGACTGCAGTGGCTGTTATATCGAAAGCGCGTGGCGGACCTTGGTCTGTTTTACAGATATTATCACGGCGACTCGTCTTCGGAGATTCGTTGTATTATTCCGCGAAATTCATTTTATATACGCTCCACAAGATAATCCGACGGACCACACCAGTTTGTGGTTCATCTCCAGGTGGCACGCAGATTTCTGTAAATTCGTTCCGCTATAGAACGAGACAGCTGTGGAACTCCCTCCCCGCGCGATTGCTGCCGATGCGCTACAACCTGCAACTGATCAAGTAGAACTCCAACAGTTATTTAATGGCATCTCTGGGCGCCGACTCGCCGCTAGGGGTCGCCTCTCCTGGGAGAAGTGTGGGGGTTGAGGTGTATTATGCCGGACACGGGCACACGGTTCACTTCACTCCCCATCACTAAGCTATAGTTCCGTCGATTGTTACGCCGAATACGAAAGTCAATCACAAACACGATCACCAAGCAAAGGCGAAAACACTATCAGGAACCGCAGCACGACAGATTAAAACACTGGTTTCATTTTGTTTAGTTTTATTTTTTTATTTTTAAAAGGGAAAAAAAAACTCTATTATGATGATAACTAGTTGGAATCCACGGATTATTGCTCCGTTTCTTTTACTTATTGCGTACTAACATTTTACGGTGGCACTGTTTGAAATATAAAAACTAATTCGAACACGAACACAACTCGAAATATTTTATTACGCTGCTCCGCTGCAGGCGGAGAGCGGGAGTGCTGCGACCAGCGTGGTCGAAGGATGGAATAGGACTCAACCGATATCCTCTCCAATAAGGATATCGTTTTTACCTAACACCGGAGACACGTAAAGTCTCTCTTGGTGGTATAGGAAACCAGATCTTGTGATAAAGGTCACGGTAGTATGTGTGGTGATCGTTCAGATCGATGCTATTCACACGTGCTTGACAGCAGTGGAACAACGAAACAGGCAGGCGGCAAAGACAAGAGGGAAAAATGACCAAATGCGCCGTTGGTAATGCGGGCCATTGTTTACACGACGCCTCGTCGCTATTTTCGTCGTTGGGAGAAAAAGGTGCTAAAAGCAAATTGGATGTTTATAGCATCTCTGGCTGCAGTAGAAACCGGGTTCATATTTGCATTAGGAAATGCTGAAGAATTTGGTTTCAGCGTCTATTGCGCTAATTATATGCAGCTGCTTGGGTTGTTTATTGATAAGACAAACAAAAAAGGTTGCCAGGCAATGTGTATGAAAAGGTACATGACGCGGCTGGGAAAATAGACGGCGCAATATTTATCCCAATGCAATCCGAATTATTTTGTTTACAGGAATTCATCTAAGGAAATTTGACTGGCGACGTAGATGCCGAAATTGATTGGAAATTCCTGGTAAGCTAATAAAGAAATCTTAAGGAGCAATGGTATGCGAAGAGAATGCATGAAGGTAAGTTTTCTTTACAGGGACTTAAAGATCATAGATTTGATATCTTAAATGCGTGCAGCATTTACAGGTACTAATACGGTTGCATTAGCAAACTTAAGGGAGTTGGGTAGTAGTTATGGGGGTTTTTTCAGGTAAGTAGACCGTAGGGTTTGGCGGAACCGCTACAGAAGCATATTAAAAAAAATAATGTACACCCACGTAAAACCAATATTTTGTCGCTCAACACAGGGATTTTATGGTATTATCCTATCCGACTGCTATTAACGCAATATTTGATCGCATATCGTTGCTTGCCTAACGCAGGTATCACTAAATTTTAGAGGTGAAATTTTACACACGTTCCTTATTACGTGGTTCACGGGAGAGTATCCGTACGGTCATTTTCAAACTAGGTATGTTTATAGCAATTTTTTCCCTTATTCAGGTGCTATCACAAAATGTCACTAATGAAACGTATAAGCCTACAACGACAATAGTGATCGCCTTTATTGAATACACCTCGTATCTCTCGTGCACGTGTCATGTATAGACAAATAAAAAAAATGAACAAATGAATTGCGGCGCCAGTTAATAAACATGACATTTACAAAGGAGCCGCTTTTGGGAAACGTTTCATACTAAACAATGTGGCACAATCAATCACGTTGGTTGTTGCCCATTGTGTTTGATATATTGTTTCCTCAATCTTTATGTTTGGCATGGAAATCTTCGCCCGTAAGACAATAGTTTTCGTCTGAATGCGGTTGCAAGTAAAGAAAACACGTTTTGAGCACAGATACAAAGAGAGAAAAGTGGGGTGCTTCGGAGGACCAGATCACCACCTACATTTATTTTTTTTTTGTTAGAAGGGAGATATACATAATATAAACTTCCACCCCCACATATACGCGAAAATCACCACCCAGTATGCATGACCTTATGATAACTACCTTTCTCAATAGGATTCAATCTCCTTACGAAGAGATGGGCTGTTCCTTTTGAATGATATTGCAATCGCTGTTTGGTGTTTCTGCTTGGTTAGTGCCGAGACTCAATTTAAGGTAGTTTAAATTATAATCAAAGTGGGTTATTCAATTTAATGTAATGTTGATATAATATATTTTTTTCATTTATTTATTTTTCATTTACAAATTATAGAAAAAACTTTTTTTTTCACTATACTCCTTCGGAGTTAACCAGCGAATCCCAGTTTACAACAGGGAACTTGTCAACTCTTCCTACTGCCGTGTGACCTAAAGTGAGTTAGGGTTGGTGAGTATGAGTAGATCCAGACCACTCGAATCCTGAACATTTTTATTAGCTTTTGCATCGATGTCGTCCGCCTCTTTATAGTGAACAAGTGTGTGCACATGTCTCTTTGAATCACCTTGAGTTGGTGTAGGCACGTATGACTACTATTGTTGTAGGCGGCACCGCCCTTCTCACTCCACACATATTTTATGGGTAAAACACATGAGATGTTATGGGTTAAAGAGTGATTAGACGAGCGTTTCATATCTGTCCTTTTTTGCAGAGTCAGACATCTATTTCAATGTGTTCGAATATGCGATATCCCGGAAATTGATGGGATGCATAATATTCTTACCCAGTATCATTATGTCTCTTGTTGAGCTGCACGGAATGAAACTGCAATTCGCAGTTTGCCTTGGACATTGATGGTAAATCCAAAACTTGGACATTGATTGTACCATAGTATGCCTCCACGAAGTACCTCCCTTTAAAAATCTCACGCAATTAGTTGTACTTTGGGTAACTTCACGTACGAGTGGAAACATTTTTTTGGGTTTTTGTAGTATGCGCACCGAAAACGGATTACTATAATCCTTACAATATCAAAAGCTACAGGACGGGCATTAAAATTGGGAAGGGCTATTGAAAGGTTAAAATAAGTAAGCAAAGAAGACAGATGAGGTAGTGCCATAATGTTGTCTTTGTAAATACCTGTTAGCCGTTACAGAGAGGATCAGGTTTCTAGTATATTCTTCAAAACACCAGACAGAACAAGCGCCATCAAACCGAACGCTAACAAAACACTAATAAGCAAAAGCAAAGGTGAATACAAATTGTTCCAAACACAAATTGTCGAAAGTGTTATGTCAATATGACCAAGAGTGTGGCTGCTCTGAATTACACGGTCTGTAAATTTAAATGTTTTATATAGTAAATTCACGCCACCGTAAGATTACAGAGCTCACTCCCTGAACGGTGCCTCTCGCAAACATTTCTGAGTAAACTGGGAAACTGAGAGAAAACTTTAGCAGGGCCACGTCAATCATTTAGAATCTTCTAAAAATGTCGATGGTGTCGGCTTTTATTCTTGTCAGTTTCAATGTTGGTCGATAGGTGACTCGGACTCGTTGGTCCTCAATGAATAAAAGTCCAGAGTTAGCAGCGATTGATATTATTAATTTATTGTAAAAGAAAAAAACGACGGGAATTCTTCCACACTGTTAAATAGCACTGGTTTAGATAAGTGAGTTGGTTGTTAAGTGATTTGCTGATTGATAAGGAATACTTGTAAAAATTCGGATTATATTTTCCTTTTTCCATTCGATCTTCAGTCGTTTGAATCTGGCAGTTGATTGGATGATAGGATCAGTGCCAACTTCAAGTCTAAGAACAAACAGAATTGTGTGAATTTCGCACAGGCTGACGGTTGTGTTGGGCAAGATCAGCCTTCAATTGATCAATTCTCAACATTCAATGATTCTATTTTGATGTCATTAGTGGTGGCAAAATGTCGTGTTTTCATTTTTGGGAACAGAAAAATGTCACACGGCGCCTTCTGGGATATATGAAGGCCGGGGCATGGTTACAGTTTTCTTTTTGGCCAAACATTTACGGACACGTGAATGATGAGGATTTAGCAAGTGAATGGTGCATAAGTTATGAATGGTTTTACCACACATCCCGACTTTTTTTCGGATTACATTACGCAAATGGCGTTAAACGCCATTATGTGTCATTGATCGTTTGACATTATGACAAGAACTCATGCCGTTAAAATCGAAAAATACAGTAAACAGCGGGCATAACCTTCACATTCGACCGCACATATCGAGCCTTTTCCACACCTGGATACACAGTGACCGAGTGCGGACATGTTTTCAATTCGGCGATTGAGTTAAAATAAAAAGTAGCCTTTGTGAGTTCCGACTGTTTAAAATATGACGACTATTTATAAATATATTACAGTGATAAAAACATTCAAAACAAAATGCAATATATGTGAAAATAATCAACTAAAAGAGAACGAAGCCACGAAAAAGAAAAACAGTACCATGAGGTGTAGTGACAGTTAAAACAAAGGTCCTCAAAAACAAAGAAACAAAACAAATAACAAAGTGAAAATTCAACGGCTGAAACGAAGTGGATAAAGGTGACATAAAAGACACAGTGCATAAAACAAAATCAAAATAAAGTGCATAAAAAATCACTTAAGTGAGGTGTAAAAAATAAAATAATCATCATCATCATCGGCACTACAACCGGGGACCGGTCTTGGCCTTATTTAGCAAGTCCTAAGGCTTGTTGAATTTTCCATAATGATTTATTTTTTCTGGGCAAGGTCATTAGTCTTGCGGCAGAGGCTCCCCGACGGGGAATCGAACCCCGGTCTCCCGGGTGACAGGCGGGTATACTAACCACTATACTATCGAGGAGCCCAAAAAAAAAATAAAATAATAACGAATTAAAATATATCACCTCGGACGCAAGGGTGAAAAATAAAACTAACAATATATTGCTCGTTAAGCAATCAGTTCTTAAACTATTATTTACGGCGAGTCTAAGATCGCTGGCTTCTAATTGGCGCTGGGCGAGTTCGAGTGCAGCTGTGGAGAAAGCGCATCTCGTCAACGTTCGTACAGAGCAGCAGGTCGCCTTTGTTTTTTTTTTAAATGAAAAGAAACCGGAAAGTCCCAGCCTGAACACAGACGAAGAAAAACATGCAACAACAAACAAAAGGAAAGGCGTTCCGAAAAATGCAATTGTGACAGGAAGTAAGGCCGCGAAAGTGACGATGGTTAATAGGGAGGGGGGGGGGGGGGGGGGGGGGGGCAGAGAGTCCCCACACACTTTAAATTGTAAGGGGCAAATAATGCATTCGCTTCTCTCGGATCGTTAGAGTCTGAGGGCGAAGAGGAGATAAGCGAATTGGAAACGAAACTTGCGGAGGCAAGAGTATGGCTAGAAAAGAGACGCCGGAAGAAAAATATAGCTGCGATCGAACAGCAAAAAGCCACCCAACAACAACAAAAGCCGAAGCCAAAAGTCGGCCAACAGCAACAATTTCAACATGAACATGAACATGAACATCAACATAAACATCAACATCAACATCAACATCAACATCAACATCAACATCAACATCAACATCAACATCAACATAAACATCAACATCAACATCAACATCAACATCAACCCTTGTGTTTGTTTTCCTTTTTTCGCACCTCTGTTTGCGTCCCTCAGGCATCAATACTCTCGATTAATTTATAATCTTTGGAGAGTTTTTTGTGTCTGAGTGGCATAATGTTCGTCATGGAAGGGATGTGACCTGGATGTCGACACGGATCTAGTGGGGCACCTCCTACAAGCGGATAACATCTGTAGTGGTTGCTTTCGCTTATCTATTGCTGGTCCCGCCTTGCACCCTTTCCCGAGGCGATATTGGTTTTCTGTGTAGGGCCATTTCAATGGACCGGGAATTTCGCCTTGATTTGTGTAGCATTCGCGACTTGAGATGCAATTTCTCTTCTGTGTCTGCTCACGTTTCTAATCAGAAACCAACCATCCGCGCACTTAGCGAAACCCAGATAATTATTAATACAGATATTTCCGATCTGGAATGGGGCGTTGCTAAGCAAACTTCGTTCATACGGACTTTCCCAACAACTTTGCGACTGACGGAAGAGCTTCCTCGAAAATCGATCGATCCTGGTTGTTGTGGATGGGGTGTCTTCCGATCTGAATTCTATTAATTCAGCGGTGCTTCAGGGTTATATTTTGGCTCCAATCTTGTTTTGCTTGACATAAATGATTTATTGGAATTAACGGGTCACAAGAGATTCAGTTTAGCGGATCATAGTACAGTTATTTCGTAATTTTGGAATAATCGCCAGATGTAGCCAGATCGACTCTATGAATCGGGATCTGGGTAGAGTCCTACATTGGGGAAAGGCCTGTGGCAACTCTAACAGATACACACACAATTCACAAGCAAAATAGTGAAGAGCACCGAACGAAAAATCGAATAAGAAAATACATCAGAGCCGTATACCTTAGCGATAACATAACAAATCACATCAGTGGAGTATAGTCGAGTTTAAAAATCAATTTCAAAATCGGCCAGTAGGCTGATGGGTAACGCTTAGGTACAATTTTTGGTGATTCAAACTGTCGTAGCGTCAGTTCGAATCACACGTTCTTCTTCACTATTATTTCAAACGCTATAATTGGTGGCCGGCTCCTCGATAGTGTAGTGGTTAGTATATCCGCCTGTCACGCGGAAGACCGGGGTTCGATTCCCCGTCGGGGAGACTCTGGCGCAAGACTAATGACCTTGCCCGGAAAAAACAAATCATTATGGAACATTTAACAAGTCTCAGGACTTGCTAAATAAGGTCAAGACCGGTTCCCGGTTGTAGTGCCGATGATGATGATGATGATAATTGGAGACCCCGACGTGATCTGTACACACACACAGCATACACTTTCCCATAGTAAACAGAACTTCACACACGATCACGACTTCCGCATAGAGCACAGCCTCCGACGTTCTTTCTCGTTCGCTACGTCGTTCGCATACGACCCTGATCGTAACGAAGTTACTGCGGAGGGAGTGGTGTGGCGACTCTAACAGATACACACACAATTCACAAGCAAAATAGTGAAGAGCACCGAACGAAAAATCGAATAAGAAAATACATCAGAGCCGTATACCTTAGCGATAACATAACAAATCACATCAGTGGAGTATGGTCGAGTTTAAAAATCAATTTCAAAATCGGCCAGTAGCCTGATGGGTAATGCTTAGGTACATTTTTTGATGATTCAAATTGTCATAGCTTCAGTTCGAATCACACGTTTCTTCTTCACTATTATTTCAAACGCTATAGGCCAATCTCGCAATATTCAACAATCACGAGGAAAAATGTATGTTCTACAGCTGACGATGAATGGCAAGATTTTTGAATCTAAGGAAAACGTGAATTTGCTCGGCGTCACGGAAATGAAAGTGTATCGAACAGCGCCAGATTCCTCTCTAGAAAACTGAGTTATCCTTTTAGAGGCAACAAATATTTTGCTCTGGCCCAACTTCTTCTCCTATATAAATCTCAAATAAGACCCACACTCGAATATTGTTCCCATGTCTAGAGCTCTGCCCCTAAGCTTAACCGCGACCTATTTAAGAGCATTGAGACGGGCGATTCGCCTGGTGGAGGACGCTGTACTGATATCGGTAGTGCAGTTTCGAAGGCACGTGGGGGACCTTTGTCTGTTTTTTTTTTTTTTTTTTTTTATTTTTAAAACATTTTTTATTTTTCTTTTTATATTCTTAATTTCTAAATTAAAGGCTAGACAAAAAATGCTTAAATTCTAGCTTAATTATCTTATATAATAACTTACTGGTCCTTCGCAGACGCTCTAAGCTAAACATTACTTAACATTTGTATAATTTGCCTTTCGGCGACAGAACTTTGTGGCAGTACTGATAATTAGTTGAAATACAAAGAAAAATTTGAAAAACTTTGTCAATTTTTTTGTTTTTTTTTCTTAAAATTTAACTTACTTAACTTACCTAATATATATATATATTTTTTTTTTTATTTTTATTTTTTATTTTTTTTTATTTTTTTTTTATTTATTTATTTTTTTTTTTTTTATTTTTTTTTTTTTTATTTTTTTTTTTTATTTTTATGTAAAAGCACTTAACCTAACTTAACTTAAATCTTATACTACCCTAATTCTAGAAAAGCTAAGTCTATGTAAGCTAGCTGATGATAGTATGATTCTATACCGACTTTGGTATCCAGGTCTTTATATGCCATTCAACCACCAGAACTGTTGACGCTGTCTAATACTATCGTCCCGGTCTCTGTGGGAGATAGCCCTACTGAAGCGCAGGAGCTCTTCTTCGGTGCGCGCTACTTCCCGTTCGTAGCACAATCGCCCGTCTACAGATGATCTACTTACATGATAGATCAGCGGAATTCCGGATCTATCCTGTATAAGCCCTTTCATATCCAAGTCAAGGAACGCCTCTGGTGGAACAAAGCCGTTGCGACGCACGCTCTCATAGTACAAGGTGTTTGGATAATAGGCCCCGAAAATTAGGTCATTGGACGAGCTTATTGCTCTCGCAATATGTCCTCTGATTAATTTAATCATAAAATTATCCACCCTATTTATGTACGCTTCATTATATAAAGTCTCATTTGAGTAATACTTTTTATAGTCCGATTCCGGTGTCCGATATAATCTGAGACAACTTCTGAGACACTTTCCTTCGAACACCCGAATCTTTTCTATCTATATAATGGAGTTCTGAAGAGGATGGCTTCACATTTCTGGAAGTTGATCTTAAGTTTCCAGTCATTGCAATAGCGCTGCACTTTGTTGAAGTCTCGCTGTATTAACCTGTTTATAATCGCAACTTTCGGAGCTGTTCTGTAAATTATGAGATCGTCTGCGTACACAATAGCCTGCGGAAGTGCTTCTAATAAGTCGCTAATATAAATGTTAAAAAGAATCGGAGAGAGTACCGCGCCCTGTTGCAAGCCATTCTTGATATTATACGTTTTATTAGAGGTCACATTACCACTTTTGACCACGAACCTCCTGTCCTTTAACATATCGTAAAGTACATATAGTAAAGGCTTATGTATGCCATGTCTGACCAGTTTGTAATACAACCCTTCGATCCAGACGGTATCAAAGGCTTTCTCCAAGTCGATCAGACAGGCACCTGTGCATTGGTTCCTACATTTATTCCATTGTATGTCGGAGACCAGTTTAGCTGCGGCATGTGTGGTTTCATGACCCGCCCTAAAGCCAAACTGGTTATTTGGAATAATGCTATTGTCGTCTACCCATTTTAGCAGAGCTTTGTTAATGATTTTTTCAAATACTTTACTGATGCTTGGGAGTAAACTTATCGAACGCATGTTCCTTGGGTTTGTACAGTCTTTGCCCTTTTTTGGGATGGGCTGAATGATAGCCGTTTTCCAACGCGCGGGATAATATGCATTATTCAACGCGTTGTTAAACAGGACCGTGTATATATCTATTGCCATTGGGGGCAGGTTCTTGAGTACGATGTTAGGTACTCCATCTATTCCCACTGACTTTTTGCTTCTTAATGAGTCGAAGATACTCTGGATTCCTTCCCTTGTTATTAGAAGGCTATTAGCCACTACACCATTGGCATTAATGTCAATTGACAGATTATCTTCACTGAATTCGGTAAAACCCGGATTCTCCGATTGCCAAAGTGAAATTTCATTCCGGAGGTGCAGGTGATTGAGTAGAACTCTGTCCTCCAGGTCGTGATTTCGATGAATGCTTTCATTCACCTTGTACATTTCCTGAAAGACAGCTCCCAAAGCGTTCACCTTTTCCAAAGGATCTTCGATCACGAAGAGCTCACCATTGAGGATAGCGTTCTCTGCATCTATGCCAATGTTGGTTAGCAGCTGCTTGTTTACCTGAGTACGTGGGATTTGGAGACGCTGAATCTCATTTTGATTATTTCTCCTGAATATTTTATTTATTTGTGGGAACATATTCGGGTTATTAGTTTTTATAGCTCGAATTCTGTTGTTCCAATACAAATTTGTTGCTAATCTATAATTAGCTTTAAGTAATTGTTGGAGGTTTTTTAATCGGGATTTTAGTGATATTATCTCCTGGTCTTGTCTGTCTGTAAACTGTCTGTGTAATTGTTTTAGTTTCGATAGCAGTCTGCTCTTTTGCCTGTGGAGTGCGTTTATTGTTGCGTTTCTGTACATGTTAGTGTGATCTGTAACTGTTGTTTTGGGAATTGTTTTGTCCATTGTTCGTTTTACGGTTTCGTCCATTTGTTGAATGTATTTGTCGATTTCGACATTAGTCAGGTTTCTGTTTACTGGCAGATTAAAGTCATTCGAACGAAGTTCTCTTGTTAATGATCTGGTGAACCGCGGCCATCGCATTGCCCCGTAGTTATAGGGTTGCGGGATCACGAATTCCTCCAGATCTGCGAGCTCGTTCGGAAGCTCTATTACTGCCGTGAATGCACAGTGGTCACTGTCGTATTCAATTGTCCGTAAACAGTTTGTGTTTCGTCTGTTGGTACTAAGTATTCTCAGTCGTGAGTCGATTAGCAAGATATCTAAGAACGATCTACCTCTAGGGAACGATGGATATTCGGTAGCTAGCAGGTCAGTTCTATATTCAATATGAAACTGATCTAACCAGCCAGCCAACTGATTTCCTCTGGCATTAGATATATAATTTCCCCAATTTCTATGCTTGGCGTTCATATCTCCCCCTAGAATAAAGTAATTTTTTCCCAGGTGCAATTGTAAGCATCGGAAGAGAGTCTCGAGCTCTGCTATAAATAGATTATGTTGGTGCTCCTCAGGTGCGTAGACCGCAATCGCATACAAACCCCTTCCTTGCTGAAGGGGTATGCGTACGATACAGGCTTCCAGCACCCGGAACCTGCGCACTTCTCCACTATATATAACTTTATGAGGGATCCCTTTTCTAATAAAGATTGCGACACCCCCCCCCCCCCCCCCCCTTGAGAGGAGTTAGGTCGGTCTCTTCGTATAATATCGTAGTTTTTATGCCATATCTTGTGTCTCTGGTTTAACTTTGTTTCCCCCGCCAGAAGTACATCAGGCCGTTCAACTTGCAACAGGTTGAAAAGATTGGCTCTTCTCTCAGTTCTTATTAGTGAATTTACATTCACGACAAGAGCTTTTATTGATGTTGTGGTTAGAGGGTTTATATTGACTTTTTGTTTAGATTGGGCAAGTACGAGTAGATCTCGTTTATTTGGTTTTGCAGCTGTGTCATCTGTCTCTGCAGATTAAGCAGAACCGTGACCACGTCCGCTTGCGATGTTGTTTCAGTCTGTGTGGGAGTATTTGTGGCTACCAATGTTGTAGCCTGGTTTGATGGTCTCCCACCCGACGCAACTTGTGCGTACGATCGCTGCGATGTTACGGGCATTGTTGTAGAACGAGCTGGCTCTGTGGTTTTTTGCCGGATCACACTTCTTGCCATTATTTCTCGGAATTTAGGACATCCTCGATAATTAGCGGGGTGTCCCTCATTCCGGCACACTGCGCACTTTAGAAGGGCTTTGTCTTCTACCCTTTCTTTTCCCAGAGGGCACTCTTCTGCCTTATGGTCTTTTCCGCATTTCACGCAACGGTGCTGCATTTCACAGTTCGCCGCCGCGTGACCAAACCTTTGGCAGCGGACACATTGCAGGATGTCTCTGCCTTTTTTTAACTTGTCCCACGTGACACTTTGATGATCCAAGACTGTAATCTTTCTTAGACCACCAATTCTGCTGCTGGGCGTTAGTTGAACCAAAAAGAAGGGTAGCTTGCGGTTTTCCCTTCTTGCCTTGGTTGTAGTGAACGGTTTTACGGAGATGGACCTTTGTCTGTTTTACAGATGATATGGCGGTGGCTGAATCTCGGAGATTCGTAGTATTATTCCGCGAAATTCGGTTTATTTGCGCTCCACAGGATATAACGATGGATCCCATCAATTTACGGTTCATCTCCTGATATCACGCATATCTCTGCGTTACAGCTCTGTGAAAGTCCCTGGCGCATTATAACCGGCTACTGTTCAGGAGAAACTATATATAGGGTGGCGCAAAATGAATCATGCATTTTGTTTTTGAATTTCTTTTTACTAAATAAAAACAATGATTTTGAGTGACGGAAATCTTTATTTGGACCGTCACACGTTTTTCTGTTAAGTTAAGAGATGACTGCGGCTGTCTAGTTCACAAATGTCAAATGCGATTGACGTACGACGCTATTTGCAAAAATTATAACATCTTCCGATAGAGTGATTAATTTTGCGCCACCCTATATAATTATATATATATATATATATATATATATATATATATATATATATATATATATATATATATATATCATCGGCACCACAACCGGGATCCGGTCTTGGCCTTATTTAGCAAGTCTCGACGCTTGTTACATTTTCCATAATAATTTATTTTTACGGGCAAGGTTATTAGCCTTGCGCCTATAAATATATATTACGGAAAATGTAACAAGCGTCGAGACTTGCTAATACATATATATATATATATATATATATATATATATATATATATATATATATATATATATATATATATATATATAAGAATAGAAAATGACGTTCTTCTCAACCCAATAATATCCAGCCAATGTATTCGTTTTCCCTATTTTATGTCGAGTTATTCATAGAGCTATACCGCAAACCTACAATAGTGAGAGTAATCAGGCCGCAAAGATTAAGATGGGCCAGACATATGGCGCGAATGGGCAACGATAGGATGGTGGGTAGAATTCTTGTCGGTAGACCAACGGGAAAGAGACCGACAAGACGACCGGACGGAGATGGGAGGACAATGTTACGTTTGCCCTTGAGGAGATCGGATCGGCTGGTCAAGCGTGGAAGGAGAGTACACAGGAGAGGGAACGATGGCGGAATCGAGTCGGTGAGGGCATGAACTTCCGGGTTCCTACAGGCTAATAAATAATAGTCAAAATTGTATTCATAGGCACATAACAATTTTTGTATATAAATACATAATTGAGAGATTTATGGCTGAAATTTGTTAGAGCTGCAGTGGTCATATTACATTTAAGCATGGAAGTCAAATTCGGTTGAGCGATCACGATGTGTTCTGGTTGTCGTTTGAGAGATCCCAATTCCTGTGAGTGGCGTTATATTAAATTGGTTCACATTGATCTGAAGTACTTATGAATACGATATTTCCGGTGTTTCCATTTATGCGTTGTCTTACGTTCACAAGAACATGCAACAGTGAATATTTTGACTCAAATTTATCCACTACAATAGGCACAGCTTGTCTAGTGGGATGATTATTATGACCGAAATAAAGAGTGCAAGTTGCAACCACCTAATCAAAATTTGGGTAGTAACTTTTTAATAATTTCCAAACCCTGCACATTCGTGAACTTCATCATTATAAAAATGTGTAATTGACTGACGTTCTAACATTGACAAATCCTGAAAAAAGTTTAAAACGCGTTCGTATTAAAATACAAAATTGTTACGTCCCTTTTAAGAAACCTTATAACTTAACCTTCTTTCGCACTATTCATCATCATCGGCACTACAACCGACATCCGGTCTTGGCCTTATTTAGCAAGTCTCTCCACCGGTATCCGGTCCTTATCCGAGACTTGTTAAATTGTCCATAATAATTTGTTTTTCCGGGCAAGGTTATAAGCCCTTTCGTAGTATTACGCACTTTAATATTTGAATTCCTTTTGGACGTTCACTTTGTGTAAAAAACTTGCTGTTTATTTTCTTACAAAATCACAAACTAATATACATCAAGTATCCCACGAAAACTCTGTTCTTCCTAACCAATAGTACTCTACACCGTTCTTCACCCCGATGAAACGATTACTGAAGTATACGATCCGGTTTCTGAAACAGAATACAATTTGCTTTGTTTAAATATTTTCCATATTACTCTCCACCACTGCTATGTTTTGGTATTTAATATTCACCCATTGGCGTATCCAAGAACAAAAAAAAAAAAAACAAATTTGCCGTTTGCCAATATTTGTCGAGAAGAACTCGTTGACAAGGTGATAGCTTGGCCTGCCAATCCACCCTCACCCTCGCATTAGCCTTCCGTGATTAAATATTCCGTCTTTCTAAGTCAAGTAAGACGAACACCATTAAACTCAGGCCCGCTGTGACTTCCTGTCGGTTCGCAAGCAAGAAAAGGTTTTATGGGAGAAAAGGTCCCTAGGCATTCTGTGAGTCTCTCTTTTAAAATAAATCCAATTTATTTTCTTTCGTCGCATAATTAGTCACAACATCGCTACAAACTTTGAGCATAGGAAAACAAAGTTTAAATTGAGTATTCCGCACCAAATAACATTCGAGGGCTGTCCCTAATTTCCCACTCTAAAAAGAACTAAAAACGACTACAAAATATATCTAGCAAGATCCAATAAATCCTGACTGCACTTAATGTATACGGTTTCAAGTTACTGAAATCACTTCTAGTATCTGGTGAGATACCACATGCCAATTATAAAAAGTTCGTATTGGATTATCTATTTATAAATCGGAAATTGTTTTTTTGTTTTGTTTTTTTGTTCAGGGAGAATTTGAATTCATAGTTCTCTATGTCCTTTCAGTTTGATAGTACGATGTCCTGCTCATCATATTTAGATGTTGTGGTAAGCTGTGGGGGCTGCAATCGAACGAAAAGCACTCGCAAAACTTGTCACTAGGGTAATGTCGCTTGTATCCAATTACCTCTATCTCTCGTTGTCGCATGAAAGACTCCTCATGCTACAAGGATATCATATTTGCGTGTATGTTCTATTTTTGGTATATTGCTTTTGGATCAGCTTTGTTCGGCAAAGTCACAACTTGTTTGTGTTGTCCTTAGGTAGTCAATTCCGATTCCGCCGATATCCTTGTAAATCACGTTGTATATTTATCTTTCATTATCCTGTGGAAGAAAACAAACACCGGTATCAGAAACGACATGTTGATGAAAATATCCTCATGTCTTTGACAATGCATCCGTACTTCATCGTTGTCTTATTTTCTTGTCTTTCTTTTTTGATTATCCTTGACTTTTTGTGGTGTATTCAATACAATAAGCTTCCCCTTAGTTAATCAGTTCAGGATTCTATTTGGAAGTAGAAAAAAACAAGGATAAGGGAAAATAAAATGAAAGTAAAACATGATTATTTATGTTTTTATAATACATTTAGATTCTTACATTCCTAGCTTATATACTAAAGCATCTGTTTTTTTTTTTTTACAACATTTTTTATTTCGTTTTATATTCTCATTTTCTAATTTATATGCTAGACAAAAAATGGTTAAATTCTAGCTTAATTATCTAATATTATAACTTACTGGTCCTTCGCAGACGCTCTAAGCTAAACATTACTTAACAATTGTATAATTTGCCTTTCGGCGACAGAACTTTGTGGCAGTACTTCTAATTATTTGAAAGACAAAGAAAAATTTGAAAAACTTTGTGTCGAATTTTTTTTTGTTTTTTTTTCTTAAAATTTAACTTACTTATTATTATTATTATTTTTTTTTTTTTAATCTTATTTAAAAGCACTTAACTTAACTTAACTTAAATCTTATACGAAGATTGCCACTTATGTTTCGGGATTTGGCAACCCTAGTGTTGCAATCCGGCAATTGACAGCTCTGTCGTAAAGTTGGACATTTTTGAGGTTATACGCACTCAGAACGTTTTGACATACGAGCGCTATTTGTGTTGTTTACAGTAACTTAAAAGATTCATCTCGGCCCAAAAATGGAATTAAATCGTCAACATTTTCGTGCGATTATTTTTTACAACTTTCGGCGTGGATTAACTCAGCAACAGTGCATGGATGAACTTAATTCAATTTTTGGCGATGAAGCTCCATCAAGGACCAGTGTTTATCGATGGTATGGTGAATTCAATCGTGGTCGTAGTTCACTCCAAGATGAATTTCGTGAAGGTCGTCCAAAATCAGTTGTTGTCCCGAAAACCATTGATGCTGTGCGCGACGTTGATATTGGAAGATCGTCATGTGACCTATCGTGAGATTGAGACAACCTTAGGCGTTAGTGGGACCAGCATACATTCAATATTGCATAAACATTTGACTGTCAAAAAAATTTGTTCGCGTTGGATCCCACACAATTTGTCAATCGCCCAAAAAAAGGCTCGTGTCAGTTAGTCGAAAGAAATGCTCAAAAAATACGGTCGCGGTGCTTCGAAACACGTCTATGACATCGTGACAGGTGATGAATCGTGGATTTACGCGTATGAGCCCGAAAGTAAACAGCAGTCGACTGTCTGGGTGTTTCAAGATGAGCCAAATCCAACAAAAGTTGTTCGCGCACGAAGCACTTCCAAGCAAATGGTCGCCTGTTTTTTCGGAAAAACTGGACATGTCGCAACCGTACCACTAGAACAACGCAGAACAGTCAATTCTGAGTGGTACACAACCATTTGTTTGCCAGTTGTCTTCCAAGAAATCAGGAAAACCAACCGCCGAAGACGGATCACTCTTCACCACGACAATGCGAGCTCTTACACATCGGCTGCGACAACTGCATTTTTGAGCACCCAAAACATCGATTTGATGGGTCGTCCGCCGTATAGTCCTGACTTGGCACCGAATGACTTCTTTTTATTCTCGTACGTAAAAAACAAACTGAGAGGTCAACGTTTTTCGTCACCTGAAGAAGCGGTTGCTGCATTCAGAATGCATGTGTTGGAGATACCTCAATCAGAGTGGCAAAAGTCCTTCGACAATTGGTTCAAACGCATGCAAAAGTGTATAGATCTTCATGGGGAATATTTTGAAAAACAATAAAGTGATTTTCGATGATCAATATTTGTTTCTGTTCTCTAATCCCGAAATATAAAAGGCAACCCATCTATTGCCATTGGGGGCAGATTCTTGAGTACGATGTTAGGTACTCCATCTATTCCCACTGACTTTTTGCTTCTTAATGAGTCGAAGATACTCCGGATTCCTTCCCTAGCAATTAAAAGGCTATTAGCCTCACCATTGGCATTAATGTCAATTGACAGATTATCGTCACCGAATTCGGTAAAACCCGGATTCTCCGATTGCCAATGTGAAATTTCATTTCGGAGGTGCGGGTGATTCAGTAGAACTCGGTCCTCCAGGTCGTGATTTCGCGAATGCTTTCATTCACCTTGTACATTTCCTGAAAGACAGCTCCCACAGCGTTCACCTTTTCCAAAGGATCTTCGATCACGAAGAGCTCACTATTGAGGATAGCGTTCTCTGTATCTATGCCAATGTTGGTTAGCAGCTGCTTGTGTACATCAGTACGTGGAATGTGGACACTGAATCTCGTTTTGATTATTTCTCCTGAATATTTTATTTATTTGTGGGAACATATTCGGGTAATTCGTTTTTATAGCTCGAATTCTCTTGTTCCAATACAAATTTGTTGCTAATCTATAATTAGCTTTAAGTAGTTGTTGGAGATTTTTTAATCGGGATTTCAGTGATATTATCTCCTGGTCTTGTCTGTCAGTAAACTGTCTGTGTAATTGTTTTAGTTTCGATAGCAGTCTGCTCTTTTTCTGGTGGAGTGCGTTTATTGTTGTGTTTCTGTACATGTTTATGTGATCTGTAACTGTTGTTTTGGGAATTGTTTTGTCCATTGTTCGTTTTACGGTTTCGTCCATTTGTTGAATGCATTTGTCGATTTCGTCATTTGTCAGGTTTCTGTTTACTGACAGATTAAAGTCGTTCGAACGAAGTTCTCTTGTTAATGATCTGGTGAACCGCGGCCATCGCATTGCCCCGTAGTTGTAGGGTTGCGGGATCACGAATTCCTCCAAATCTGCGAGATCGCTCGGAAGCTCTATTACTGCCGTGAATGCATAGTGGTCACTGTCGCATTCAATCGTCCGTAAACAGTTTGTGTTTCGTCTGTTGGTGGTAAGTAATCTCAGTCGTGATTCGATTAGCAAGATATCTAAGAACGATCTACCTCTAGGGAACGATGGATATTCGGTAGCTAGCAGGTCAGTTCTATATTCAATATCATACTGATCTAACAAGCTAGCCAACTGATTTCCTTTGGCATTTTATATATAATTTCCCCAATTTCTATGCTTTGCGTTCATATCTCCGCCTAGGATAAAGTAGTTTTTGCCCAGATGCAATTGTAAGCATCGAAAGAGTGTCTCGAGCTCTGCTATAAATAGGTTATGTTGGTGCTCCTCAGGCGCGTAGGCCGCAATCGCATACAAACCCCTTCCTTGCTGAAGGGGTAAGCGTACGATACAGGCTTCCAGCACCCGGAACCTGCGCATTTCTCCACTATATATTACTTTATAATTGATCCCTTTTCTAATAAAGATTGATTTTTCTTGTTCGAGCGCAGCTATTTTTTTCTTTTGGCGTCTCTCTTGTAATCGGGATCTTGCCTTCGCAAATTTCGCCTCCAATTCACTTATCTCCTCTTCTTCATCCTCAGACTCTGAGGATGCAAGAGAAGCGAATGAATTGTTTGCCCCATACATGTTAAAGTTGGTGGGGGCGGGGAGCTCACTTTCCTCTTCCATCTGCTGTTCTCTTTTCTGCGTTGTTAATTTCTCGGTGTTACTTCGCGTCACAATGGGATTTTTCGGAACTGCTTTTCGTTTTTGTGTTGTCGCGTTTTTATCTTCCTCCGTGTTCATACTGGTTCTTTCCAGTTTGTTTTCATTAAGAAAAAACAAAGTCGACCTGCTTTATGAACCACGACGACTTCTCGCGTAGGCTGCGTCGAACTCGCACACCGTCGGCTAAGAGTCAGTAACATTGCACTCGCGCCAAACGATGCTTTCAAAATTAATTTCTTAACAATATATTGTGTGTTTTAAGTTTCGCGTTTGCGACCGAAGTGTTATGTTTTTGTTGTTTTTATTTTTATTGCCTCTCGAACACTTTTTGCGCTTCACTGAACTGATTTTGTATGCATTTCTTTTTGATTTTATTTAATTATCTCACGGTTAATGATTTGTCACGTTTAACTTTCGTTTTTTTTTTGCTTGTTGTTGTTGTTCTTTATTTTAATTTTCACAACACGTCACGTTACTCTTTTCCATTTCGTGGCTTCGTTCTAGGGTGTGAACCGATGTTTTCGTGATATTAAAACACATTGGTTATGTGATAAACAGCACTTTAGTTAGTAAAGTAATTGTTTGTTTGTCAATGAAAAAGTTATATACATCCAACCTATGGTTGAATTGCGACTGATACTAAAGTCTATTTCCACTACAATGCCAATAACTTAATAAGAAACGACACGGTAAAAAACTCATCGAGCTCGCCTGCCAAACACTGCCGTTGTTGGAATTTTGCCGAATTTTCACGGTTTTTAACACGAGAATAAATGTCACCGATTTATGTTTAGTTTTATATGAAATACTACTATACTATTCTTTTGTATAGACTTTCTAAGCAACAAATACATGAATGTCTATACATGTAGCTTGACAAATTTACATTTATGAACGGTATAACACAGACATTAAACATTATGGATATGTGGCGGTTCCGCCAAACCCCACTGTTACTTACCCGAAGAACCCCCATAACTACTACCCAACTTTCATAATTTCATGCTAATGCAATCGCATTAGCACCTGTAAATGCTTCACGCATCAAGCTTATCAAATTTATTTATTTAAAGCTTTTGGAAAAGAATTCTTACCTTCATTCATTCATTCGAATCTAAAAATTCCCCATAAGAGTTCTATCCAAATTTATCACATATCCCAATCATACATACGCATTACCTAGGAATTCCAGTAAGAATTTCTTCCACAAGGGCATTCATGCAGGCATCAATGTATCTCTGCATTAGCGACCAAGAACCGAATTCTCGTTTAGTGTAAACACTCACACTAGAGTTCGACACTTGAGTCGCCTTAGATGCCATATACAATTGGCATAGATGTTATACAAACCGTCATTGTATAACCATCTAATTTGCTTCGCAATGCAAGCTGCAAGCACTTTACCTCGAAATGCTCCGTAGTTTGAATCTCCAAACAATCATCGACTTCGCGCATAGCCGCCGGATTCAATTCAAAGCATAAACAATGCAAATATAGAATCCGTTTCTTACAACGAATTACCCCGCATATACAAATGCAAGCAAGGGATTCGTTTCGGCCACCGACCCAAGATACGATATACAATTTTCATTGTATAAAGTATCGCAACCCATTAGCACCTTTTCCCAATGTCTATTCGTCTATTTACACAAGGGCATCACTCATCTATGACTTTTATGATGCCCTCGTCTCACCTCTTCTTTTAACACCATTTCTTGGATGCATCGTCGTCTATTTATTTAGCCGCGATGCACGTCATAAACCGTGATCTCTCCGATTCCTTTGTCCTTGCCGCCTGCCTGCTTTGTTTTGCCATTGCCTTCGCACATGAGTAAACAACACAGATCTAAACGATCACATACATACCACCATGATCTCCAGTACGAGATCTGGTTTTCTATTCCACCAAGAGAGACTTTACGTTTCTCTGGTGGTAAGTAAAAACATATCCTTAGCGGAGGGGATATCTACCAACACACCACCAAACTAACCTCAAACGAGTGTTGAATCATGGAGTCCAATTACATCCGCCGACCACGCCGGTCGTGTCGCTTCCGCTCCCCGGTGCGCACGGGGACGCGAATATAATATAATCAGAGTCGAGAGTGTTTGAGATTTTAGCCAATCATCAGTTTTCATCATCATCATCGGCACTACAACCGGGAACCGGTCTTGGCCTTATTTAGCAAGTCCTGAGGACTGTTAAATTTTCCTTAATGATTTGTTTTTTTTTCGGGCAAGGTCATTAGTCTTGCGCCGGAGGCTTCCCGACGGGGAATCGAACCCCGGTCTCCCGTGTGACAGGCGGGTATACTAACCACTATACTATTGAGGAGCCATCAGTTTTACGTTACATTATTGTTCGCCGCGTCATTTTGTACTGTGCCTTTGAACCGTTAATTAAACTCATAATAAAGATAAGAAGGACGAAATTTATTGTAAACAAGTGTACTTAAATTTCCCCATATTAAAGGAATGTTGAACTAATAAATCAAACCTAAGTATTTAATTTGCCGTGCTGCAATATCCTGTGTTTAATTATTCCTCGATGTCTTGGCGAACACTTTTTTCTCCTCTCGGTTTTGTTTCAGCGGAACTTATAGTGATGATGGCGGAAGAAGGTAATCCGGTGCAGTACACCTGCACACAATACTTCTTCCCCACAGATACACGTGATTGCATACAAAACAGTGTAGCTTAGGTTAATGCTAAAGGCCATTAAAATATAAACATCTCTCCTGGAAGCACACGCGAACGACCTCTTTGGTGATTGTTTTCCAACTAAACCCACGCACATCCTTATGGTGATCCTTGACTGTTTTCCCTTTTCATTCACCATATCCAAGTAAAGTTTTGCTGCATTGTACGCCATGCACGGATGTATCCCACACACCCAGACATGATCACGGTGTGATCGGAGATGCGCTAAGTATCATACTTGATTTTTACACTTTTGCGGTGCTGCTTTTTAGAACCTATTTTCCCCAGTGTAATTTACAACCCATGGTAAACTCTCTTCGCTAGGATTACTATTTTCAAATATGGCGGCGTATTGCCAATTTTATCATTCGGGGCAAAATGGATCGTAGACTGTTTGCCACAATACCGGAACAGGGTTATCGCATTCCCAACGTCAAATTTCCATGCAATAAAACCCAATCAGCGCTCATTCGAAAAAGATCGTAAATTCTGTTTATGTTTGACGTGCTTCTATGGCTCTTTCTAGGATTTCAAGGATGACAGCATTTGGTGATGCGGCGCTTGTACGATTGTGTCTACTCAGCAATTGTGACGTCAGACAGTTTAGGTTTTAAAACAATTTAAGTTATTTTGTTTTGTCACTGGCTGCATCATTACAAATGAACTTGAAAGTAATTAGCATCCAGCTAACGTCACAGAGAGACACAACCGATTTTACAAATTGTACTACATTGTGGCCGATTTAATGAAAACGTTTATACACAATAGAACTTCCTATGCAGTACAATATCAAATAAATAAATTAATATAACAACATCCTAGGCATATGTTTCTGTTTAAAGCATGCTGACATTAAACACATAAAAACAACTAGCAGTACACATGCTTCTGAGTGCACAACATGAAAATACCAGAATCCATTGGACATGAGCTCCATATAATGTCATTTGCGACATATCCTTCACGTACAATCTGCAACCGACGTGACACAAGTTGCATGTCTGATTAAAAAACGCTGGTTTGTAAACACCAGATGCTCTCCTTGAATTATGCATTCATATCAGGGCTGAAAATTCCGGTGCGGATTCCCTAGTATTTTGTTAAGAGTGACTGTTCATGATATTTTCCATTATTTGGGGCTTACCGTTGATGTTCCATGAATATTCAAGCGCCTAGAGGACCCCTACTCAACCACATTACGTCACAAAAGTTGTGGCTGCAGCACAATACCTCAAAACATCGAAGGAGAACTAACATTCAAACAGTTGTTGCAAGGGCCTACACATTTTCCCGAGTGCTTTAAAGACTGAATCCTGCCGCAAAGTTCAATCCTGCAAAATTGATGTTTACCTTAGGCTTACGGGTGATTACATTTGTACGTATACATTTTTAACGTGTACAAGAATTGATGTGGTTGCGGATCAAATGACACAACTTTATTTTAGGTTCATCAAATAAATTGACCTTGTTGTATTGTAGATATTTTTCGAAGTAAAATCGGAGGAGCAGTTCAACTATCGTGGGCTACCCCAAATAAATAGTAAAGCAAAAAGGACCACAATTATTTTTCGGGAACTATGGTGTTTGGTTCTCTGAAACAAGGAAAGAATTTTATTTTTTTCAGGATTTTGGGAAGTAAAGGGTTTTCCAATAGGGACTTGACAACTTTTTTTCGGTAGTCAATTTTTATAATTCGCAGGCGTTGTTCGTTCGTGTACTTAACAATGATGAAAATGTTGAGTTTACTGAATAAATTGAGTTCAGTTCGATGATCAGTGAAAAGGGTGCGTTTACAAATTAAATTCAAAGTTGTCAAGTCCCTATTGGAAAACCCGATAGATGGAAATCTAGACTATTGTACAGATTTCATATTCAAATCCATAATTAAATGTCCCGTCCCAGAAACAATGTCGTCTCTATCGTCCCGGTAGATGTTGAATTTATGCGTTTACACGCTTGCTTATTGAGAGTGATTTTGTCGCTAAACGAAAAGTAATTACATTGCACAAAAAAAAAACGCCTATTCCTACAGTTGCTTTCACCGATATAACAACAGGTGTTTCTTTCGAAGAGTTTCAACAGTGAAGAGATTGAAAGGAAAACAACAAGAAGGGATACTTACAGGAAGGAAGAAAAATTGTTACCGCATATCTTTTCATTTATGGGCTCCTTGATAGTATAGTGGTTAGTATACCCGCCTGTCACGCGGGGACCGGGGTTTGATTCCCCGTCCGGGAGCCTCTGGCGCAAGACTAATGACCTTGCCCGGAAAAAAACAAATTATGGAAAATTTAACAAGCCTCAGGACTTGCTAAATAATGCCAAGACCGGTTCCCGGTTGTAGTGCCGATGATGATGATATCTTTTCATTTATACAATTTAATGAACTTATTCAATTGATGTTGTTTCACATGTTAGACTTGTTTTTTCTTGACTTTTTTTTCTATTACACTTCTCTCGGAAGAGGTGAACCTATGGCGCCGTCACGGCACCCCGAGATGCCACCAAATAACTGTTGCAGTTCTTTTTGAACAGTTGCAGGTTGAAACGCTCCGGGAACACTAGCACGAGAAGGGAGTTCCACAGCTTCCCCGCTCTATAACGGAACGAGTTCTGATGCAGGGATGTTCGCGCCGTCGGGAGATGAACCGCAAACTGGTGCGATCCGTCGAATTGTGTTGTGGAGCGCACATAAGCCGAATTGCGTGGAGCTGCGGGGGGAAGTATGTGCCAGACACGGGCACTAGGTTCACTCCCTCTCCCATCGTCACTAAAAGGATCCAACACGTATTGTTCACAACTGGTCGCCGAAGGAAATAAAACACACGAATTTAGAGCGAAACGCCGCCACGTTTGTTGTCCACATTAAACGATCGGCACCACCAGAAGTAATTAATCGAAACGCATTTTTTATTTATCATAAAAGGTTCTTATATTTCACTTAGAACTTATTATTAATATTAAATTGATTTTTATAAACTTAATACAAGATGAAACACTTCTTTCTCGACACGACTTTCTACGCGGCGCGCCGGAGAGCGGGAGCGGCAACGACCGAGCTGGTCGGCGGATGTAATAAGACTCTGTGATACAACCCTCATTTGGGGTGAGTTTTGGTGTGGTGGTAGATATCCTCTCCACTAAGGATATGTATTTACTTACCACCAGAGAAACGTAAAGTCTCTCTTGGTTTAATAGAAAACCAGATCTCGTAATGGAGTTCATGCTGGTATGTGTGTGATCGTTCAGATCTGTGTTGTTTACTCATGCGCGAAAGCAATGGAAAAACAAAGCAGACAGGCGGCAAGGACAAAGGAATCGGGGCGATCATGGTTTATGATGTGCATCGCGGCTAAAATAGACAACGCCGCTTCGAAGAGTAATACTAAAAGCAAATATGGGACGAGGGCATCATAAAAGTCTTAGATGAGTGATGCCCTTCTGTAAATAGAAGAATAGCCATTGGGAAAAGGTTGTTGTTGTTGTTGAATAACGCATTTATTGTACAATAATTTAACAAATGTTGACTTAGGATTAAAATGCTAAATCCTATTTTACAATCTAAATTACACGATACAATTGTGTAATGCCTTTCGGCATACAATAACATTTTCATATTTTTATATTTTTATATATTACCTATTACCTGAATATTTTAGGAAGAAGTTCTTTCTCTGTATTTTTTTTTTTTCATTGGGAAAAGGTGCTAATGGGTTGGTGGACTAAACGAATCCCTTGCTTGCATTTGTATATGCAGGGAAATTCGTTTGTGGGAAACGGATTCTATATTTGCATTGTTTATGTTTTGAATTCAATCCGGCGGCTATACGCGAAGTCGATGATTGTTTGGAGATTCAAACAAAGGAGCATTTCTGGGTAACGTGCTTGCAGCTGTATCGATAGTTGCAAGTCATTGCGAAGCATTTCAGATGATTACACAATGACGGTTTGTATAAACCATCTGTGTCAATTGTAAATGGCACCTATGGCGACGCCAGGATCGAACTCTATTGTGAATATCTATTCTAATTGAAAATTCGGTTCTGGATCGATAATGCAGAAATGCATTGATACATGTATGAATGCCCCTGTAGGAAAAATTCTTTGCAGGCATTTCCAGGTAATGCATTGAGAGCATTAATTATCCTTCGGAAGGAAATGTTTTTGCTGCGGGGAGATTGCGGTGCAGGTGTGGGAAGGTTGGAATTTGCCTGGCAACCGAAGCTGCCGAATAGGTTTTGTTTTATGCTCCCGTATAATGGAAAGAATTCTTGTAGGGAATTTGTATGCGAAGAAGTGCATGAAAGGTAAGAATTCTTTTACAGGGACTTTTAGGTTATATAAATTTGATCTATTTGATGCGTGACACATTTAAGGTGCTAATGCAATTGCATTAGCGAAACTTATAAGGTTGGGTCGTAGTTATGGGGGTTTTTCAGGTAAGTAACAGTTGGGTTTGGCGGAACCGCCACAGAACAATACCACGAATCTCCGAAGAACAGTACCCGTGATAATATCTGTAAAACAGACAGAGATCGGCTACACGCCTTCGATGTGATAGCGGCTGTAGTCCCGACGTCAGCGCCGAGTCCCCGATCAAGCGGATCGCTCGTCTCTGTATGTTCTCAAGTAGGTCGAGGGTATGTTTAGGAGCCGAGCTCCAAACATGAGAGCAATATTCGAGCGCGGGTCTAATTTGAGATTTATACAGGAGAAGAAGTTGAGGCAGAGTAAAATATTTCTTGGCTCTAAAAAGATAGCTCAGTTTTCCTGAGGCTGACCTGGCGATGCTCGACACATGTTTATATCACGATACATTCTCACAGACCGTGAGGCCGAGCAATTTCAAGCTTTCCCTAGATTCGAGGGCCTCGCCATTCATCATCAGCTCTGGAACCGATGATCCATTTTTCTTTGTGAATGTTGTGTACTGTGTCTTCGTTGCATTGAAGTCGACGAGATTGGCCCATCTCCACTGCAGGACCTTATCCAGATCCCGATTCAGAGAGTCAATCCGTCTACGTCTCAGTTGATGCGACATTGGTGCACCAATCGGCCGAACACACGAAAAGGAGGAAACAAGCGCACTAACATCCGAAAAACCGAACACTTTGTTATCCGTTGTCTCCAACAAATCATTTATGTGATTACCTTGAGGCTGTGGAACCGATGATCCACTTTTCTTTGTGAATGTTGTATACTGGGTCTTCGTTGCATTGAAGTCGACGAAATTGGCCCTTTCCCACTGCAGGACCTTGTCTAGATCCTGATTCAGAGAGTCAATCTATCTACATCTCAGCTGGTGCGACGTAGACGAACCACTCGGTCGAACACCCGAAAAGGAGGAAACAAGCGTACTATCATCCGCAAAACTGAACACTTTGTTATCCGTTGTCTCCAACAAATCATTTATGTGACACAAAAACAAAATTGGAGCCAAAATAGAACCTTGAGGCACCCCCGAATTAACAGGATACAGATCCGAACACTCGCCGTCCACAACAACCCGGATCAATCGATTTTCAAGGAAGCTCCTTGTCCAGTCGCAAAGCTGCTGGGGAAGTCCATATGAACGAAGTTTGCTCAGCAATGCCCCGTGCCAGACGCGGTCACAAGCTTTGGATATATCCAATGCGACCGCCCTTGACTCATCATGCCGCTCAATCGCAGATATCGGTTATAAGGGTCAAAAGGTCTCCCGTGGACCGCCTTCCACGGAATCCGTATTGACGATCATTCAGAAGTCCGTTATACTCCAAATACTTAATTAACTCAGTATTGATGACGTTTTCCATCACCTTAGATAACATAGACAGTAATGCTATCGGTCGGTAATTTTGTGGGAAACACTTTTTTCCCGTCTTTGGGATTGGCTGAACTCGAGCGATTTTCCAGCAGGTAGGAAATGTCCGCCGTGCATAAGATAAGCGGAAGAGTCTGCCAAGAACCGGCGATAGTTCTGGTGGATTGCTGGTATTCCGTCCGGGCCGGTTGCCTTCCTACAGTCCAGTTCACGTAGAATGCGTTGAATAATACGCGGCCGTAACCTAATATTCCGCATCGAAGACCGTACCGGTGCGAATGCTAGTTGGCACACAGTCAGTAAACTGCTGAAATCCGCACTGCTGTCACGTAACATAAAGCTCCGTGTCTATAGAACCATAATTATGCTGATTGCTCTATACGGATGCAAAACATGGGCTCTCACAAAACGGGAAGAAAACAAATTCCCTGTATTCGAGAGTAAAGTTTTAAGGGGTATCTTTGGAGGTAAATATAACGAGGAGGCAGAACAATGGAGGAAACTCCACAACCACGAATTGGAAGAGCTATACCGCAAACCTAGAATAGTGAGTGTAATCAGGTCGCGAAGATTAAGATGGGCCGGACATGTAGCGCGGGTGAGGAACGATAGGACCGTGTGTAGAATTCTTGACGGTAGACCAACGGAAAAAAGACCGGTGGGACGGCCGTGGCGGAGATGGGAGGACAATGTTAGGTTTGACCTTGAGGAGATCGGATCAGATGGTCAAGCGTGGAAGAAGAGTGCATAGGACAGGGAACGATGGCCGAGTTGAGTCCGTGAGGTCATGAACTTCTGGGTTCTTACAGGCCAATAAATTGTATAGTATAGTAATAGTATGAAGCAGAATTCATAAATAATGAAGCAGTTAAACTAAAAGGTAACTTTTATTTCGGTACGTATAAGTGGTATAGGTTGCCAAAGAGATTCCGTGCGAAGTGCTGCCTTAACAGGGTTTATAATGGCTTTTTATAATATTAAGGGATTTGGTTGCCTCAATATGGATGTAAACACAGTACACCATCGAATATATTGTATTATTAGTTTGTATGTATGTGACTATCCTTCATTATGGGAAGACCAGAGATACTAAGTTGTATCCAGCAGGATTAAAATCCGAAATTGATCAATGACATGTCAAATTAACGAAGTTTCGCATCTATTAAGACTTTGGACTGTTAATTCAATGTGCTCTGCACGGGTTAGTTCCCGTCCCGACTTCGTCACTCGTGCATACCCTTTTTGTTCATAAAATTATCATGACTGAAACTGACACAAAAAGAACATTATAACAATATAGCAAATACGTGTATGATCTACTATATATTATAAAACCTCACTTTATAAAAAGCCACACTAATCAAAACTATTATCTTTTCTAGGGGACCAGTATGAATTCCAGGCCAAACGAATTCAAAATACCCCACCAGCGGACGCAACGTCAAGTAGCATCGATAAGAGCAGCAAAGAGAGTACAAAGTGTATCATTAGCTCCGGTTGTAGTAGCGCTAATACAAGTGGTCGAGATCAATTAGTATCTGAGGAAATATCAATACCATCTGAACCAGCAGCAAAACAACTTGAATCAAGGCATATACCATTAAATATTGACGATATCCGTACCCCAGTTCAATTGCACCAACAACAAAAACAATTACAATTTCAATCACATCGTCAACATAATATTAGTTCTAATGATAGTCCTGAATCAACAGCTGATGTACCACTTATACCACCTTCAGAATATTGTAAAAGTGATCCTCAATTATTAGTGTATGAATCACCAAGTAGAGTATACGGCAGTTGGGAGGAGGAACTACACAAACGTCGAATTTTAGATACTTACCCTTCAACATCTCATAGAAAAGTAGATGTAGATGAAGATCCTGATAGCATACGACATTTAGATAGTTTTAATAAGGATAGAAGACATAAATCATATAGTCGGAGATACAACCATCGACATCATTGTCGCCATCACCAATATCTTCATTATCATGATCCGCATCATCGACACGAAGAACGTCTGTATCGGGAATATCACAAGGAACCTAGTGAAAAGGGTGACTTTGTTTTGCCAATAACTGACATAGGTATTCAACGTAGCGAGAACATAGAAAACATAGAACTTGTAGAAAAATCAACCAATCAACCCACTGAAGTCAATTCTAGTGAAAGTGACGACGAAAAAACTCTTTTTGCCAAAAACGAAAGTAGTTCGAGCAAATGTAGAAGTTCTAGTGGTAGTACTAGTTCTTCTGAGTGTTGTTGCTCTTCAAATACCTGTGCCTGCAATTCTACATGCTACTGTAGTAAGTATATTTCGACACGTAAGGATAGGAAAACCATCGCACACAGTCCATCAAAACGGATTCATAAAGCACATAATAAATACGATCATACAAAAGCATCAACAAGCAAGCGTCATACCAAAAGCGAACGAAAGGTGATAGATCCTGTTGGGAGAAAGTGTGATTATAAAGGACGGGACCAATACCATCACGACGGCGATCAAGGCGATATCCAAGGCGACAACGACGACGACGACGAGGAGGGTGACGGACACGACGCTGACGATGACGACGACGAACTCTACGACAAAGACGAAGAAGACGAAACAAAGATAATCATAGAAAATGACGAACTAGATAAAGATAACCAATATAACTCTGACACAGTTACTCGAAAGAAACCACATACCGTAGTTGATGAAAAGGTCCGAATTGCCCAAAACGTCCAAAACATCTATAACGTCCGAAACCAAGAAATTAAACCAACGTTACCGATACAAATTCTACCTGAACACAGCAGCAACAGCTGCTCTATACAACAATTTACAAGTAGTAGAACTAGTAATAACAAGAATTCCACTCAAGTATACAATAACCTCTCTAGTTGTAGTAAGAGTAACTCAAGCACATCCACAAAAACCCAACAGCCGATTAGCAAAATAACCACCGGATTAAGTTGTCTACCTCCAAGCAAGAGTGCCAATTTTGATAAGACCTTATTAAAACCAACTTCCACTGCAACAGCAGCAGGAGCGACAACACCAGGGACACAGTCATCCGCATCATTAACAGCAGCACCAGTAACACCAAACCCGGTTACACGGCGTAAAAGCTCCGTAAGGAGTAACATAACGACCAACAGTGACTCACAATCGCATCATACCAGACCACATTGTCCAACAACTGGAAGCAGTTGTAATAGCAGCAATTGTAGCATCACCGGTGAGAATAGTACAATCTGTGGATTCGGTGTTGGTGTCATAAGTAGCTTTATTGGTAGTGATCACTATAATGATAGTAAGATCGATGTTGATGTAGATATTGACATCACCGACTGTGATAGCTTTAGCGAAGGTCATACATTCTCCGATGACGTTAAAGGCGACGTCCCAGTTGAAGTCGACGACGATATTTTAGATACGAACAGTGAAGGTATATCGGAAACAGATCCTGCCAATCAAAAATATCACCTAAGTGATATAGAATTAAGTAGTGTTGTTGGAATCGGTCGTATACATTTCAACAGCTCCAAAAAATACACCAATGCTGAACGTCCATTGCCTTGTATACAAGAATGTGTTGTATCTACATTAGATCCAACAACTTCTGCATACGGAAGAGTTACTAGTGCCGCGTGTTCTTGTAGCGATCACCTTCAGCGACGAGCGTTATTTCTCCAACGGCACTATCACCAACAGCAACACCAATCCCAGTTACAATATCGAAAAAATTCATTACCGAGCATTTGGCAACCCTCTATAAGCATTACTACTGCCATGAACCCATCTACAAATAATTACAACGGCATCAGTTCGGACGGAGGAATGAGAAATCTTCCGGATGACGATGGCGCATCCCAAGGTGGGGATGGCGCGGAAAACATCAATGGCGGTAATTTAAAAATAAAAACATTGAATTTTTCATTCCCAGTTTTTTAACTTCCAGGTGATGGCACGGCGAGCATGATTGGTGGCGGTGGAATAGGGACGCCAAATATAGCTGAAACAACAAACGGCACAACAATTGGTCCCGCACAAAAGACAGCTTTGTCGACAACCCAAAAGAGGCCCATTCGACGCGGCGGTAAACAGCAACCTGATCGACCTCAACGTGCTCTCTTTTGCTTGGGTGTTAAGAACCCGATTCGAAGTTTATGTATTAGTGTTGTCGAATGGAAGTATCCTTTTAAAACGAAAACTAATTATTGGACATGAAAGTTCTTTCTCAACAATTCATGTGCATTGACACTTTTATAATATTATGTATTTTCCTTCTAGGTACTCATTTTGCTTTTATATGATGCTTTCATATCATTTGTCTAGCTTATGGCTTGAAGTCTCAATGTGTCTAGCAAAAAGTCTTTAAATTGAAAATATTTCACGAACATGTCAAAATTTTAACCGTTGGGTTGGGGGGGGGGGGGGGGGGGGGGGGGGTGAAGATGGGGTTTTTTATATGCCTTTTCTCCTGGGAGATATTAGTCTTTTATTCTGGGCCGTTGCAATGACACGGGAGTTTCGCTTTGATTAATGCAACATTCGTGACTGGAGATGCAACTGCCTACTGTATCACACAAGGAGCAGCGCAATATGAATAAATGTACATTGAAATGTCCACTTTATTTATTTATTTTTTTTTTTTATTAGACTTCTCTCGGGAGAGGCGAACCTATAGCGCCGAGTGGGCGCCCCGAGATGCCACCAAATAACGGTTGCAGTTCTTTTTGAACAGTTGCAAGTTGTAACGCTCCCGGGAAACACTCACGTGGGAAGAAAGTTCCACAGCTTCCCCGCTCTGTAACGGAACGAGTTCTGATGCAGGGATTTTCGCGTCGTCGGGAGATGAACCACAAACGGGTGCGATCCATCGGATTGTCTTGTGGAGCCCACATAAGCCGAATTGCGTGGAACAATACCACGAATCTCCAAAGAACACTACCCGTGATAATATCTGTAAAACAGACAGGTCGCTTCGATGTGATAGCGACCGTAGTCCGATGTCAGCGCTGAGTACCCGATCAGGCGGATCGCTCGTCTCTGTATACTCTCAAGTAGGTCGAGGGTATGTTTAGGAGCCGAGCTCCAAACATGAGAGCAATATTCGAGCGCGGGCCTAATTTGGGATTTATATAGGAGAAGAAGTTGGGCCGCAGTAAAATATTTCTTGGCTCTAAAAAGATAAATCAGGTTTCCTGAGGTTGACCTGGCGATGCTCGACACGTGTTTATGCCTCGATACATTCCCACAGACCGTGACGCCGTGCAATGTCAAGCTTTCCCTAGATTCGAGGGCCTCGCTATTCATCATCAGCTCTGGAACCGATGATCCATTTTTCTTTGTGAATGTTGTATATTGTGTCTTCGCTGCATTGAAGTCGACGAAGATTGGCCCATCCTCACTGCAGGACCCTATCTAGATCCCGATTCAGAGAGTCAATCTGCCTACATCTCAGCTGATGCGACATTGACGCACCAATCGGCCGAACACTCGAAAAGGAGGAAACAAGCGTACTAACATCCGAAAAACCGAACACTTTGTTATCCGTTGTCTCCAACAAATCATTTATATGATTACCTTGAGGCACCCCCAAATTAACAGGATACAGATCCGAACACTCTCCGTCCACAAAAAACCACAAAAAGAATTATTTATCATGATATATGCATGATGTTCCCCCTGACATAGCCCCCCCCCCCCCCCCCCCCCCCCCCCCCCGATCCGAATGGGAGACTAGTTTACCTCCGGAATTCTTTATATCAGAAGGTACCATCATGACTTATCTCCGTGTCAAGTCCGGGCCATCAGCCACACATCCGAAACACCGTCGAAGATTTCTCTCGGCGATATCGCGGAATGTACAGCTGACGGGGTGGTATCTCACCTTGGGACGGACTACCACCTAACCAACCTTTTCTCGAACCGCTCCATCGGCCAAGCTCCGAAACATGGCCAGGGATTTCTTGCGACCATTTCACGGAGCCTAATGCTTGATGGGGTGGTATTTCACCGGGCGCACTGGGCGTTGGGACCCCGGCTACCACTCGGCCCTTTGTCGCCTCTTACGACAAGCCGGCCTAGCTGTGAGTATATTCTAACGCCCTACTCAGAGGGCTAAAACCATTTATCAAAAATTCATTTGATTTCCTCTAGATCCATATCCTATCAAGCTTATTTTCTTATCTACGGATAGGGCATTTCTTACTTACGACTCAAGTGGTTGCTGACATTGGTTTGGTAAACGTTCGACTGTGGCGATATAAACAGATTTTTTTCACACTTTTTTTTACGAAATGTCAAAGTACAGTGCGAGTGGAATGCGAGATAACATACACCCAGATGTAATGAGGAACAAAACACTAAAATGGAATCGAAAAATATCATCAGAGTCTTATATCAGAACATTCACGTAGCAATCTATAGCTTATGTAGTAAGATGTCATTGCACATACACGGTTGTAATCGCATGCGTCTGGGCCTTGGATCTAACATTTTCAGTGCGCAGGTTTGAATCACTTAATTTCTATCGCAAAACGCTAGATACCACGTCGGCTGTGCTACAATTTCAGTATTAGTAGCACACCATGGTTCAGATTAGCTTTTGAACTCGTGCTTTTGACCTACCTTTCAAAGTGCTAAACATAAAACATTGGTACGCTAGTAGGCATTCCTTTATACTTTTGACGGTATGTTTCTCTTTACTCGCTAAATCGCTGCGGAAGCTTTTCCCTCTGTCTATTTAATGGGTAAATTTTCCATTATATCGAAGCCAGTGAAGATACCTCAAAATGAGCGACCCATTATTCTCCTCTTCCTATCGACCCATAACGCAAAATTCTTTTTCGTGAATTTTCGAAATAACCTAATTCGAAAGACTTTCTAATGACAGCCAATATGGACTCTGTTGCAACGAGTCTATAGGATATCTGATGGCGCACTTTATTAAAAAATGATGCAAGGTTATTCTACGAGATATCACAAAGTTATTTGTCATTGATTAGTATCCAAGCCTGTTTTCGAAATCACACTCCTGTGGAGTTGACTTTTCATTAATTCAAACGATAAGAAATATCTTTCTAGCCCCTCAGTTCAACTAGTTATGGAAGGTGTAAATTCTACTCATGCTAAATAAATTCTTGTGTCCCCCAGGGCTCCGTACTTTCACCCAGGCTTTTGCATATTTTTATAAATAATCTTTTGTCCTTAACCATAATCCCATTCACTAGTTTGCTAATTTTTTTTTACACTAATGCGGGGATTTTGAAGTACCCTTAAATGTCAGAGCACAGTGCGAGCGGATGGGAGGAAGTGGATAAGGATGACAGCCTTTTGAGCATTGTCGTCTAGCCCCTTTGTGACCCATGATAACTGAACAGCGTATGCTCAGATGATTAAATTCCTGTCTCAACAAGATATGCCAATCGGGATTATCTAATCGAGTGGAATTCAATGCCCCTAAAACTCAATACTACGTCTTGTCGTTAAAGACGAATGTCGGTGCAAGCACATTGGCGATGAGCGGCCTTTGGATCGTTGAACCCAAGTAACTCTTCACACTCGAATTATTCGACTCATAATTGGAACGAGCACATATTTGAACGTACAGAGAGCGCGGCCAAATTTGTTGTGTTTCTTAAGAGATGCAAGAAATATGAGAGCAGGTCAATAAGTCTTTAGAAAAAGATAGAAAAACAATTTTTTGGGGCTTTTTTTTTTGATTTTTCAATATAATTTCCTTCTAGTTCAGTACACTTTGACAGACTTTTTTATGCCTTCAAAAAAATATGATTGTGGTAGTTCCTCAAAATAAGCATTTGTGTGTGCGATTTCAATTGATGTAAACTGTTGTCCGCTGAGCCATTTTTTTAAATTTGAAAATAAAAAGAAGTCATTCGGGGCCGGATCTGGTGAATACGGTGGCTGGTCTATCAATTCAAACTTCAATTCCTCAATTTTACCCATTCAAATTGCGCACATATGCACACGTGCATTATTCTGGAGAAAGAGGACATTTTTTCTTCAAATGAGGACGATTTTCTTTAATTTTCTATTTTAGCTACCCCAATAAAGACGCATAATACTGTCTAGTTATCGTCTGCCCCGTTTCCAAATAGTCAATGAAAATAATACCACGTGTATCCCAAAACACAGTAGCCATAACCTTTCCAATTGACTTCACCGTCTTTGCCTTCTTTGAAGTCCATTCGCCTTTAACAATCCACTGTTTTAACAGTGCTTTCATCTCGGGAGTGTAGTGGTGTATCCATGTTTCATCTACAGTTACTAATCTGCGCTGAAACTTATCTGGGTTGCAACGCATGCCCTCCATAAGTTCTCTGTTGAGAGCAAATGCGGCACCCATTTCGCAGATATTTTTTTCATACCCAATTTATCAGATACCTATAAGACATGTGGGGGATTTGTATGTGTGTCGGCAAGGACACGGGTTCATCGATATTCCCACCTACTTGTTCCACCGAGAGCGAAAGGCACCAAGTTCACCGGCAGGCTTTAGCAAAGTAAAGAAAGTCGAGCACTGGTATGCTGTTTGAATTAACGTTCATTTATTTATCATGTATTGACTTAACAATATCCATTTGTGTAAATTCCTCGCACTCGGAACAAATTCTAATCCAATTAAGTCCGTGAATTTTAAGTAGTTGGGAATTCAAAATTACAGTGTCACAATCTCACATAATGGTGAGCATAGTTAATCGAACACCTAGCCGTTTAAACATTGCGTACACACGTCGCGCGTAGGGATTCTGAACCAGGTGAGATTGGGACAGCACAACCGTTTGAATTAATGACGCCGGTAAATAGTGCAAAGACCGCACTCGCACACGCTATCTTAAATACACGCCCATTAATTGCGATGACGATTCGTTGAGCCCAATGACCCGACTATTCGGGGACGCGCGCTGGAGGGTATGAAGGGACGTCTGTCCTCTTTGGGGGTTATTACTCGACTGACTAATTATTGGAAGGAAAAGGTTCATCGCGTCGTGGCAGTGGAGTCATAGCTAAAATAAACTCACTGCCACTTACGAGGAATTTCGAGAAGAGTTGCTATGCTTGCATAGGAATTCAGTTCCAGCGAATCCTCGCCGTATAAGCTGAGTTGGATTCGTTGGTTGTGTATACCGGGAAATTGGCATAGCCAAGTATGGAAAATGTATGCGGGGATGATTTAGAATGTATTCTATTGAATTGTATTCTGTTGGGAGTTTTGGGAAATGCCTTTCATTGCAGATTGGGAGATGGATTCTTGCAAGTTCAGGATGGATGCGCTTGCAGATTGGGATTTCTTTTTGCGTGTTTTGGAATGGGTTACAGGTTAGGGTAGGGCGACGTGCTGTTAGCGGTCAAGATTGGTTGGCATTGTGAGTTGGTTCTTCATGTGGTATAGAGAACCCCCACAGACATATATATTGTATTTGACAAATTCCTAGTGAGAAATGGTGCTGACTAAAAACAGACCATTAGCAATGCTACGAGCGCCACCTCTTATTGACCTGCCCTCGTATTACACCCCATCTAGCCCGATCACAAAGCGTATTCTTCTTAAATGGGAACTCAGTTTCCATATTTGGTCAGGCAGTACTGCGCGTGCTCAATAGGATACAAAAGCGAGCGGTTCCACAGCCGCAGATCATTCAATTCCGACTTTAGAACAAAGGTGTAATGTATCCTATCTAGCTATTTTTAATAGATATTACCACGATCGTTACTCAGCCGAATTTTGCGAATGCATTTTAACTCTCCAAATATTTTCTTGCGATAACCGTCAATCAGGGACTAATTCATCATCATCATCATCGGCACTACAACCGGGAACCGGTCTTGGCCTTATTTAGCAAGTCCTGAGGCTTGTTAAATTTTCCATAATGATTTGTTTTTTCCGGGCAAGGTCATTAGTCTTGCGCCAGAGAGAATAATTAGTCCATGTTAAGAAAAAAAAAAACTTTGAATAAACAGACACAATCCGTCTTCAGACAAACCACACAAATTTGAAAGGTTCTACTTGATCAGATGTATGTTTCCTCGTCATTGTAATATATAAGCATTCGAAGCCAATGTACAAGGATGTTGTGGCGTTTCTAACAGATTAACACACAATATACAAGCAAATAGTGAAGAACTCCGTAAGAAAATCGAATAAGAAAATGCACCAGCTGTGTACCATGCAATAACATAGCAATTTCACATCAGTTGAGTGTACTTGAGTTTAGAAATCGAATTCGTACACACGTCAGTGGCCTGATGTGTTGAGCATTGGTTCCATTTTTAGTGATTCTAACCGTCATAGCGTCAGTTCGAATCACACGTTCTTCACTATCGTCACAATTCTCGTCCTCGGCTTCCATTCGCACTGTGCTTTAACATTCACAAACATCGTTTTGTGGGCACATCCTTTTTCAGAAAACACAAACCCCCATACGTGTGGTGCGAGGTCTGTGTAAATTTACAGCTTGTCGTAAAAATCAGCTAAAGGTAAATTATTTCAACAACATCGAAGTCTATGTATTCATCACATGCGTGTTTCATTTGACCTTTGCTGAAACCGATTGTTTTTTTTTTTTTGTGTTTTTTGTTTATTGTGAAACATTGAATCTCGCGTTTGCTACCAATTTCACAACGATATAATGATGTCCAACGGTTAATGAGATCTGGTCGCTTTTTCGGGATGTGATTCTTCAATAGCTGCTTCAATGCGTTGATGTAATGCAATGGTCTGCCCTTGAGGGACAGTATCATCACACCCCCGATCGTGATTGTTGCTTCGGTGATAGGTTTCTCGAGACCTCCTTCTAAATCACGCGATTCCCTGCCCCTTTGAAATGATGTATGCCTTGAGAACACATTCTTTTACTCATTGTAATATTGTTATACGGAACTCTTTATAAGTGTTGGTACATGTTAACCCACGCAAAACACAACATTTTATCACATACCGTACGTAAACATCACTAAATATTAGAGGACAAATTTTACACGTAATATCAATCTTTTGTTGTGTATGGAAAAAAGCTAAGACACTTGCGACGCTGTAATCCAATTTTGAATTATTCATTTTTAATCCACACATCATATACTAGCTCCTTAAGAACACACTTATAATTATTTATTTTTTTCTTTTTAAATGTCCCTAATTTATTTAGTGTCTTTCTCCATACATATTTTGTTTGTTTAAGTCAGACAATTTTAAAGAAAAGAAAAAGCAATATTCAGAAAGAATAAAAAAGAGACCCATGTACAATCGAACTGTAACGAATTCCCCCATTCAAAATAACTAATTTCATTGCAGTGGATTTTATTATTTCAGATACTCTTATTTATAAATTATTTTGGAATTTTCCTTAATTCACACATATTAGACCATTCGAATATTTAATTCTTTTAACAATATTTGCTAACTGCGTTGCCTTAGCCGTATATACACCGTACCCTTTTAGTGATTCTAATCAAACCAACGCGTATTTGGTAAGTAGAAAACCTTTTATTATTATCATTTTATTTCTATATATATTCAGTTAAATACTATACACGATTGGAAGCAATTTGGCTGTTGGGGCCTTAAATTTATAATTTTCCGTCTATGTACAGGACAATTTAAAAAATAGACCGAATGTCTCATATATATAGGGTGGGCCATAAATTTTTGGAAATGGCAACACTTGATTTCTTAAAAACCGTTACAGGGAGGGGCGCGCGAGGAATTGTTTATACGTTTGTTACGCCCCGCCACTCGCGCGCTCTCACTTACACGGCGTAACCCATATCCAATTCTAAATAGGCGTCGTACAGTAACGTAGGAACCGATGTTTTTGTAAAATTGTATTACACAAAAAACACGCTGTTGTCCCGTGAAGCGCTCCATCGTGACTAAAATTACATGAAGCGACGCACAATTCCCCACCACTCGCGCGCCCCTCCCTCTAACGGTTTTTAAGACATCAAGCGTTGCCATTTGCAAAGATGTATGGCCCACCCACCCATAAAACATATAAACATTCATTTCAAGTAAATGGTTTATTCTGGGTGTTCATTTAATTCATAACAATTAAATTTTGAAAGTAATGTTGTGCAGTAAAGTTTAAATAGTCCATTCGAAAATTACAATTTTGAACCATTAGTTTTTTCATAAGTATTTGTTTTTTTTTAATATATTGTAGCGACCTTAGGGTTCGCAGGATTAATTATTTTAATAAATAAGAGCCGTTAAATCGATTCTCTTTGCAAACACTTTATTCTTCTGTTAATAACAACCGTTTCTTGATACTTCGCTTCTTTACTTATCGCTTCCGTACTTATCGCTTCCTTACTCTCACTTTCTTACTTATCGCGTCTTTGACTTTTACTCTCTTTGATCTGCGTGCGACGTATTTATACCGTTTTTCCTCATTCTGATTCGGCGTTTCGTTTCCGTCCATTCCATAGCCTCGAATTTTGTACTGCTCATAGTCTCCAGTTTTCCAATACTTTCTAGAATATTCTAGTACTTTGTTTTGGACTTTCTAGAATATTCCAGTACCGATTGGTATATGCGCCACACTACCCCCCGCCTAGATTACTTCGTCCCGAACTAAGTTCACTGGTCTCCTGGGTTAACAAAAACTCGCCAGTCGGTCACGATGTACCACTTTCATCTTGGCGTTCGAAATATAGACAACGTCGTTAATTTTTGTGAGAATCTTATACGGTCCTTCCCAATGTAGCTGCAACATCGGAGACCTTTCTTTTCGCCGATGAGGGTTATACAGCCACATTTTATCGCCTGCATTGAATCCGGATGCGTTGGTTCGGACGTCGTACCTTGTTTTCATCCTGTCACTTGATACCTTGATTTGCTTTCGGACCAAATGATGAATCTCATCGACGCGATTTCTCCATTCGGATACGTAGTTTTCAGTCTTATCTATGGCGTCTGGAGGTATTCCGAATCGCAGATCGGCTGGTAATCGTATCTCTCGTCCAAATATAATTCTTGATGGAGACTGGCCTGCCGTATCGTGATTAGCCGATCTATAACTCATGAGAAAGGTTTGTACATATTTGTCCCAATCTCGTTGGTGATCACTAACAACCTTCGATAAATGCTCTTTTATTGTTCGGTTGAACCTTTCAACCATTCCGTCTGACTGTGGATGTAAGGGTGTGGTCCTAGTTTTCCTTACGCCAAGTGCTGCACAGATCCCTTGAAATATCTGTGATTCGAAGTTTCGGCCTTAATCGGAATGCAGCTCACAGGGAACTCCATATCTGCTGATCCAATTATTGATAAGCTGCTCAATTACGGTTGTTGCTTCTTGGTTTGGAATTGGAAGGACTTTCACCCACTTGCTGAAGTAATCCATGATGACCAACATGTATTTGTTGTTGTCGTTGGTTATTGGAGATGGTCCTGAGATATAAATCACAATTCACTCGAAGGGGGCACCCACGTTGTACTACTTCGTAGCGCTCCTTGGTTTTGCTGTTGGTCCTTTGGTCGCAGTGCAAGTTGTGCACTTCCTACACCAAGACTCGACGTCATCTCTCATGTGAAGCCAGTAGAATCGAGACCGTAATTTTGAAAGTGTCTTATTAACTCCCATATGTCCATCTGTAGCGTCTCTAATAGATACACCCACAATACACAAGCAAATAGTGAAGAACACCGAACGAAAATCGAATAACAAACTGCATCAGAGCCGTATACCATAGCGATAATATAACAATTGACATCAGTGGAATATACTTGAGTTTAAAAATCGAATTCTAAACACGGCCAGTAGCCTGATGTGTTACGCTTAGGTTCAATTTCTGGTGATTCTAACTGTCATAGCGTCAGTTCGAATCACACGTTCTTCACTATTCTTCACTCTATACATCCTTCACTTTTGATGCTGGGACTAGAATCTGCATTCGATGGGATTTTCCGTCCGCGGCTTCCCATTTACGCTTTAGAATTCCATCTTCCATCAGCAAGGAATTCCATTGTGCCCAATATGCTTTAAATGTTCCACTCATCGGAAATATTGTTCCAAGTTGGCCGCTCGTTCTTTTCTTTGTGTTCTAGGATTAGCGACATATCTTCATCCTGAAGTTGAGCTGCGCGTATAGCATCACTCGTCCACCCATCTAGTACTTCTACTTCTACATTTCGAAGGTCGTACGCCTCTTGTTTTTCTTCCGCTCTATGACAATGTTTACAATCTGGCTTACATGGTCTTCTTGATAGAGCACCAGCGTTATTATGCACCTTCCCTTGACGGTGGGTAATTTGGAAATCGTACCTTTGAAGTCGTTCGATCCATCGAGCTATTTGTCCATCCGGATTCTTAAAATTTGACAACCATTTCAGGGCGGCGTGATCCGTCCGAAGGTGGAATCGACGTCCGTAGAGGTACTTATGGAAATTCTTAACGGCTTCTACGGCAACCAGCAGTTCCTTTCTTGTTGCGCAGTAATTTCTCTCTGGCTTAGATAGAACTCGACTATAATATGCGATAACTCTCTCTTTACCATCGACTTTCTGTGACAACACTGCTCCGATTCCTGTGTTACTTACATCAGTATCCAATATAAATGGGCGATCCGATCTTGGGAATGCCAATGTTGGAGTCTTACATAACTCCGCCTTCAATGTGTTGAATGCTGCCTCACAACAAATGAATTTCTTGTCTTTACCCGTTAGTTCGTGTAGGGGTTTAGCCACATTGGCGAAACCTTTAACAAACCATCGGTAATATGTGGCTAATCCCATAAAGCTTCTTAACTGTTGCTTATCTTCTGGAGTAGGCCACTCTTGCACAGCTGCTATCTTATCGGGATTCGTTTGAACTCCTGCAGATGAAACGATGTGTCCCAGTAATTTTGCTCTCCTTTGGAAGAGTTCACATTTCTTCGAATTGAGCTTGAAGTTGGCCTGTTTTAGTCGTTCGAAGACGGAGCGCAGATTATTGATGTTTTTTGGTAAATTCCTTCCAACAACGATGATATCGTCCAAGTACACAAGACACGTCTTTCATGTAAGTCCCCGTGGAACACTTTCCATTAATCGTTCAAACGTTGCTGGATCATTACACAATCCAAAAGGCATCGCGTTGAATTGATAAAGCCCGTTTCCGGTAGTAAACGCTGTCTTCTCCTTGTCCTCCTCCTCCACTTCCACTTGCCAGTAACTGCTTGTTAGGTCCAATGTAGAAAACCACCGAGCTCCAGAAAGGGTACCTAGTGTGTCGTCGATTCGAGGAAGTGGGTAACTGTCTTTCTTCGTAACGTCGTTTAACCGGCGCTAGTCGACCCAAAATCTAGTCGTCCCATCCTTCTTCTTGACGAGCACTACCGGCGAAGCCCATAGGCTTGATGATTTTTCGATTACTCCTTGCTCTTCCATCTCTCGAATCATATTGCCTACGTCTGATTGTTAGGCCAACGGTAGTCGACGAGGTGGCTGTCTCATAGGTCTTGACTCACCCGTGTCAATGCGATGTTTAACTATACCGGTGCGTCCGAATTTATCATTTCTCTCGGGAGGGGCGAACCTATGGCGCCGACACAGCGTCCTAAGATGCCACCAAATAATCGTTCCAGTTCTTCCTGAACAATTGCAGGTTGTAACGCCCAGGGAACATTTGCGCGGGGAGGCAGTTTCACAGCTTTCCCGCTCTCTAACGGAACGAGTTATGATGCAAGGATGTTCGGACCGTCGGGAGATGAACCGCAAAGTGGTACGACCCGTCGGATTGTCTGGTGGAGCGCATATAAACCGAATTGCGTGGAACAATACCACGAATCTCCGAAGAACAGTACCCGTGATAATATCTATAAAACAGACAGAGGTCCGCTACGCGCCTTCGATGTGATAACGACTGAAGTACCGACGTCAACCGATCAGGCGGATCAGGCGGATTTCTCGTCTCTGTATGCTCTCAAGTCAGTGGAGGGTATGTTTAGGAGCAGAGCTCCAAACAAGAGCGCAGGTCTTATTTGAAATTTATATAGGAGAAGAAGTTGGGCCAGAGCACAAACTTTTTTGACTCTAAAGCGATAACTCAATTTTCTAGAGGCTGACTTGGCGATGATCGTTACGCTTTCATGCCACGATACATTCCCACAGACTGTGACGCCGAGCAATTTCAAGCTATCCCCAGATTCGAGGGCCTGGCCATTCACCGTCAGCTGTGGAACCGATGATCCACTTTTCTTTGTGAATGTTGTATACTGTGTCTTCCTTCCATTGAAGTTGACGAGATTGGCCTTTCCTCACTGCAGAACCTTATTCAGATCCAGATTCAGAGAGTCAATCTGGCTACATCTCAGCTCGTGCGGCGTTGATGCACTAATCGGCCGGTCACTCGAAAAGAGTAAAACAAAACAAGCATACTATCATCCGCAAAACCGAACACTTTGTTATCCGTTAAGTGCAACAAATCATTTATGTGAAGCAAAAACATGGTTGGAGCCAAAATAAAACCTTAAGGCACCCCCGAATTAACAGGATACAGATTCGAAGACTTGCCGTCCACAACAACCCAGATTTTCGAGGAAGTTCTTCCACCAGCCGCAAATCTGCAGGGAAAGTCCATATGAACGAAGTTTGCTCAGCAATGCCTCGTGCCAGACGCGGTCAAAAGCCTCGGAAATATCCAATGCGACAGCCCTTGACTCACCATGCCCCTCAATCCCAGGTGTCCATATATCGGTTGTAAGTGTCAAAAGGTCTCCCGTGGACCGCCTGCCACGGAATCCATATTGACGATCATTCAGAAGACCGTTCCACTCCAAATACTTAACTAACTCTGTTTTGATGACTTTTTCCATCACCTTAGATAAAATAGACAGTAATGCTATCGGACGGTAATTTTGTGGGAGACACTTTTTTCCCGTCTTTGGGATTGGCTGAACTCAAGCGATTTTCTAGCAGGTAGGAAAGGTCCTCCGTGCATACGATAAGCGGAAGAGTTTGCCAAGAACCAGGGATAGTTCTGGAGCACAGTTCTTAACGGCTATTGCTGGTATTCCGTCCGGCTCGGTTGCATCCTTAGAATCTAGTCCCCGTAGAATGCGTTGAATAGTACGCGGGCGGAATCTCACATCCCGCATCGAAGACCGTACCGGTGCGATGACAGGGGGTTCCAAAACAACGGCATCGAGGTGTGAATTCGCGGAAACTAAATTCGCGAACACATCAGTTTTATCCTTTGTATTTGTGACTAGTGTCCCGTTGCACCTCACCAACGGAGGAAAAGATGAGGAGGTGAAGTTACTGCTGACAGAACTTGCCTTGGACCAAAAGGTTCGCGAACCAGTCGGGCACTGAAGGAGTTTATTGGTCACTCTGTCGTTCTGAGCCTTCTTCGCGGTATCATTCGTCTGGTTGTGCGCGTTTCTGATTCTAACTAAATTCGTTCTGTTAACCTCGGTGGGATTGGAGCGCCATTGTTTAAAAGCTCTATTTTTTACCGCTGCAATCTGCTCGCTTTTTTTATCAAACCAAGGTTTATCAGATGAACTTCGTTTGATAGAATGTGGAATGTACATCTCCGTCGCGAGAAGAATAGTCACTGTGACCGATTCCGCCCATGCGTTAACGTCGGAGTCTCGAAAGCACACCTCCTACTACGGATAGGATGCGAAGAAATATCGCAACTCATCCCAGTTAGCAGCCCCATACCTCAATACAGGCAAAGCTGCTTAGGTCGATTATTCGCTTGAAATGCAAGTGGTTGCGTGACAGATACCAAGCAGTGATCTGAATTTCCCAGTGGCGCAGCAAGCTCCACGGTATAAATGCTCGGTTCGGATGTCAAAAACAGATCTACAGTGTTCGCAGAATGACTTCGGGTGTCTGGCACTCGCGTAGGTTCCCCCACAAGTTGAGTCAAATTGCGGCTAACAGCGAACATCTCCGCTAGCCTCACAGCCTTGTCGGTTCTATTAGGATGTACCAACCTGCCGGAATTGTGCACATTAAAATTACCAAGGACAACAATTTCAGAAGCCGGGTGGTTGATCTGTATCCAGTCGATGATGTTCGAAAAATATCGCTGGTCGATCGTCATTCGGGGAGCGGTAAAGACAAAACCGAAATTTAACAGAATTACCCAACACGACCCTCAACCACATGATGTCCAACTTATTGGCTTCCAACGCCTCCATCCTCTGACAAGCCAGATCGGACCGCGCGAAGACGCAGACTCCACCCTTAAAACGGAATCTCAAATGTAAGTGGTATCCTGAGCAACGAAGATATGTCGAGTCAGTTGACGAATCGACCTGTGTCTCGGTTAGGGTAAGGATATCAGGATTCGATGTTTACAAATATTGGTGGACAGGGTTTACATTCGTATTGGTGAAACCGATGCCACTGATGTTAAAAAATGCCGTTATCAGCCGAATGTCGACTGAGCCTCGAGAACGAACCCTATTAACCGATGACGAATTTCTTAAAGTTCGGTTATTTATCAAAATATTCGCATGATGTTCCCTGTGAACTGTAGCGGGAGAAGGTGGTTGAGTGACATTTGGCAATATTTTGTTCAAGGCAGTTGTTCTGGCACCAAGTTGAAAAGCTGTCACCATCTACAAGGGAGGGCTAAAAAGTTTCCGACCTCAACGTGAAGATTGCAGTACTCTTCAATAAAATGTAGTCGTGCATATTTTGACAGTTCCTCACCAAAGTTTCAGCCATTTTGGATGAGTAGTTTTTATTTGACAGCCGTTTGAGTGAGTCGATGTCAGTGTTGTTGTGAAAATGGACAAAATTGAGTATCGAGCTGTCATTAAATTTTTGTGTTTTTTAAAGGCAATATGCCTACGCAAATCAAAGATGACTTGGACTTTGTGTATGAGGACTTTGCACCACCATTTACCACAGTGAAATTTTGGGCAGCTGTATTTAAACGTGGCCGTGAGAGCTCGGGAGACGATGAACGTTCGGGACGTCCGAAAACTACAACAACTGGCGATAACATCGCTAAAGTTCACCAAATGGTGCTAGACGACCGCCGAATTAAAGTGAGAGAGATAGCAGAGGCTATGAAAATGTCCAAAGAACGTGTTTCTCACATATCAAATCAAGATTTAGGCATGAGAAAGTTGTCCGTGCGTTGGGTGCCGCATTTACTCACGTTTGACCAAAAACGTGTTCGAATGAACTTTTCCAACGCTCTGTTGGAGCAATTTAGGCGCAATAAATCCGAGTTTTTGCGCCGATTAATTACTGTCGATGAAACTTGGATACACCATTATACACCCGAAACAAAAATACAGTGAAAATAGCAAACTGCAAGGGGGGAATCGGATCCCCCCGGAGATCCGAATGAGAAACTAGTTCACCTCCGGAATGCTTTATGTCAGAAGGTACCATCATGACTTATCTCCGTGTCAGTCCGGGCCAACGGCCATACATCCGAAACATAATCGAAGATTTCTCCCAACGATATCGTGGAATGTACAACGTGACGGGGTGGTATCTCACCTTGAGGCCGACTTACCACCTAAGCCAACCTTTTCTTGAACCGGTCCATCAGGCAAGCTCCGAAAGATGGCCAGGTATTTCTCCCGACCATATCACGGAGCCTATAGCTTGATGTGTTGGTATTTCACCGGGTGACTTAATTTCGTTTCGTTTTAACAGCGATTCGCAGGTGGTAATTCGGGCCATTGAACTGATTGAGACTCAGTTCAGGGGGCAACCAAATATCAAGCTTCTATTGGTAACTTTCTAACACGAGCAACTGTTCAAAGCCACCTCCAACAATTATCTAAAAGCATCTCAGGGCGCTGATCCGCCACTATAGGTTAGAATTGAGTGTATATAAAATACAGTTTTCTGAATATTTAAAACCATTTGCTGGTTGATCTTCAATTTCCCAGCGATCTCTTGATGATAACACGTCGGTCTTGTTGAACCTAATCCATTAATCAATCGACTTTTTCGCTGATAGACTAAACAGAGCAAGGAGAATCTTTCACAACCAAATTTTTAGAACGAAACCGAGCGAACCATTTTCTGGCAGTTGAGTTTAATATGTAATCTTCACCATAAATATCGCTAATCTTTCTCACGTAATAGAATTGTATTTTTTTTCCCCAAATTTAAGTCATCTTTGCTTCGCAATAACTTTTAATACGACACATTAATCTCAATAAAATTGCTACCGTAAATAAGTTAATTGTTAATTGTTATTATTTGTCAAGCAGATAAAAAGGAGTTGCAAGATGTAAAGTTCTCACTTCATACTCAAAAAATTCAAAAATGCTGAATTATTTTTCATCAAACATGTAAATAAAAATGAATTTCTAAAAATGCAACGAAGTTCAAGTCTTTAACCTTACTCGCATCGTTTTCATATATATAAAAACCTTAAGACATACATTTACAAATAAAGCTAATTACTTATCAAACTAAAAGATATACTATCTGATTAATGAGGTTATTTTTCTTTCCAGGAAAAAATCGAATACGTTTTTCTAGTCATATTTACAGCAGAGTGTGTTATGAAGATCATAGCCTACGGGTTTATGTTACACGCTGGAGCATACCTTAGGAATGGATGGAATTTATTAGATTTTTTTATTGTTGTTATAGGGTAAGTCACGATGTTATTAAAATAAAACAATAATTATTTCTAACAACAACGTATTAATCAGTAGTAAACAACAAAGTGCAATTTTGTTATCGATGCAATGCCATGCGAGTGAATTTTTTTCATTTAACAGAAAGCCGGGCAGGGGATACAAAACCGTTGGAGTAGATTTACTATATATTATTGCATGTCCACCTCGCAGTTTAAGTAGCAAGTCAGACTCAAAAACTTTGTCTAAAACAACAAAAATACAAAGTGTAATTCGCCCATAATTATATAAATTTAATTCATGTAGTGATCAATATTCAGTATTTCTGGAGCTCGTATCGACTATCGCATATGTTAAAACGGTGCATAGATGTATTTGACAAGGTTGCCCATGTCGTGCTCTAAAAAGCCCTACCACCTTTTTCCCCCATTCCTACATCCAAATCCCAGCAATAATACACTAAACCTAAAATCCAATCAAAACCCGAAAAAAAACCAAAATAATCAAACATCCGTTTATCGCTTAACATTTGCTCCCACGGCATAATTTAATCCAAAATCTTAATCAAAATCATAATTCACAATAAACGAATCAAATATTCGTTTATCGTTTTACATTTGCCCCACGGCATCATCAAACTTCAAACTCCAGAGACATGTTATCTCAATTTGGAAAAATTCCATCAAATTGAACAAATAAAAACCCGAATCCCTTTTACACATCCACATCTGCACAATAGTTTCATAAGAATTCAGGAAACTGGATTCTTATCTTAAGTAAACACTGAGCATCTCACTCAGGATACCAAAATCGGGATTTTTGTACGAAATTGTGCATTTTTGAGATACAAATCTCGATTTGTTTCCCTTTATAAAGGAACAGTAGAGTGATTTCGCGGCCGCAGTAGAATATCGATCAGTGTCCCTGGAGGAAATACCCCAGGAGAACAACTTTGTAAAATTGATGCAAGAATTTAACTAAATTAATTCTTATAAATATACCGAAGAAAAGCGAGACATTTAATAGCTGGCAACTGGTGAGTAAAGCTGTGGTACCTCCACAAAACCCCTCCTTTTAGATTCTGAGTAACACCTGCCCCCACGGAAACCTGCTTAGACGACGACTAAGGTTGAACGAAAAAGCGGCAGGACCAAACCAAGGACGTTGCTCTTCCCTCAGGATCTGAGGAAGCATGGCGACGACACCTTTGTAGTACTGTGGCGAACGTACAAATTCCCCACAGGAAAAAGTCCAGACCAACTTGAGGTAACGCACTCACCTGGACAACATCACGTCCACAGACGCCATCCCAAGCCCAGCGGGGGCCGCCAGTAACCCAACGTTGAGTCGACACCAGAAGGCAAGGAACTTAACGTCCCCAAAAGCCTCTAATACCGAGCTAAACGCTCCAAACCTACGACCTGAAACAAGGAGAAACATTCATGCATCCTTCGACGTGTGCAATCGCAAGCTAAGTGAATGCCAGCACCTCAAGTCGGCAACCCTGAACATCTGCACGAGATGCAGGGATTTACAATTAAAGCAATTAACCGACCAACGGACGCGGTGCGGTTGATCTAAACATTAGATCACCCAAATATTCACCGCAAACAAAGGAGCGCATTCCTTAGCCTCGTAAAAACCCAGATGGCGCGAAAAACCAAGCACCACGCAACTCCAAACAATACTTTGTTCGGAGTTTTACGAAGGCCAGCTGCAATAAATAAATACGGCACAGCATTGCGCCGTTGCCACTGTCCGCCAAGCAGAAATGCATCAGCGGAATGTTTGTTTTTCACACCATGTGAAAAATTCTCTTGGATCTCAAATCCAATAGATACCAGCGGACTAGACGTCCAGGCGATCGTCAACACCAGATGGTTGACCTAAACAAGCAGCGTGGGAATAGGATCCACCGTCAACAACGACGGTGAAGCTTCCTTATGTATGCGTGAGAATCTTCTCCTTACAGTAAAATGTGTCTGCACAACTGCAGATACAACAAACACAGATACTGAGAAAACAGTATCGGATAGGTTGCAAGAGGGGATTCGGTGAGATACAGACAATCCGTCTGACAGAGAGAGTTTTGAATCGTCAACGAGACGAAAAGGAGTTTTTATCAAGGACTGACGAATAACGCCGAACTAAGAGGTCGAAAGATAACATCCAGCGGAAGTAGAGCCTGAGAAACCCCGTCGCGGAGATAAACGCAAAGTGAAGAAAGACAATAAATCAAGGTAGCGGGAGTAAGTGAGGTTTTTGTGAGCTAACGTGGTAGAAACTAACTCGTGCTGTGGAGTAACAAAATTGTCGTGCGCGTAAACAGCAACTTGTAATATCGAACCTTGGTGATTAACTTGTAATATCGAACCGTGGTGATAAAGAAAGTCGTACGTGCATTAACTGTAATAGTGTAAGGAAAAACTTGTAATATCGTCAGCATTATCTGTATTCCATGGACATAGTGAACTTGTAATGTCTAGTGTAAGGAAAAACTTGTAATATCGTCAGCATTATCTGTATTATATGGACATAGTGAACTTGTAATGTCTAGTGTAAGGAAAGAATCTAAAAGCTTAAATATAAAATCAGATATATACACGGAAGTCTTGCGTGTTTCAATTTTTGTACTGTTTGCGCTCCGGTGTGTTTGAATTTCATCTGCGATAAACAGTGTTAGGCGGAACACTTGGACAAATACGAATCACGACTAAGTTATACAACGTAAATCCGCCAAAGTACGTTTTTCAGGAGCGGTCTATAGAGATCCCTCATCCTTTTCAGGACAAGGAGACACGCTCCCTGAACAAACCACTACAGAACAACAAATGTTGGTGGCAGCGGTAGGATTATCTGACAATCCCCTACCAAAGGAACACCGCTGAACGACATCAAGGCAAACGTGTTGTTTTGCTGAAGGTACTTTCATCTGGCTTACTACTTATTACCGGACCATTCTGTCTTAATGCGTGCCCACTGCGTCGAGTACACCAAAGATAAGAAATCTACTGCCAAACACGAGTTAATTCAGCAGAATACGAAGTTCCAGAACATATCAATGACACGTACTCCAGGCGCTTGAAGATGAAGGAGGATATCGAAGACTGGCGGGATAACCTTAACAAAAAAGTGAACCAAAAAATTTTTTTTAAAAGCGTATTCCGGGGCTAAAACACCGGATAGTGAATGTACATTTTTTTAAAAGCGTATTCCGGGTCTAAACACCGGAAAGTGAACAAAAAAAACTTTTAAAAACGTTGCCTGGGGCTTAAACACCGGCTGTGTGAAAAATAAACAAAGTGAAAAGTGGCGACTGCCAAACCCAGCAGCGACACAATATCATCAGCGAGGAACACAGATCCCTGAAAACATCACTACAGCAACTACAGGCAAATGCAGGCAACCAATAGCAGACATGAAGAAGTGTTCTGAAATATAAGCCGCAACAACGAGGTGATCACAACGTCAACTGCAGCTACAACACCAAATTGAACCAACAACTTTCCAAAACGTTATAATTTTTTAATTTCGTAGCAAATTTTTTTTTAAGTAAATCAAAAAAAGATCGAGAAACACCCAAAATGTAAGAATCGATTTAAACTTATCAATAGGGCTTCGTTCGGAGTGGACTAAGGCGCTGAATCTGCCGATATTCCAAAGATTTGGAAAAACCCAAATAACCAAAAAAAATTTACGAAAGTCTAATTTTGTTCTGCTGAGAGGACACGAGGTAAAGTATCCTCCGATCTCGTCCCCCCACTCTGGGAAGCTATTTATGGGACACTCTACATCTTACATAAGGCCTCGTTACTTAAGAAGGATCTTTAAAAGAAAAAAAAAGGTTATTGCCCAATAGCCACAATAGCCCAGAATGATGACTTGAATCTACTGGGATGTAGATGCACGCATGTCGTAATGTCCTAGCCTGCAACGTGACTCGTGACTAGGGTGAATTCCCGGAAAAAACAAATCCCTAGAAACATTGGCGGAGTGTCACGTAAGACTCCTTTAATTTCCCCTTCTTCGTCCAATGGAAGGTATATACAGTGGTGGAAAAAATAATAGAAACAAGCTTGTTCTTCGACATTAATCGTTAAGAAAAAATGTATTTCGGGAAAAATAAGAATTAGAAATATCCTAATAGATTTGGTGCACTGTAATACATAAAAGAAATACTAAATTTTTAATAAAAAAAAACGAGAAATAGTGAAAAAAAAATATTGATTACGGTTTTCCTCTGATTTGCCTGGAAAAAATAATAGATACAAATTAGTTTTTTGTTTGTGTTTTGTGAAGAATTAATTTACAGTAAAAGTATTTCATATCCTTTTAATACTTGTTGCACCTTTGTTTTTAATCACTGCTTCGCCTCATGGAATTGACTAGTTTGGTTTGGTACAAGTCGCGGATGGTATAGAGTACCATTCATCTTTTATTTTGGACCAAAGTTCTTCCTTATTTTTGGCTTTGCAGTCTCCGATCTTGCGCTTAAGAATGCCCCATAGGTGTTCTATTGTGTTAAGATCAGGAGACTGCGATGGCCACTCCATAACATCGACTTTGTTTTGAAGAGACCATTCTTTAGCCATTTTTGAGGTGTGCTTGGAATCATTATCCTGCATAGACTCCCATTTAATAGGCATGTCCTCTTCAGATAATGGTAGCATAACGGTGTTTAAGATTTCTACATAATCTTTAGCACACATTTTGTCCTTTATAAGAAAATTTGGACCAACATCAGATGCTGAAAAGCACCCCCAAATCATTAATTTGCCTCCACCATGTTTCACTGTCTTTTTCGTATACTTTGGATCAAATTTTGAGTTCATTGGTCGTCTGACGTACATTTTTCCATCGGAACCATACAAATTAATCTTGGTTTTGTGGCGGTTCCGCCAAACCCCACGGTACACCTGAGAAACCCCCATAACTTCCACCAATCTCATAACTTCACCAATGCAATCGCATTAGCACCTGAAATGCTTCACGCATTAATGAGATCAAATCCTTAATCTAAAAAGTCCCTGGAAAAGAAAACTTACCCTTTATGCATCCCTTCGCATACAAATCCCTGTAAGAATTTCTTTCCACTTTTTCAGGAACCCCAGGCAAATTTCAACTTTCCCACACCACCACAGGACCTCACCAGCGAAATCCATCTCCCTTGTTTTCACCACGAGAGGAACACTTTCTCTCTCGAGGAAACTCACCCCTTTAGCGAATGTATATCGCTAAGTCGCATTACACCATCAAAGTGGACAGGTCGTCCGCCATCCACCGTACGGGCGCCGGTATATCCTACGTACCTCGGTGGATATCTTTGTTCGTTCCTCTGATCAGTTTGAGGACTGTGGTGGGTAGGTTGGTGATTATAATTATTATGTCGATTATAGGGTTGGTGGTGTCGATGAGATTTATTTTCAAACCTGTTGAAGTTTTGATTGGTTCCATGGCCGAAGCTTTTTATTACGTTATTGTGGTAGATGGTACTAGCAATGGTGTATGCTGTTTCCAGATTTTTGGCTTGGCTTGAGTAAATTATATTTTGCGTGGTATTGCAGTTTAATCCGTTGGTGAAAGTTCTTACTGCTAGTTGGACTGCTCTAATTCTTGTAGCTTCATTTATATTACCTCCTTCTTCTGACTCAGCCACATGGATATCACCCAACGCCGTAACGCGTAACCAAATAGACCACTTCCTCATAGACAAAAGACACCACTCGAATATCCTTGACGTACGATCATATAGAGGAGCCGATTGCGACTCCGATCATCTTCTAGTGATTGGCAAAATCAGGAGTCGCCTCGCAGCAATCCCACATGGGCAGTCAAGGGAGACAAGCAAAAAGTTCGACACTGATAAACTGAAAGACCTACGCAAAAGGGCTGAATATCAAGACGAACTAACGAATAGATTTAGCATTCTAGAGAATATGAGCAGTGAGGAAGAGGAAGCTAATAGTGTGGACACTAAATGGACATCGATCAGAGACACAATCAAACTAACAGCCCAAAAGGTATTAGGATTTAAGAAAACAATTAAGTCCAAACCTTGGTTTGACGATGAGTGCAGGGCGAAGATCGAAGAACGTAAACACCTCAGAGTGATCCACTTAGAAAGATATGATGAAGTCAACGCAAAAAGATACGCGACAATTCGGAGAGAGACATGAGGCTCTACAAACCCAAAAAACGCGAATGGGAGAAGACTCGGATCGAAAAAATCCTAGAAAATTCTAGGGCAAAGAACATCAGAGGTATGTATGTCGGCATAAATTCAATTAGAAATGGCTACCGAGGGAGAGCCAACATAATCCGAGACACAAACGGCTGCCTGGAGACAGAAACAAACAATGTCGTGACAAGATGGAAGCAGTACTTTGAAAACCTGCCCAATGTACGCACCCATCAACCACAGATAAACGCACCAGACGTACATACAGCCGAACCTCAGATCTCAGAGCCCTCTTTCAACGAAGTTGTAGACGCAATAAATCGATTGAAAAATATCAAGGCTCCCGGAGTCGACTTCATACCGGAAGAGCTTCTGAAGCATGGAGGAGAGGCAAGCGCTCGAAAGATCCACCAGCTCATTCAAACAATATGGGATAAAGAAGTCACTCCGGAAGAATGGAAAACCTAAATAGTCATCCCCATTTTCAAAAAAGAAGGCGACAGATCTGACTGCGAAAACTACAGAGGAATATCATTGCTCCCAACTGCATACAAAATATTAACAAATGTCATTCTGGCGAGAATCACACCGTACGCAGAAGAGATACTGGGAGACTACCAATGTGGATTCCGTAAGAACCGGTCAACAAGTGACCAAATGTTCACAATAAGACAACTGCTGGAAAAGAAGTGGGAATACGGAGAGACGGTTCACCAACTGTTCGTTGACTTCAAAAAAGCCTACGACTCAGTCGCAAGGCAGAGACTCTACCATATTCTAGTTGAGCTGGGAGTCCCAAAAAAATATGCCGCCCCCATTCAAATTTGCATGAACGAAAACAAAGGGCGAGTCAGAATAGAAAACCACCTCTCAGAACCATTTGAAATCCGGGACGGACTAAAGCAGGGAGATGGTTTATCACCGTGTCTTTTTAACCTTGTGCTCGAGTATGTCATCAGAAAGGTACAAGACGACAACATGGCCGGATCATCCCTGAACGGAGTCACACAAGTGCTCGCATATGCGGATGACATCGCCGTTCTGGGCGATAATCTAGAGACTGTTAGTAAAAACGTGGCAATCATCATGCAAGCGGCAGAAGAGGTGGGCCTAGAAATAAATGAAGACAAAACAAAATACATGATTAGGGCGAGAGCAGGTGGACCTCAGAGAACACATATAAACGTCAGAGGTAAGATATTTGAAAGGGTTAAAGAATTTAAATATCTGGGAACGATACTGACGGCCAGTAACGAAATGTCGAAGGAAATTAACAAGAGACTGCATTCCGGCAACGCTAGTTGGCACGCGGTCAGTAAACTGCTGACATCCAGACTGCTGTCACGTAACATAAAGCTCCGTGTCTATAGAACCATAATCATGCCGATTGTTCTATATGGATGCGAAACATGGGCTCTCACAAAACGGGAAGAAAACAAATTCCCCGTATTCGAGAATAAAGTTTTGAGGGGCATCTTTGGAGGTAAATATGACGAGGAGGCAGGACAATGGAGGAAACTCCATAACCACGAATTGGAAGAGCCATATCGCAAACCTACAATAGTGAGAGTAATCAAGTCGCGAAGATTAAGATGGGCCGGACACGTGGCGCGAATGGGGAACGATAGGATCGTGCATAGAATTCTTGACGGTAGACCAACGGGAAAGAGACCGGTAGGACGGCCGCGACGGAGATGGGAGGACAATGTATGGTTTGACCTTGAGGAGATCGGATCGAATGGTCAAGCGTGGAAGGAGAGTGCCCAGGACAGGGAACGATGACGAAGCCGAGTCGGTGAGGTCATGAACTTCCGGGTTCCTACAGGCCAATAAATATTAATAATAATAATTCTGACTCATGTACTCACTTAGTGTTAGTCGTCATTGTTTCATTGCTCGTATCTTGTCTAATAACACGAAGGATGGGCGTTGATCGATGTAGTTGTAGTCTAGCCGGTTTAGTATTGCTTGAAAGTTCATTATGGTATTTTGAGCTGTGATGATTTTTGCTGCTTGTCCCCTCAGCTTCATTCGAATTATTGGCACGCATTCGTAGTACTCTGGAGTGCCGAAAAATGGCTGTATATCCTCCATATGTGATTTCACTAGTGTCCTCCAAGCTCCATAGTCTTCTCGGTTTCCGTCGAATATGGGCAAATTTTCGAATAACTTCAAGTTTATTCTGTTTGCGGTCGTCATATTATATTTTAAAGGTGTTAGTTCCTTCACCTTATAAGCTTCTAAATATGTCCATGTGGATTGATTTTTTTCTATTTTTTTCGAGCCTTTTATCTCTAGATTGGTTATCGGCGGATAAATTGTTTAGGGCTGCAATTATAGAGTTTAACTGAGCTTGCACGCTCGGTTCCGCAGTCTGATTAGTGACCATGTAGGTTCCTCAGGTGCGGTCGGTTCGGGCTGAACTTCTGGTTCTTTTCCGTTGTTAAATAATAGCCTGGCTGTCTGCATTGTGTTCGGCCTTTCTTTGGACAGTTTGCTTTCCTTTGGCATTTATTTACTTCGTGCACTGAATTGAATTTTTCCTGAGTCGGATATATTGTCGTCTCTGGGTAGATTTCTCTATTAATATCACTGAATTGAAATTTTCCTGAGTCGGATTTATTGTCGTCTCTGGCTTCTAAAAGATGTTTCTTTTTCTTCTTCTCTGCTATACAGTCCTTTTGTTGTTCCTGTTTTATGCAGGCCGGGTTCGTCTCCTTTCCATATGAGGATTCCAAATAGGTTGGTCCACAGGGTATACTAATGATAGAAATTAATATACTCCTGGCAGGATCGCCAGTTAATGATAGATCTAAGGGTTATAGTAAAAAATTTATTTATTAATTTATAAACCTAGTCTAACATTATTTTAACTCTTAATTCGAACGCCTTCTGTTCTTATGAACATTCGTCAGCGCACTTCCTAGCGTGAAGAGTAAGAAGACTCATTTATGCTGTTGTCGCTGCTCTTATAGATGAAGCTGTGAGTTCTTATCAGGTGTGATTCTCAATGTAGGAAATAACGCCGTCTGGGAGTTTTCCTCGATGATTTTTTGCAAGCTCTTATGGTAGATGATTCACGATGTAGAATTTTCCATGGCTTGGTATGTTGTGTTGTGTGCAGAGGTTGACGATAAGGTTAGAGATGATCTGGCAATTTTCCGTAATTAGATTAGGAAGAGGATTGATTGAATTTTATCTAATTCCAATGTGCGTGGGGTGTTAACTCGCGCGAGTATTTCCGAGGCGTTACAATCTGCAACTGTTAAAGAAGAACTCCAACAGTTGTGTCATGGCATCTCGCGGAGCTGACTCGAAGCTATAGGTTCGCCTCTCCAGGGGGAAGTATATTAAGAAAAAAAAAGTTGGCATAGTCAAATGACTATTGTTGCGGATTGGCAATTGGATGTGCTGGGATGTGCTGGAGAAATCTAGTACATTCGCAGTGTATACCAGTTGCGCAGCAGCTGTCGCGAAGCAGCTGGCCGATTGTCACCAACGATGAGCAGTAGCATAGCTTTTTTGAATTGGCAGTTATGCCCACTGAGTCAGTCTGCAATCAACTTCCATTACGGGCACGCCGTCTCCAGCCAAGCACCAACGCTTACACAACTGCCGACCATAAGACATTGTTTTGTTCTTTCATTTGCCATGTTCGTCTGCAACCAACCTTTATCACGCCCACACCATCGGAGTTAACATCACAGGTACCAGTTCATCGTAATAAAACAAGGTGTATCCAAATGAAATAATAAAGGAAATAAAAGTTAATCTCAAGGAATAAAGATCTCAGACTTTGGTTTTTGTGGCTCCTGGAGTAAAGACCTCGGACTTTGGCTTGTGTGGTTCCTCGCTGCCTTTTCATTGGGTTCCCCTAGTCAAGGGAACAGTGGACAACTCCAAACACTATTACAACAACTATACTGATTGTATAAACTGACGTTTGACGATCAATGTTTGTTATCTTAAAACCCACTACGCATTAGTCCTTTAACTCTGTTAACTCTGAATTTAGTTTAGTTAAATTGAATTAAGCACTCGCTTTGTCTTATTTAATAAGTTCACTTTCTATAATAAATGTTATACAGACTGTTGCAATTTGAACACCCGTCTTGATTATATTTTTGGGGATGTCTTCCCCAATCTGCTTTCGATGTCCAGATGTCTCCTAGGCTGCGGCAATGCTGAGTTCGTTTTGTTGACTCACGTCCTGTCGTGGCGGCGGCTGATGTCGAAGTCTAGGAGACATCTGGACATCGAAAGCAGATTGGGAAAGACATTCCCAAAGTGGTGACCCCGACGTGATGTGAAGTGGAGTTCCATAGTTACTGACCCAGTGGTCCATGAATGCCTTGGCGATTGTGGATGTTTTGATGTTGGGCAGGGGCACCGCCACGGGCCATCGCGAGAATCTATCGATGATGGTCAGGCAGTACTGCATCCCTTGCATTAGTGGCATCTTGATGAGGTCTATGTGGACGTGCCCAGGCGATAGCATCCTTGCGGGCGCCGGGCCAGACGAATTTCCGCACCAGTGCAAGCAGGCCATCGCCAACGCAGCTTGTACCACCTTCTTCCGCCCGGGTAGGAACTTAGCGCTGAGAACGAACGCCTCCGACACCGCAATAGGGGCCGCGCTAGAGCAACAACAACCTGACGACACATGGCGACCTCTAGGCTTCTTCTCCCAAAAGCTCTCGGATACCCAAAAGCGGTACAGCACCTATGACAGAGAGCTTTTGGCAATATACGCAGCGGTGAAACACTTCGAGAGAATCCTCGAAGGCCGAGAATTCACGATATTCAACCGACCAAGTCAAACCAGCCTACCTGAAAGGGCAGAGTCGGCCCACACCAACCAACCGATCCAGCCCCAGCTGCCCACGCCACAAGCCGGGGCCCCTGCTCAGGAGGCCGCCCAGCCACAGGGCACCCACATAACCACTACACACATCCGCCCGGCCCGGAGGCAGCACGCATCCTCACCCCACAGCCACACTGCAGCAAAGAAATCGCACTCCCAGCGCAACCTGCGCTGGTCACTGGGAAGGGAGTGATTGTGGCGTTTCTAGCAGATACGCACACGACTAGTAAAGAACAACCGGAGTAGAGGTGGCGTTTCTAGCAGATACACACAAGACTAGTAAAAGAACACCACCACCAAAAGCACATCCATTAAAGCCGTATACCATAGCAATAATATACCATTACCACATTAGTCGAATGTATTTGAGTTTAGAAATCAAATTCACATACGCGGCAGTGGCCTGATGGGTAAGAGCTTTGGTTGTATCTTTTAGTGATTCTAACCGTGATAGCGTCGGTTCGAATCACTCACTCTTCACTATCGTCGCAAACGCTATATATTGATAATTGCACTTTTTATAACCGGCGCTTTGCTAACGCGTGTTGTATAACATTATAACACTATCTCATAAATGTAATACAAATTAATCCGGTAAATCCAAATGCAACACTATTGATGTCTTAATCTATTTGTTACTTCCAGAATGATAAGTACGGCTTTGTCCAACTTAATGAAGGAAGGATTCGATGTTAAAGCCTTAAGAGCATTTCGTGTGCTAAGGCCATTACGATTAGTGTCTGGTGTGCCAAGTAAGTATCAGCACATCGGAAGCGTCCACACGGAATCATCTTACAATGCAGCCTCATTTACATAGGTCTTCAGGTTGTACTCAACTCAATTCTGCGTGCCATGGTGCCTTTACTGCATATTGCCCTACTCGTCCTTTTTGTGATTATTATTTATGCCATTATTGGACTAGAATTGTTTTCAGGGAAAATGCATAAAACTTGTCAAAATAATATTACGGGTAAATTGCCATTCAACATTACTTTCTATCCCAAAGTCCTTACTGTTAGCCGTTGATTTATCTTTTTGAAGGTGAATATATGGAAGATCCAAATCCCTGTGGCAACTCGGGGTACCACTGTCCAGTGGGATTTGAATGCTATGACAAATGGGAAGGCCCAAATTTCGGTATAACAAATTTCGACAATTTTGGCTTGGCTATGTTAACAGTTTTTCAATGTGTAACACTAGAAGGGTGGACTGATGTACTATACGATGTAAGTAGAAGTTTCTGATTACCTGTTTGAAATGTTGTTTTTATGCACTTGAATATCTTATACAATTTTGTTACGACTGCAGATACAAGACGCCATGGGGAGCACATGGCAATGGGTCTATTTCATTTCAATGGTTATATTGGGTGCGTTTTTTGTAATGAACTTAATTCTCGGTGTGTTATCCGGTGAGTTCTCGAAAGAACGTACAAAAGCAAAGAATCGCGGTGACTTCCAGAAGTTGCGAGAAAGGCAGCAAATGGAAGAAGATCTCCGAGGCTATCTAGATTGGATTACCCAGGCTGAGGACATTGAGCCCGAAGCTGATGGCAATTTAATCCAAGATGGCAAAGGAAAGCAGCCAAATGAAATGGACTCAAACGACCAAATGGGTGAGGCGAGCCAAGAACAAGTCAGCGAGTCATGGTTTCGGAAGAAGAAGGTCGATATGGATCGCGTCAATCGAAGAATGCGACGTGCTTGTCGTAAGGCTGTTAAATCACAAGCCTTCTATTGGCTAATCATCGTATTGGTGTTCCTAAATACTGGAGTTCTAGCAACAGAACACTACCGGCAGCCTCCATGGTTAGACGAATTTCAAGGTTTGTTCAATTTATCCTCATATCTGGTAAATCTTTGACTAGTATAAAAACATCCTTTTCCAGAATGGACCAATATATTTTTTGTGGCACTTTTTACGTGCGAAATGGTTTTGAAAATGTACAGCTTGGGATTTCAAGGATACTTTGTATCTCTGTTCAATCGATTCGACTGTTTTGTCGTTATCGGAAGTATAACAGAAATGATCTTGACAAATACCCATATAATGCCCCCTTTGGGAGTTTCTGTGTTACGTTGTGTTCGTCTGTTGCGTGTATTCAAAGTTACAAAGTGAGTACAGTTTAGATGAAACCAGGCCGGTATACGATTCAAGTATATTTTCAGATATTGGCGCTCCTTGTCCAATTTGGTTGCTTCGCTTCTGAATTCGATACAATCGATCGCTTCTCTGTTATTGTTGTTGTTCCTATTCATTGTTATATTTGCGTTATTGGGTATGCAAGTGTTTGGTGGAAAATTCAATTTCAATCCTGAAGAGGAGAAGCCTCGTTCGAATTTCGATAGCTTCTGGCAAAGCTTACTGACTGTCTTCCAAGTAAGAGATCTACTACAATTTTTTATCAGATATTAATTTAATGATTTTTTTATAAGATTCTCACCGGTGAAGATTGGAATACAGTGATGTACGATGGTATACGGGCCTATGGAGGTGTATCGTCGATTGGTATCCTTGCCTGCATTTATTTTATTATTTTATTCATATGTGGTAACTATATCCTGCTAAATGTGTTCTTGGCCATTGCGGTAGATAATTTGGCTGACGCGGATTCATTGACAGCCATTGATAAAGAAGAAGAAGTAATTAATAAATGAAAGTAGTTTTCGTGTTGTTTTCCATTTTATATTTTGCCACACACACAGGAGGACGAGAATAAACAGAAGTCCCATAGTCCGACGCCGATATTAGAGGGAGAAGAAGACGAGGAAGGCCTAGACGATGAAGGTCAAGAGTTGGATGACGAGGAGAACGTGTGAGTATTTCCATTTTAATCTCTTTCAGTACTTTCTGGAACAGCTATAAACCACAATAAGGTGAAAGTATTGTATAATACATGTAATTATTTTATTCTGAAAACGGGTAGTTTTTTAAACCTTTATATGCCGTAGAGATGTTCAATTCCTGCGCCTGTTGATGAATCGAGCTGTTTGGAAACTCAGCCCCATTCGCGCGAATTAATGTACATACGAGTATTCCAGTTTGAGAATAAAAAAAATCTTTATTTATTCTTACTCGCTAGTGTACATTGATTCTTAGGGTCTAAGTGTTACCGCGGCTATGGAAGGATTTTCCAGACAGTCACCAAAAGTAGACTCGATAAGAACTCTGCATGGTTGAGGGTTCGCCATATTTATAGTAAAATCATTCCTTTGTTCTGGAATATGTTATCTCTAAGTAGGAATGTCGGCTATTGGTTAGTCATGGAATTGTGCTGATAAATGAAATGTGGCATCCGGCTGGTCGTGGGAGAGTTTTGATAAGAATTTCTAAGTTTAGGCTGAGTCATGATGGCTCATATGCGTCAAGGATCATCAAGGACGTTAACTCGCGCCCCACAGCAATGTTTCCTTTCAACGGCGTTCGAGAAGAACATACTGATATTTTTACATCTGCCATCGACCCAGTGTCTTTAAATTTTGCAACAATTTTTATAATTGCTCTTTCAGCTGGTCGATTATTTTGAACAAAAAAATGGAAAAGTGCGCTAAATGCGCTTTTATTATAACGCTCTATGGGTTCATAATCTGACGCGAGACTAATGACCTTGCCCGAAAAAAAAAAAACAAATCATTGTGGAAAATTTAACAAGCCTCAGGACTTGTTAAATAAGGCCAAGACCGGTTCCCGGTTGTAGTGCCGATGATTGGCATCAATTACTTAAACAAGTTCTTGAATTGTTAACCTTTCCATAGTTGAAATTGCCTAAGAGCGAACTTACGAAATGAAAACATTGGTGTCAAAAATCTTTTGACGTTTATGCCTCATTGACAGAAGACCTTAAGGTAACTGAACAATAGAACCGTTCTATCAATGTTAATTGGAAGCTAATAGATATGTGAAATTGAATTTGAATTCGAAAAAAATCTGAGCAAGCTCAACCATTTTAATCTTGAAGAAGAGTCAAAAAATGATTGTCAAGAAGTTCCTCGTTTTTGTTGTGTACAAAATGTTTGTTTATTAATGAAAAATGAAGGATACTTACAATTTCTATTACACTGAAAGGATACTTACAATTTCTATTACACTGAAAGGCCTTCCTGGCTCCTCGATAGTATAGTGGTTAGTATACCGGCCTGTCACGCGGGAGACTGGGGTTCGATTCCCCCTCGGTGAGCCTCTGGCGCAAGGCTAAAAAAAATAAATTATTGTAGAAAATTTAACAGCATCGAGACTTGCTAAATAAGGCCAAGACCGGATCCCGGTTGTAGTGCCGATGATGATGATGATGATGATGATGAAATAAGGCCAGGACCAGTTCCCGGTTGTAGTGCCGATGATGATGATGATGAAAGCCCACCCGCTTGATAGAAACTTTGACGTAGTGCAGGGACTTTAACTACAATGAATCACTAGGCGATGCTGACGGAAGCATATGCTTCCCGTAGGGCCACCCATGGCAGGCTGTGGCGAGGATCCTTGTCTCCTTGCGTGATTCGATACAATTTTCGCGGGCGACTGGGTCGCCCGGTGAGAATCTTTCTAGGTCTACCCGGGGCTCTTCTGAAGACACAATAAACAAGCAAATAATGAAGAACACCGAAAGGAAATTCGAATAAGCAAAAGCATCAGAGCCGTATACCATAGCGATAACATAACAATTCCACATCAGTTGAGTGTACTTGAGTTTAGAAATCGAATTCATACACGCGGCAGTGGCCTGATGCGTTGAGCTTTGGTTCTACCTTTTACTGATTCTAGCGTCGCTTCGAATCACAAGCTCTTCACTATCGTCGCAAACGCAATAAGGCCATCCTAGTGCAATTAGGCGGAAGGAATGACAACAATCACACACCACCAACAGGTCGTAAGTGGAAGGACAGCACGTTCGATGAAGGTTCCGTCGAAGTAGCAATAATGACCTTTAACATACTGAAGGAAGCGCGGCGAAAACTGTCCGCGAATTAATCGAGGTAGTGAATACAGTGTATGGCGCAGCACTGTCAAGAAGGATACTCTACTACCGTTGGACGGACCTCCACTTAGTAGAAGCTTTGACGTGGTGCGGGGGCTTAAACTACAATAAATCATTCAGGCTATGCTGACGGAAGCATACGCTTCCAGTAGGGCCACCCATGTCAGAGAGGCTAGTGAGGAGTAATACACAAAGATCTACCATCCCCAATCCAGGGTGTTACGCGTCACCGTGCCCATTGGATGGTTTGCAGCCAGGGGTATATCGGCTGTATTATAACGGCGCCTCTCTGACACTGGGTCCAATCAGAGCAGTAAGCAGACCTAACCATATCAAAGAGGGGCTTTGATATGGCGGACTATTTGAAACCCCAACATCCTTGGGAACAAAATGAATAATGAATATACAAAAAACGATCCCACCAAAACCCCGGTAGACGTAGGTGTGATGAGTCGACACTACCATTAAGAACAAATCATCAAGAAAACACCGGCTCGGCAAAAAAGAAAAAGCAGGATATATGCGTCAGTACGTGAAATGTTGGAACGTTATATAAACCAGGCGCTATACAGACGGTCGTAGAAAACGCGAAACAATATAAAATAGACATCGTCGCGCTTCAGGAAGTCCGACTCCCACATCAAGTAATCGAAAACAACGGATTTACACTGGCATGTGGGGGTATCGATACACATAACCTCGGGACCGGCATCATCATAAGCAAGAAGACTACGCCCCATGTAAAAGATGTGAAATTTATTAATGACCGAATATCGGTGCTAAAAATACAGGGCACATGGTACAATTATGTATTTATAACCGTACACACCCCAACAGAAACTACCGACGAAGAAACTAGGGACACATTCTGCGAGACCCTAGAGGAAGTATTTGATGGGATCTCATCATTCAATGTTAAAATCCTCCTTAGGGACCTCAATGCGAAAATTGAGAAGGAAGACATCTTCCAACCAACGTAATGTAAAGAAAGCCTACGCGACGTTTCATATGATAATGGAATTCGAATTATCATGTTCGCGGCGTCCAAAGATCTGGTAGTGAAACGCACGATGTTCAAGCACAAGCAAGTCCATAAAGCCACATGGATATCACCCACCCGGCATGCCTGTATATTTTGAAGATTTACACCTTCCTAGCAAAACCAAAAACATAAAAAAATGGATATCACCCGACGGCGTAACGCGTAACCAAATAGACCACTTCCTCATAGACAAAAGACACCACTCGAATATCCTTGACGTAAGATCACATAGAGGAGCAGATTGCGACTTCGATCATCTTCTAGTGACGGACAAAATCAGGAGTCGGCTCGCAGCAAACCCACATGGGCAATTACGAGAGACGAGTAAAAACACTGATAAACTAATAGTCCTGCGCAAAAGGGCTGAATATCAAGACGAATAAATGAATATATTTAGCATCCTAGAGAATGGGAGCAGTGAGGAAGGGGAAGCCAATAGTGTGGACACTAAATGGACATCGATCAGAGATACAATCAAATAAAGAGCCCAAAAGGTATTAGGATATAAGAAAACAATTAAGTCCAAACCTTGGTTTGACGATGAGTGCAGGGCGAAGATCGAAGAACGCAAACATCTCAGAGTGATCCATTTACAAACATATGATGAAGTCAACGCAGAAAGATACACGACAATTCGGAAAGAGACGATGAAACTTTTCAAACGCAAAAAACGCGAATGGGAGAAGACTCGGATCGAAAATATCCTAGAAAATGCCAGAGCAAAGAACATCAGAGGTATGTATGCCGGCATAAACTGAATTAGTAATGGCTACCGAGGGAGAGTCAAAATAATTCGAGACGCAAACGGGTGTCTGGTGACAGAAACAAACAATATCGTAACAAGATGGAAGCAGTACTTTGAAAACCTGCTCAATGTACGCACCCATCAACCACAAATAAACGCACCAGGCGTACATACAGCCGAGCCTCAGATCCCAGAGCCCTCTTTCGACGAAGTTGTAGACGCAATAAATCGATTGAAAAACAACAAGACTCCTGGAGTCGACTGCATACCGGAAGAGCTTGTGAAGCATGGAGGAGAGGCAACCGCTCGAAAGACCCACCAACGGATTAAAACAATATGGGCTAAGGAAGTCACTCCGGAAGAATGGAAAACCTCAATAGTCGCCCCTATTTTCAAAAAAGGTGACAGATCCGACTGCGAAAACTATAGACGAATATCATTGCTCCCAACCACATATTAACAAATGTCATTCTGGCGACAATCACACCGTACGCAGAAGAAATACTGGGAGACTACCAATACGGACTCCATTGGAACCGGTAAACCAAATATTCACAATAAGGCAACTGCTGGAAAAGAAGTGGGAATACAGAGAGACGGTTCACCAACTGTTCATTGACTTCAAAAAAGCCTATGTCTCAGTCGCAAGGGAAAAACTCTACCATATTTTAGTTGAGCTGGGAATCCCGAAAAAATATGACGCCCTCATTCACATCTGCATGAACGAAAACAAAGGGCGAGGTAGAATAGAAAACTACCTCTCAGAACCATTTGAAATCCGGGACCGACTAAAACAGGGAGATGGTCTATCACCATGTCTTTTTAACCTTGTGCTCGAGTATGTTATGAGAAAGGCACAAGACGACAACATGGCCGGATCATCCCTGAACCGGGTCACACAAGTGCTCGCATATGCGGATGGCATCGCCGTTTTTGGCGATAATCTAGAAACTGTAAGTAATAACTGTCAAATCATCATTCAAGCGGCAGAAGAGGTGGACCTAGAAATAAATGAAGACAAAACAAAATACATGATTACGGGGAGAGCAGGTGAACCTCAGGGAACATATAGCGTTTGAAATAATAGTGAAGAAAATCGTGTGATTCGAACTGACGCTATGACAGCTCGAATCACGAAAAAAATTTTACCTTAAGCGTTACACACCAGGCTACTGACCGTGTTTAGAATTTTATTTCCAAACTCGAGTATATTCCACTGGTGTGAATAATTTTTATTTTATCGCTTGGTATACGGTTCTGATGTATTTTTCTTATTCGATTTTTTTTCGTTCGGTGTTCTTCACTATTTTTGCTTGCTTGTGAATTGTGTGTATCTGTTAGAATCGCTACACACTCCCGCCGCAGTAACTTCGTTACGATCAGATTCGTATGCGGACGACGGACGAACGAGAGAGAAACGAGAAAACGTCGGAGGCTGGGCTCTATGCGGAAGTCGTGACCGTGTGTGAAGTTCTGCTTTACTATGGGAAGTGAATGCTGCGTGTTCAGATCACGTCGGGGTCACCAATTATAGTGTTAAGCAAGGATAGTGAAGAAGGTGAATTGAACACACGATGAAACGATTGAAAAGCGAAGCAGTGAAGCATCAGACTACTGACCGTGTTTAGAATTTGATTTCCAAACTCGAGTATATTCCACTGGTGTGAATTATTTTTATTTTATCGCTTGGTATACGGTTCTGATGCATTTTACTTATTCGATTTTTTCGTTCGGTGTTCCTCACTATTTTTGCTTGTGAATTTGTGTGTGTCTGTTAGAGTTACCACCCCCTTCCCAGAAACTTCGTTACGATCAGATTCGGTGCGAGCGACGAGCGAGCGAACGAGAGAAATGTCGGAGCAAGCCAAGCGAGTGTGTCTTGGTGCTCTATGCAGAAGTCATGATTGCGTGGGTGAAGTTCTGTTTACTACGGGGAGTGTGTGTGTGCTGCGTCGTGTTCAGATCACGTCGGAGTCACCAATTATAGCGTTTGAAATAATAGTGAAGAAAATCGTGTGATTCGAACTGACGCTATGACAGCTCGAATCACGAAAAAAATTTTACCTTAAGCGTTACACACCAGGCTACTGACCGTGTTTAGAATTTTATTTCCAAACTCGAGTATATTCCACTGGTGTGAATAATTTTTATTTTATCGCTTGGTATACGGTTCTGATGTATTTTTCTTATTCGATTTTTTTTCGTTCGGTGTTCTTCACTATTTTTGCTTGCTTGTGAATTGTGTGTATCTGTTAGAATCGCTACAAACACATATAAATGTCAGAGCTAAGATATTTGAAAAATTGAAGAATTTAAATATCTGGGAACAATACTGACGCCCAGTAACGAAATGTCGAAGGAAATTAACAAAAGACTACATTTCGGAAACGCTGGTTGGCACGCGGTCAGTAAACTGCTGAAATCCAAACTGCTATCACGTTATATAAACCTCTGGGTCTACAGAACCATCATCATGCCGATTGTTCTATACGGGTGCGAAACATGGGCTCTCACAAAACGGGAAGAAAACAAATTCCGCGTATTCGAGAATAAAGTTTTGAGGGGCATCTTTGGAGGTAAATATGACGAGGAGGCAGGACAATGGAGGAAACTCCATAACCACGAATTGGAAGAGCTATATCGCAAACCCACAATAGTGAGAGTGATCAGGTCGCGAAGATTAAGATGGGCCGGACATGTGGCGCAAATGGGCAACGATACCACTGATCGTAGAATTCTTGACGGTAGACCAACGGGAAAGAGACCGACAGGATAGCCGCGACAGAGATGGGAGGACAATGTATGGTTTGACCTGGAGGAGATCGGCTCGGATGGTCGAGCGTGGAAGGAGAGCGCACAGGACAGGGAACGATGGCGGAATCGAGTCGGCGAGGGCGTGCACTTCCGCGTGCCTACAGGCCAGTAAATAGTAAATAGTAAAATAGTAATTACACTGAAAGGCCAGTGTCAGTGCTATTAGCTCTTGTTCTCTGCTTTTCTGGTTGTTTGGGCGTAGAGGTTTTGAACCCGCAGTTAGTTTGTGTATGGCACTAGTTATCTATAGTTTTTTATTTTATGGTGTATTTTAAATGTTAGGTTTTGCGACGTCACTAGTACTTTTATATATAATTCTACGCTTGAGATTTACTTCGCGACCGCATTAATTATTTCGTTTCTAATTTTTGTTGACTGCACTCTTTGTTGATTTTTTGACAACAATTTTTTTTTTAATTTTTTTTTCAATTTTTTCGGGGCTTAATTTTTTTATAGTAGTTCTCGCTTACTTGTTGTTATAATTATTTATTGTTATGCTTTAAGGGGGAGAGAGTGTGGGATTAAGTACGTAACATTTTTCATCTCTTTGTTACACTAGTTTACGCGACGTGTAAGTCGTGTGCCGTATATCGTATTCGTATATCCTATACCAAATACCGTATATCGAATGCCTTATACCGGATGCCTTATATCGCATATCGCATATCGTATATCTTATATTATATCGGGTTTTCCAATAGAGACTTGACAACTTTGAATTTAATTTGTGAACACACCTTTTCACTAATCATCAAATTGTCACTGTTAATTTATTCAGTAACCTCAACATTTTCATCGTGGTTAAGTACCCGAACGAACAACGTCTGCAAATTATAAAAATTTACTACCGAAAAAAAGTTGTCAAGTCCCTATTGGAGAACCCATTATATCCTATCATGTATACCGTATATCGGATGTCCTATGCCGGGGGGTTTATATCGTGTATAGTGTACGGTACATCGTATATCGTATATCGTATATCGTATATCGTATATCGTATATCGTATACCGTATGTCGTATGTTGTATGTCGTATATCGTATATCGTATATCATATATTATATATCGTATGTCGCATATCGTATATCACATATCGTATGTCACATATCGTTCATCGTATATCGTATATCATATGTCGTGCAGAAAATGACATTTGCTATCCTGTGTGTAGGGCCTAGAATATATTCAGAGATAGGCCGGCTTGTCGTAAAAGGCACCTAAGACTAGTTGTATGTGGAATCCCAATGTCTTGTCGCCCTGTATATTACCACTCCATCAAGCTCTGTAAAATGGCCGGGAGAAATTTTTGGCGATTTTTTGGAGCTTGACGATGGGCCCAGTCAAAAGAAAAAGAAGCTTAGAACAGGCGGTAAGTCGGCCGTAAAACGAGATACCATTCTGTCAACGTGTACGTTCCGCGGTATAGTCGGGAGCAATCTTTGACTATGGTCCGAGCGTATGACTGATGGCTTTCTTTTCTTGTAAATAACTTGAATTGCGCTTTCTTTTCGTTGGACGTAGAACATACCGCCCTTTGCGTGGCTCTGATTGCATTTCAGATGGTTTCACGTTAATAGTTAATTAGCCGGTCTTTCGAAAATGAATTTAGCCGCTGTAGCATCACAACTTAAGAAAACCGATTGTAAAATTTAACGCTACTGTGGGGGTTGTAAGTAGTTGTACCGGACACAGGTACTATGGTTCACTTACGCCCCAGAACGTTTTTGCCACTATCTTATCTCCAACGGAAAATAAAACACTCTGTCTTCGGTGGTGGTTTGTTCATTTATTGTAATGTTGAATTCGGTTTAACAAACAGGTTCAGTATAATTTGATTTTGAATGAATGAAACTCAGTATTGTTGGATTTTCACAAAAGGTTCAGTGTTGCTTGATTTTACTAAACGAAACTCAGTTTTATTTGGCTTTCTTTAACAACAAGGATAGGCGGCACTATAATCCACTTTTGGTTATTAACACGACTCCTCAAGTGTACGAACTCCCGTGGGGTATTTCGAATCCGATAGGTTGAAAACGATGCGCGCTCAGCGGTGAATGAATTGCTAATCTCACGTCAACGTCCGACGTAACATGTGCACGCTGTGGTGTATGGATATTGCCTCGGTGCGGTGTGACCGTAACCGGTGGTGGATGTGAAGCGACTGACTGGAATTAGGGATGATTGGGTAATTTTGATTTTGCACCACGAGCAACCAATCGAGATCATGCTTACATTGTGCTCTCTCATGTTCCCCGCCCATCGAAGTGGATTAACGCTTCGGTTAATTCGTAAGTCGGCGGACGAGCGAGAATGTGGGAACCGGAACACAATGCGCAATGATTGGGTTGATTGGGGTGGATTGGGTTTTTGTGTGCATGTACCAATGCAACTCTGAGGATAGCCCACTGACCTAATTCGGTGAATGTGGTGATCTCAGAGTGCATTGAACTGTAGGAAGATAAAAACGGGAAGGAGTGGATAATGGCTGGTGTTATTCACCTGCAAAAAGAGAGCATTGATCCCAAGCTGATAGCGTGTCTGGGGGAAGTCGAAGTGACGCTACATTGGCTAGGGTAATATTATCGTGGGAACCAAACTCGAAGAATTTGGAATTATCCCAGGCGTTGCATGATTATGTAACCGCGTCGATTGGTCGTACATGGTTGTTGCCAATCAAAATGACTGGAATTTCCGGTGGAAATCGCTTGAGTTAATGCAGGAGTGTTGCCGTATGGCAAGAAAACACTGAATGCAGTTGTGCATTAACTAAATGAATAAATGACTTCCGGCCATGCTTCTTGTACAGGTAAATAGGTTGGTGGGAGGAATTGGGGTTGCTTTGACACGCTGTTAGCGGTCGAAATAAGGCTGAAATAGTGGGTTGATTCTCCATGTAGTATAGAGAACCCCCACACTACCATCAACTAATCTGACGATGGAAATAAAATGAATCAACCATTATAAAGAAATTTATTATTCTTTGAATATTTTCTTTTTTTTAAGAAATTTCATTAATTTAAATATTTCACAGGGATGAAGGCGATACGCTCTCCGAAATGAAAATTCGCTTTGATAATGAAGAGCGTGGCTACTACGAGGAAGAACAAGAAGGTAACAGTATTACTCCATTTGAATAAATTTTGCTAACCTTTTATTTTAAGTTATGTAGTTCTAATAAATTAAAAACAAATGTATTTGACTTGAGGCATTTTGTCGATTAAACTAGTGAAATGCGAAACAGCTAAATGCATTTGTAATATTTAGAACAATTATTTACATCCAAAACAAACAAAAGTAAGAGTAAAGCAAAAAGAAGTTAATATTTTTAAAATAAAAGTTAAACTTAGAACGGAAACAAATTTCAAAATTTGGACAAAATGACGAAAAAAAAAATTAAAATATTTAAAAACAAATTACAACAAACTTTAACAAATGCTTAAAAAAAACAACAAAATCAAATATTTGTTGCAAAACAAAAATAATTAGAATACAATACAGAAGTGGCCCGTGATCAAGTTACAGCCCGTCCTCGGCGTATATCTGATATCAGCGTTAAGAAGACGAAAAAGCCAATTCCACGAGGTTCGGCGTTCTTTATATTTTCCTATAAGAACAGGTAAAAATAAAACACAAAATTATTTTTGCAACAAATACAAATGATATTTTATATAAAAATAATAATATAATAATAATAAATATTAAATAAAAAAAATTATTAAAATGAACGAAACAAAAGCAAACTAGAAAAAAAAAGCGTTCGTTTGGTTTGGAGTTAAACGATTTGAGTTGTTAACATTTCTAAAATTATACATCTTTTTTATTTATACTTTCTTGTGTCCTTATTTTAGAATAAGAGCTTAGAAATGTTTGGATTGATTTCTCCTTTGTTCTGTCCTTGATTATTAATATTTTTTCATCAATTGGCGTAGAATAGTTACATCTAGTCATATGAGTAATTGAAAATCATAAATTCCAATAGAATATGAATACTAATTAAAAAAAAAGGTAAAACAAATTGTTGTAGTTAACCAGTTTAAAGGAGTATATCCAATATTTCAATATAAATTTTCGATTGTAGTTTATATTTTTTGTTTAATTTTTTTTATTTTCTTTTCTATTTTTATTTAAACCTTTTTTTTTTGTTTATGTTTATTTGTTTTTTTTTTTTTTTCATTTATTTTATTTTATACTTTCGATTCGTCAACCATTTAGTAGCTTACTCGTAACTGATTGGAGGTGCGGCATTTAGACATCCATCAATTAAAAGACGTTTAGCTAGTCATATAACCTTAAAAGTTTACTATAGTAGTAGTAGTTCTATAGTATTATAATAATCATACTCCATTTAAAGAAGTTGTTATGTTATTTAGATTAGAAGTACTTATTGTGGTGAAACCGCGAGAAACCTATTTCTCTGGAAATTAGCTAGCAGATATATAGAACCAAAGTACTATGACAGTCACTTCTGTCTTTATATCAGTTTTCCTACTTTTTGGAACCTCCCTAGCTACAGTAACCCTTTCCCACTTATGTGCAGATCCTCTATCTTTTGATACACACGTGCATAATATAAAAAAGATATTAATTGAAAAACTACATGTTTCTTTATTTATTTATTTTCTTCGGAAAATTGATGAGTATTACCATTTCGTACACTTGCATGATTTTCCTCTCAAATGGACCAGCTTCTAATTAAGCGTTAATAATTCATAACCTGAGATATTCTCTAATATGATCCTGAACACATTATGTCAGGTAAAGAGGAGGCCGTGAAGTATGTTATTTAATCTGGTATGGCCTCCTCTATCCTCTTTCTTGAATGAGAACGAAACATATGTTATAAAACAATTCAAGTGTTATGTTATGTTGAAGCAAAAGACGCGCTCGGTAGAGCGATCGCATTAAGGCGTGAATTCATTTGCCCTTTTCTCGTAACGCCCGGTCCGGTGCTACAATCGCATAGAGCACGCAGCTTAGGACTCCCCCTCGATTGTGGTGCTAGGTCGATCCCCTGAAGAACCCCCGACGCCGATCAAATCCAGACACTTCCGATGTTTTTCTTTTTTCAATCCCTTCGTGAGAAAATCCGCGGGCATCTTATCCGAAGGAAAGAGCTTAATATCCAGTCGACCTTCGCGCAAGACATCTCTGACGAAATGATGCCTGCTGTCGATGTGTTTCGATCTCGCGTGAAACGTGTGATTCTGGGTCAGTAGTTGTGCCCCTCGGTTGTCGTTCATCACCAGAACTCTTTCACATTCGGTTAGCTTTAGCTCCGACAAGAATCCCTGTATGTATAGGGCTTCTCTCGCGGCTTTAGTTAATGCCATGTACTCCGCCTCAGTGGACGAAAGCGCGACGGTGCGCTGTTTCCTCGACTCCCAGCTGATGACGGCACCGCTCAGGTTAAAGACGTATCCGGTATACGACCTTCGATCTACGGGGCACCCAGCCCAATCGGCGTCAACAAACCCTTCCAAGGTTTTCATGCTCTTCGTGTACGTGATTCCGAAGTCGACGGTCCCCTTCAGATATCTCAGGACGAGTTTCGGCGCCTTCCAATGTGCCTCGCCGTGACAAGTGTTGAATTGACTGAGACAACTGACAATATGCGAAATATCCGGTCTTGTGGCAATCGCCAAGTAATTCAGAGCTCCGACAAGCTCGCGATAGGGCCGATTTCCTCCTGGTGATCCTTCTTCTTCAACGTCCTTTTCGAGCCTCGAACCCGATTCAACGGGACTACTGATGGTGTTACAGTCCTCCATCCGAAATCGAGAGAGTAGGTCCCGAACGTAATTTGGTTGAGTAATGGTGATCTGATTTCGATCCCCAAACAATAGCAAGCTGTTCCCAGGTCTCTCGCCTCGAATTCCTGCGACAAACCTTTTCGGACGAAATCAAGATCCTTCTGGTCTCGATAGAATATCAAAATGTCGTCAACGTAGACCAGTATTATCAACGGTTCTCCCCCTCGTTTGAGGCGATAAACGCACGGATCCGCGCCCCTCGGTGTCATATTTATTTCTTCGAGTTTCCCATTCAGTCTCTTATGCCATTGCCGACCGGCCTGTTTAAGGCCGTACAAAGCCCTTTTAAAACGACAAACCTTTTCGCCACCCTGAAGTTGTTTCAGCATTTCCTTGGCGCGGCTCTCAATATCGGATTTGCCTTGTGTCGCGACGATTTTCCTCAAACATCCTGCGAGTAAATCGGGAATTTCCATGTACGTTTCCTCTTCAATCGTACCGTTCAGATAGGCGGTCGTGATGTCCTTCTGATGCACCTTAAGGTCGCGCTTGACCGCCAGTGCAAGTAGCATACGCATGGATCACAGGCCAGCGACCGGAGCGTAGGTATCGTGAAAATCGATCCCGGGTCGCTGCGCGAACCCCTTCGCCACGAGTCGTGCTTTTCTTCTCTCGACCTTTCCGCCCGAGTCGTACTTGTTCCTGAGAACCATTGGACATCCGGCCACGTTGCGATTCTTGGGTCGATTCACGATCAACCATGTATCGTTCTTGATCAAGCATTTGACTTCTTCGACGATGGCGTCCAACCATTCTTCTTCGTCCGGTCCGTTCAATGCTTGCCGATACGGGACCTCCGAGTGAATACTGGCTAAATTTGCCTCCAGGCCGTCCGAGATGTACGACTCCTCGTCGTCGAGAGTTCTGTCGATCTCATCCCCGCTCGATCCGCGAGGATCTTCGTCTTCTTGCGTGATTCGATACAATTTTCGCGGGCGACCGGGTCGTCCGATGAGAATCTTTCTAGGTCTACCCGGGGCTCTTCTGATCACTTCGGTGATCTTGTCCCTTTCTCCCGTCGGGTCGTCGCGTTCCTTGCGAATCATTTCTCGATTCCTCGTCGTTGTCCCCACCTAGGTGAGATTCAAAAAAATTCGGCAATGATACTCCCTGGGGATTGTGATTCGAATCTCGATTCAGATTTGACGAAGACGATGACGGTTCGTTATGTATTTCCGTTATTGTATCGGTATCAGTAAATTTGATGTCTCGTGTCGTGATTACCTTTCGTTTGTTTGATACCCATACTCGATAACCTTGAGTCGATTCGTTGTATCCGAGAAAAATGCATTTCATACCTTGCGGTTCCAGCTTCCCTTTTCGGGGAGTTTTATCCAACATATACGCTGTCTCTCTGAAAGTTCGCATGTTCTTCACGTTCGGGCGTTTTCCGTGCCATAATTCGTAAGGAGTTTTACCTCCTAGCGTCTTCGTAATGCATCGATTTCTTACGAAGTTTGCCGTGGCGATCGCTTCTGCCCAAAACGAGGTTGAGAGCTTCGATTGTGTCAACATGCAAGGCGCCATTTCCAAGAGCGTGCGGTTTTTCCTTTCCGCTACTCCATTTAACTGGGGAGTATATGCCGTCAAGGGTTTTCGCGCAATTTCCTCTCCCTTCAAGAATCTGTCAAATTCTTCGTTAGAGAACTCTCGTCCCTTGTCGAATTGCATGCATTTAATTTTTCGTCCTGATTGATTTGCGACGAGAGCCTTGAATTCCTTGAAAAACTTTAAGACGTCACCTTTCTTTTACAAAAACCTTACTTCTGTCCAACGAGAGTAGTCGTCGGTTAGCGTGAGGAAGTACCTAGCTTTGCCCCTTGATTCGTCTCTCATCGGTCCTCATACGTCGGCATGGACGATATCCAATAATTTTTCGCTTCGGTGCGATTTCTTTCCGAAGGGCAGCGCTGTAATCTTCGCTTCCGAACAAATCTCGCACGTATTTGTGTTTCCGTCGTCTTTTAGTTCAAGTCCGGACACTATCCCCCTTTTGCTCATCTCCAAGAGATCGCGCCAGTTAAGGTGGCCGAATCTCTCGTGCCAAACGGTTATTAAAGGCTTGCGCGTTCCCGTCGACAGGGCGCAGATCGATTCTTTTCCGGATTCTCGGAGAAAATAGAGATCTCCTTTTCGATCTGCTACTACGATCGTAGATCCGTGGTTGCTTTTGATTGTGGCTCCTTCGCCCGTGAACGTCACGCTGTTTCCGGCGTCCGTGATCGTCGCGATCGAGACGAGATTATTACGCAGGTCGGGTACGTGCAGTGCGTTTTCCAGACGTATGAGCCGAGTCATGTCTCCGTCAGATGCCGCGATTTTTACGGTTCCTTTCGCTTTTACGTCGGTGGAGCCATGATTTGCCAGATTAATCTTCAACTTTCCAGCTCTTGCGATTTGTTCGAATACGTCCTTGTCGTGGCACAGGTGTGAAGTGCATCCACTATCGAGACACCACGTATCGGTTTTCTGAACGTTCCCTGCAAAGCAAGAATCTGCGTCTGTGTGGGAGGTTAGGAAGGTGATGTCTTCGCCGATGGCGGCTTTTTCTTTGTTTTCGGGATGTTTCGCGTTTCGTTCGGCCCTCTCCGGACAATTTATGGCCTTGTGAACGATTTGGCGACATCTATGGCATTTGTATTTGAATGGTCCGCCGGTACGTTGATCATCCGATTTATCGACGGACTTGTTCGACGCTTTGTGCGTAGTCCTTTTCCAATTCGGCGTTCCTTTTCTCGCGAACATTGCTTGGTTTCGGCTTGGCTGCGTTGTCTTCTCGTCGCGCTTTTGTCGAGGATTTTAATTTTCAGATGTTCCAGCGAAGGTAACTTGTCTTTCGACTCGATGGCGCATCTAAAATTCTCGTAGCTCTCCGGCAGACTGTTTAAAAGCATGATCGATTGTAATTTAATGCTGACTTGTACGGATAATTCGGACATTTTGTCGACCATATCGGAGAATTCGTCGACGGGTCGTTGTACATCTCCGCCTTCGTTGAGTCGATGATTCATTAGCAGCTTCCACAATGATGCCTTTTTCGCCGGTCCTTTCGATTCGAAAATTGCTTCCAGTTCCAACCAAATTTCGCAGTGTCTAATTTGCCTGAGTTCGGCGTCGCCAACAGCGAGATACAAATCGGCTTTCGCCTGTTCGTCCTCGTCTTTCCACGCTTGCAAATTTTCGGCTGCTTCCGGTTTCGGTTTTTCACCGCTTGCGTGAGCCCACGTTTTGTTTTTCGTCATGAGTGCCCGCATTCTTAGTCTCCAGGTATCGTAATTATCTCTGGTTAGCATTTGTATGCGCATAACGTTCGTAGCCATTTCATCACCGTCCATTTTGTTTGCAGTGAGGTTATATTTCCGAGTGTGTTTTCCACGTTGTCTTTTCGATTTCCAATTTCGAATGTCCAGACGATGTTCTGCTCCTGAGCCCATAACCTGTTGTAGCAGGAAATGAAATGAACGGGCGACTACTCGTACGAAAGATATTATTTATTAAAAAAGAACTTAATAATGATTAGTATAAAAACAATTCAAGTGTTACGTCATGTTGAAGCAAAAGGCGCACTCGTTCTGGTGTAACTGTCAGAAGTAGAGTGAGAGCATTAAGGCGTGAATTCATTTGCCTTTTACTCGTAACGGCCGGTCCGGCGCTACAATCGCATAGAGCATGCGGCTTAGGGCGGATCCACAACATAAAGCATTGGCAGTAATAAAAAAATAAATGCAGACATCAATTCCATATAAAGTAAGAAGTTGCGCCGTGCTAATGCTAAAGTGTCTGGTAATAAGACTCAAGTGAAAATGTTTCAACTACTCTAAATCATCCCTTAGTTTACGTTGTAGACAATTTTTGAAAAATTTAGAAAAAAAAACTGTTTAATTTTTCAGTAAATCAAAAAAACAAAAAAACATTAACACTATTTTATTTAACATGTTAACAAACTGAAGTTTCACACCGAAAGTGTGATCATTATTTATCTCATGAAAAGGATTAAAATGCAATGTTTACATCATAAAATGCATTTGGAAACGTGCATTTGTGATAGGTGAGGTCGATAGGTGATAGATAGATAGCGTACAGTTAACATGTTAGCAGAATTACGGATTGTGTCGGCCACCTTAGGTACGAGTTAGACTAAATTTTTACATTGTCATTTTCATTTATTTTCTTCGTATTTTAAGTTGGTTTTGTATCGATCTTTTGTATTACTTTAATCAATTTTTATAGTATTTTTCTTTTTCAAATACAAGCATATATAACAATTTTTTTATTATGTTTCTTATATTATTATTTTTTCGTTCTCTTTCTCTTTTTTCATATATTTCTCTATCTACAATTCCTCTTTTATAACGGCTCTCCGATGTATAATCACGAACTATTAATCCCCTCACTTTTCCTAAATTAAATAAATTAACAAACAAAAACAAAATACGAAAAAAAACCCGCACATAAATTTACAAAATATATTTTCGTTCGGATGTGAAAACGTCACTTTTCCTTCGCTTTTTACACCACAAAAATAATATTATAATTCGACACCTAAAAAAACGGAAAACAACAAACTAAACAAACAAAAATTACAAAACCTGCGAGAAGAAGAAGGTATCGTTTCAGCCCGTCCACGGCGTATGTCCGATTTGAACAACGCGCCGACCAAAATTCAGCCAATCCCGCCAGCATCGTCCTTCTTCATAATGTCGCAAACCAACAGGTTTTTAGTTCAATTTTTTTTTACTTAATTCGTTTTTTGTTTAACGAGATACCGATACAGTGCTTCATTGTGTTTTTTTATATGATTATCCTAGTCCTAAACGATATATATATATATGTATATATATATATAAATATATATATATATGTATGTATGTATATATAAATATATATATTTATATATATATATTTATATATATATTACATATATATATATAATTTTTTTTACGTTGTTGTTAATTTAAAAAAAGAATAATTTAAATAGTATTATTTATATGTTTTTTATCCCCTAGACTTGACATTTAGAGTATAAACATTTTTGTTTTGGCCGCAGGACTGCAAAATTAGTTTGTCCTTACGTGATTGATAGTTCCTCTCTTATAATCTCGTTCTCCCAGCATCAATTTGTTTATGTTTTTGTTTAAATCCCCGAATTATAAAAACGCAACAAAAAGCAAAATATTTGTTCCTGCTGTTTTTGAAGTAAACAATTGAACTAAACCCGTTTGTGATATCAATAAAACAAGTTAAAATTCGAGGATTGGTCGAAATTGGCATTATTTTAAATTGGGATAGATTATTGATGTTTCAATATGCTTGTGGATATTTTACTTGATTATGTTTTATGTTTCTCTATATAAGAAGTAGGCCGTAACCTCTTATTCTCTATAGTTAGATTCATAATCGGAAATGTATTTTTCCTTTTATATTGTATATAAGTTTAAGATCCATCAATTGATGCTTATGTATTTAACGCATGTATGACTATCTTGCTCGTGTGTGTTTTTTCAACGAAAAATAATAATATTGTGCTTTATCATAAGAAATACGCTTGTACTGTGCGCTGACATTTAAGGGTACTTCAAAATCCCCTTTTGTGTGCGCGTTAGTGTAAACAAAAAAAAACAAAAAAAAAAACAAAAAAAAACAAATAAACTTTTATTCATCTTTCGACTACGTTTGTAAATTTTGTCGAGTCACTCCGGAACCGGAACCCCCCAGGACTCGATGACCCTCTCACCACAGTTGCATTCGACGATCAGGTTGAATCCTAGGCCTTTCTCAGATTTTTTTGAAAAGTTTATCGAACCTTCACAGTTTTTACACTTTATAATGTTTGAAAGTTCGAAAAAAACTGAAAAAAACATGTAACATCACGTATGCTGCCGTCACTGTGACCGTTGGAGCGAAGTCGGGCGATGTAGCCAATTTTTGTGCCGATGTAGTCGCATGCTCCGTTTCCAGTTCATGTACAGTTCCCATAAATCCTTTTCGTTTTTTATATCGACTCCCTGGACGCACCCCTGACTTACGCGAACCTTTAACGTTTTTAAATATTATGTTAGAAAAATTTACCGTTGAAAAACGTATGAAACGGATGCCTAAACGCGAGCACTGCACGCTCTGAGACCACGTTTACACTAAATACTTTTTCCTCCTCATGAGAAAGAAACAAAGAAACATCAAAAATACCTACCCCGCGACGCCACCGGTAGGAACATCTTCCATAGTCACCAAACAAGAAAAAACCACCAGCACCGTGCAACGGGCAAGTTAGTTTCATATATATGAAACTAACTAAAACTCAGGCAATCGCAGGTCACCCGCAGTGCGCCCGAATGTAAAAACAACATACACAGAGCGACTATCCATTACCGCTTATGAACATGTTGTTCAGTCGCACAAGATTGCGCCATATTCAAAGAAGTGGCAGTTGGCCCAAGCCAACAGCGAAGCAAATTAATGCCCATAAATGGATAGTCTGCATCTTTCTAAATACACGGTAGTTGCCACCTATGATACGAATTTGTATCCGCCGGAGACCCGATCCTTTAATGACCTATAACTTTGGAACCGCTTAAGATTTCGTTTCCAAATTTTAACATATTATTTTTGAAGTAGTGGTGTTTTTCAAAGAAAAGAGTATGACATTTATTACAGCGGTCATGCAAAACACCATGTGCTCGGGGTAGGTTTTCTAGTCAGCTAAAAACTGAAGCCTGCCATCATCGGCTTTAATGCAATAAATGAAAGGCTATGCACTCTTCGTGCGCGAGGCAAGTTTAAGAATATAAGCTTCATAAACGTTCACGGACCTACAGAGGAGTCCCCCAGCGATGAAAAAGAAGAATACTACGAGAACGTCGAACGGACCCTCAATGCTTGCCCAAGATACGATGTGAAAATCGTTTTTGGTGATTTGAATGCAAAAATAGGTCGGAAGCCGGTTTTCGGGCACTACGCAGGTTCTCATAGTTTTCATGAGAACACTAATGACAATGGACTACGAGTCATCGAATTGGCAGCATCGAAAAACTTGGTCGTTGCGAGTACCAGGTTTCCGCGTAAAGATATCCACAAAGCCACCTGGGTATCACCTGATGGAGCCACTCGCAACCAAATTGACCACGTGTTGATAGATCGCCGTCACTCCTCGAGCCTGATTACGGTACGAACATACCGAGGTGCCAACGTTGACTCGGATCACTATTTTGTTGGTATAGTTTTCCGAGCGCAGATTGCCTTACGGAGACGTATTGCATCCGCGGATCAGGTTCGATTCAACGCGGCTGCCTTACGCAATGGGAATACCAGTAACAACTTTGGTCATGCGTTAAGACTCGCCCTCGAAGAGGTCGACGGAGGGAGAGTAAGTCCTGGAGCCAGAATGCCGGGCGTAGAAGAGAAATGGACACGCCTTAAGAATACTGTCATTAGTACTGCTGACTCCGTCTTAGGCAGTAGTCGTAGAGATCGGAACGACTGGTTTGATGATGGGTGCAAACTAGCGCCTGAATGTAAGAATGCTGCATACCGGGCAATGCAGCAGTCTCATAGGACGTGGGTGCGCGAGGAGAAATACAAAGAGCTCAGAAGATCTGAAAAAAAAACTTCACAGACAAAAGAAAAGTGCCTGGGAAAAAACCTTGTCTGTGAAATAGAGAAAAGTAGAGAGCGAGGTCCGCACCAGGCGCCGAAGTTCTACCAAATAATCCGCAGTATGACGCGGTACACACCACGCTGCACTTACTGCAACGATAAAGAGGGTAATCTGATCACCGATCCTGAAGGCATTCTGGAGCGATGGGAAGTGCACTTCAATGAATTGCTAAATGGTCAGCTCACAGAAGAATTGGAGGCTCCACCAATGCAAGCTCAAGACCAAATGCTACCGGCACCAAGCATTGAGGAAACATTACAAGCCACTAGACAGCTAAAATCAAATAAAGCTATGGAGCTGATGGCATACCAGCTGAGCTGATCAAACAAGGAGGGACAGCGTTACATCACGCAATTCATGAGATCGTGGTGCACGTATGGGAGTAAGAGGAGATGCCGGAAGATTGGCGTCGTGGTATTATTTGCCCCATACATAAGAAGGGAGATATCACACTGTGCAGCAACTATGGGGGTATAACATTGCTGAGTACCGCATATAAGATATTCTCCACTCTCCTAAAGGATCGGATAGCCCCATACGCTAAAGCTATCATTGGTCAATATCAGTGTGGCTTCATCCCAGGCAAATCAGCAATTGATCAGATATTCACCCTTAGGCAGGCGATGGAAAAATGTCAAGAATTTAAGATTCCATTATACCATCTGTTTATAGACTTTAAGGCCGCCTACGACAGCATAGCCAGGGTAGAACTATATAATGCCATGAGAGAATTCGGCATTCCAAACAAATTGATACAACTATGTAGGTTGACCATGACCAACGTAACTAGTCAAGTAAAAATAGCGGGATTGCTGTCCAAACCAATAAACATCTATAATGGACTCCGACAAGGGGACGGTCTGGCCTGCCTCCTCTTCAACCTGGCGTTGGAGAAAGCAATCCGTGAGTCTGGCGTTACAACAAGAGGGACTATTATCACCAAGTCCAGCCAGATACTTGCCTACGCAGATGACATCGACATCATCGGTAGAACCGAATCGGCTGTACAGGAATCCTTCACCCAGATCGAGCAGGCGGCACAAAAACTGGGACTGCACATTAATGGGGGAAAAACTAACTACATGGTGGCAACTTCTACGAAGAGAAGACCTAACGTTGGTCAAACTATCAGGGTAGTGGAGTACGAATTCGAAGTAGTGCAATCCTTTAACTACCTTGGGTCAATAGTATCAGCCGATAACAATATGGAAGAAGAAATACGCGAACGGCTGATTAAATCCAACAAACCCTACTATGGCCTATCAAGGCTCTATAAATCCCGAAATTTATCCGGAACATTCAAACTACTCATGTATGGATCCGAGACCTGGGTGCTTAATAAAAGGCACTCTGAACTCTTGGCCGTGTTCGAGAGAAAGGTCTCAAGGAGAATTGTTGGCCCCGTAAGTGAGGGAGGACGATTCCGGAGACGCTACAACCATGAGTTGTACGCAATCTACCTTGAAGCTAATATTGTAAGAAAAATCAAGCTCGGTAGACTCCGGTGGGTGGGACACCTAGCTCGAGTCAGCGAAGAGGAGCCTGCCCGGAAAGTCCTTTGTGGCAGGATGTATGGAAGAAGACAGCGCGGTAGACCTTGTCTGCGATGGAGGGATGGCGTAGACCCAGACGCCCAGAGCCTGGGAGTGCCAAACTGGATGACATCGGCTCGAAATCGGGACCGGTGGAGAGATTTGTTAAATAAGGCCAAGACCGGATCCCGATTGTAGTGCCGATGATGATGATGATAATGATGATTTTTGAAGTATAAAACTATCGATCAGGCAAAAAGAAATTGATTTTTTGTACCGAACAAACCGGAATGTCCCCTTAAATTACTTGTATGTGTCATTACTTCATCTTGGTCTAAAACTACTTCTCTAAGTGTGGTACTAATATATACCACCTAGGTTGAAAAGTCCCGAGATTTAATGAAAACAAGCGGTTTTGGGCAAAATTATATTTATTCCATAACATAGTTGCCTTCGAGGGCGAGTTGTTATAGGGATTTTAAAACATTTCCATGCCTTTTCTGTAGCACGAATCGTCCAAGCCTTCTAAATACGCATCGGTTTCCGCGAAGATTACTTCATTCGATCTGAATTCGATCTTTCCAGAAGCCCGGCTTGAGGTTTGGGAACAGATAATAGTCGCTAGTGGCCAGTCTGGAGAATACGTTGGGTGAACAATGTTACGGACCTACCTTGCGTCCAGGTCCCCCTAACATTCACTAATCCCCTTTCGTGTGTTTCCGCTCTCTACTTCTAAAAGGAAAACAAATCGCCAAGTAGTTAATTTGCATAAACTACTTTGTGCAAATTCTACTTAGTAGAAAGATAATAATAAAATGGGGTTGGCGCCGGATAAAAAATTACGGACTTACCTCGCCTCCAGGTAGGTCCGTACAACAACCAACTAAAATCGTAATTGGTCTAATTTGGCCATCGCTTTCAAGAACGTGTGTGACAGTGCATTATTGGGATGGTACAGAGCTTTTTTCTTCGCCATATGTGGTTGTTTTTTCTTTATTTCGTCGTTAATTTTGTCCAATAACGCTGCACACTCTCCTGTGACTGTTCTTCTCTTCTGCAGATAGTCGATAAAGACTATTATTATTATTATCATTTATTGGCCTGTAGGAACCCGGAAGTTCATGACCTCACCGACCCGACTCCGCCATCGTTCCCTGTCCTGTGCACTCTCCTTCCACGCTTGACCATCTGATCCGGTCTCCTCAAGGTCAAACCTAACATTGTCCTCCCATCTCCGTCGCGGTCGTCCTGCGGTCTCTTTCCCGTTGGTTTAGCAAATTCTACACATGGTCCTATCGTTAGCCATTCGTGCCACATGTCCGGCCCATCTTAACCTTCGCGACTTGATTACTCTCACCATTGTAGGTTTGCGGTATAGCTCTTTCAATTCGTGGTTGTGGAGTTTCCTCCATTGTCATATTTAAAACTTTATTCTCGCGCGGAATATTTTTTCTTCCCGTTTTGTGAGAGCCCAGGTTTCGCATCCGTATAGAGCAATCGGCATGATTATGGTTCTATATACACGGAGCTTTATGTTACGTGATAGCAGTCTGGATTTCAGCAGTTTAATGACTGCGTGCCAACTAGCGTTTCCGGAATGCAGTCTTTTGTTAATCTCCTTCGACATCTCGTTACTGGCCATCAGTTTCGTTCCCAGATATTTAAATTCTTTAACTTTTTCGAATATCTTGCCTCTGACGTTTATATGTATTCCCTGACTTCCACATGCCCTCGCCGTAATCATGTATTTTGTTTTGTCTTCATTTTTTTTCTAGGTCCACCTCTTCTGCCGCTTGCATTATGATTCCACAGTTTTTACTTACAGTGTCAAGATTATCGCCCAGAACGTGGATGTCATCGGCATATGCGAGCACTTGTGTGACCCCGTTCAGGGATGATCCCGCCATGTTGTCGTCTTGTACCTTTCTGATAACATACTCTAGCACAAGGTTAAAAAGACATGGTGAGAGGCCATCACCCTGTTTTAGTCCGTGTCGGACTTCAAATGTTTCTGAGAGGTGGTTTTGTATTCTAACTCGCCCTTTGTTTTCGTTCATGCAGATTTGAATGAGGGCGGCATATTTTTTCGGAATTACCAGCTCAACTACAATATGGTAGAGTCCTTGCCTTGCGACTGAGTCGTAGACTTTTTTGAAGTCAACGAGCAATTGGTGAACCGTCTCTCCGTATTCCCACTTCTTTTCCAGCAGTTGTCTTATTGTGAACATTTGGTCACTTGTTGACCGGTTCTTACGGAATCCACATTGGTAGTCTCCCAGTATCTCTTCTGCGTACGGTGTGATTCTCGCCAGAATGACATTTGTTAATATTTTGTATGCGGTTGGGAGCAATGATATTCCTCTGTAGTTTTCGCAGTCAGATGTGTCGCCTTTTTTGTAAATGGAGACGACTATTGAGGTTTTCCATTCTTCCGGAGTGACTTCCTTATCCCATATTGTTTGGATGAGCTGGTGGAACTTTCGAGCGGTTGCCTCTCCTCCATGCTTCACAAGCTCTGCCGATATGCAGTCGACTCCGGGAGTCTTGTTGTTTTTCAATCGATTTATTGCGTCTACAACTTCGTTGAAAGAGGGCTCTGGGATCTGAGGCTCGACTGTGTGTACGTCTGGTACGTTTATTTGTGGTTGATGGGTGCGCACATTGAGCTGGTTTTCAAAGTGCTGCTTCCATCTTGTCACGATATTGTTTGTTTCTGTGGCCAGACAGCCGTTTGCGTCTCGAATTATTTTGGCTCTCCCTCGGTAGCTATTTCCAATTGAATTTATGCCGGCATACATACCTCTGATGTTCTTTGCTCTGGAATTTTCTAGGATTTTTTCGATCCGAGTCTTCTCCCGTTCGCGTGTTTTGCGTTTGAAGAGTCTCATTGTCTTTTTCCGAATCGTCGCGTATCTTTCTGCGTTGACTTCATCATATTTTTTTAAGTGGATCACTCTGAGACATTTACGTTCTTCGATCTTCGCCCTGGACACATCGCCAAACCAAGGTTTGGACGTAATTGTTTTCTTAAATCCTAATACCCTTTGGGCTGTTTGTTTGATTGTGTCTCTGATCCACACTATTGGCTTCCTCTTCCTCACTGCTCCCATTCTCTAGGATGGTAAATCTATTCGTAAGTTCGTCTTGATATTCAGCCCTTTTGCGCAGGTCTTTTCGTTTATCAATGTCGAACTTTTTGCTCGTCTCCCGTGACTGCCCATGTGGGATTTGGCCATCACTAGAAGATGACCGGAGTCGCAATCTGCTCCTCTATATGATCTTACGTCAAGGATATTCGAGTGGTGTCTTTTCTCTATGAGGAAGTGGTCTATTTGGTTAAATCGATGAAGACTATGCCATGCCTATACCAAAAAAACGGAGCCCTTAACCTGCCCGGCTGAGCGTTGGTCTTTAAGCCGTTTTGGTCGGTTTTCGTGGCTTTCCAGCCACTCTGCAGACTGACTTTTAGACTCTGGCGTATAGTAATGGAAGCACATTTCATTCATTGTCACAAAACGTCGAAAAAAGTCCACTCGATTACGTTGCAACAACTCAAAGCCGGCCGTTGAATCATCAAAGCGCTGCTGTTTTTGGTCGACGGTCAGCAAACGCGGCAGCCATCATGCTGACAGCTTTTTCATCACCAAAAGATCTTAGAAAATGCATCCTGCACGTTCTTTTAAGATGCCCACGGCCTCAGCAACTCGTGCAACTTCACTCTACGATCACTCAAAACGATTCGATGCAGTTGGTTTACGATTTTCGCACTCGTAGCCCCTCTTGTCCTTCCAGAGCGAGGTGAGTCTTCGGTGCGTGTACAACCCATTTTAAATTCACTAAACCCCCGGTAAACTGTTGTTCTCGAAGGAGCAGATGTGGGGTAACATTTCTGTAGTCATTACAATGATTGTTCAGAAGTTTTTCCCATCAAAAAACAATGTTTGATCAAGATGTGACATTCCTGCTTTTCCATTTCCTTTGCCGAAGGCGAAAGTAGCGTCACTCAAGCCACTGTAGCTTGTAAACGAATGGACGATATCTCACCAAACTTCATACATTAACTAGTGACACATGAGCCTCTAGAAATGACTCATGTTCACTTTCTAGTGGCGCTACCTATTTACAATTGCGGGACTTTTAAGCCTATGCAATAATTCACACAGTTAAAAACAATTCTTGAAGAACAAGGACGTTGGTTTATTTTTTTCAATAAACTGCGAAAAGAAAGGAGATTAGTGCTGTCATAGATGCATCAGCCTTGTAGTATGCATCTTCGCAGATCATATGTATGTCTGGCAGTCGATCTAAAACCAAGTAAAGTGATAGATCATGGTTTTTGTTGAACATAGAAGACTCTACTGTTATGGGTGGACGTTGTCTTACATTACTAATATCTTAGACCATTCGCCCATTACTCTACCTAAAGTAAACTACACTATTACGATATTACACTTATTATAGCGTTAGCTGTCCTGAAAATTCTTATTTCCTCCAATGTGTTAAAAAACAAATTACCACAATTTTTATCTATCTTCTTATAGTTGGATTCTACCTTTTCCTTTTTATTTTGTTTTGGTACGAAGGTGGAAATCTTCAAAAGATACATCTAGACCGATCCAGATACATACCGGATTTTTACCGACTAAGGCGTTGGTACGTCTGTGGTTCCGCCAAACACACTTCGAAATAAAAGTCTCCTTTTTGTTAGTTTGATATTTAACATTTATATATTTTTTATTCCGATGTTTTATTTATTGATACTTGCGCTCCATACCACACACCCGTCTCCTTAACCTGTGGCAACGGAACTAGACTCGTCCGGCCCTTACTTATCCGCGACTTGTCTCTGATTGACTGTCGTTTCGGACTCAACTATCTTCTCCCGTACAAAGAAACTCAACCCTTGGCTGTTGCCCTCTTTCTCACCCCCTGGAAAGCTCTTTCCTCCAGAGGTTCTCTTTATTTCCGAGAGATCGGATCATAACTTCCTCTTCGGATCCACCTCATTCGTAGAAATAATGTGAGGACGATGGACCCACACACACAGGCACAAACGATGCTGTCCGTGTAGATACGTCGAGGATTGTTAGGGTTTCCACACTTCCGGAGCATCTCTTTTAGATACATTACCCTCGTGTGAATTATAACCTTTGGTAATTACCTCGGCCGGAGTCGTTAACTTCGGTTGCGATATTGTTTGCTTGATCCTCAATGGAGAAGTCTTGCATGGGTTGTATCTCATTACAGGAACAGTATTAGTTTTTCGTTTATTTTTTAACTTTGTGTTCCTACAATGATCCTTTTCGCAAAGGAAAACCCAATTAGCGCTGGCTCAAGGGAAGATTGTAAATAGTGTTTGTTTCTTGTTATCGCATGGGATATTTGATGGCTGTCGACGTCTGGGCATGATGCGTCTGGCCACTTCTCTTTACCCAGCAAATGGATTGCCAAACAAGTTAGTTTTATGGCCCTGTTTTCTTCAATAGCTGTAAAGGCATAACCAATTGTTAGAGGGATGCGACCCACGCGTCTGGAACGTGGGGCGGAGGACACTAGGATGTACAGCCCCCTTTGTTGGGACCTGGATATTTAGCTATACTTCGATCCACGTCGTATCGAAGGCCTTTCCAATGTCGAAGCTCACCGCAGCCGTGGGTTCGTTATTAAAGAAAAATTGCAGCAAAATGGCTCGGAAGGTAGAGGAGTGGTGTGTTGGTTTTCCAACTCAAAAACAGATCCAGGGTGTTCGCATAATCGCCGCGAATACCGGATGCCCGAGGCGATTATGCGAACACCCTGGATCTGTTTTTGACATCCGAACCGAGTATTTATACCGTAGAGGTTTCTGCGCCACTGGGAAACTCAGATCACTGCTTGGTATCTGTCGCGCAAGCACTTGCATACCAAGCGAATAACCGGCCTAGGCAGCTTCGCCATGTATGGAAGTATGGGGCCGCTAACTGGGACGATATGCGAGATTTCTTCGCATCCTTTCCATGGTCCGAGATGTGCTTCGGAAACTCGGATGTTAACGCTTGCGCGGAGTCGGTGTCAGAGATTATTCTTCTGGGGATGGAGATGTATATTCCACATTCCATCAAACGAAGTTCGTCTGATAAACCTTGGTTTGACAAAAAATGCGAGCTGATTACAGCGGCGAAAAATAGAGCTTTTAAGCAATGGCGCTCCAATCCCACCGATGTTAACAGAACGAATTTTGTTAGAATCAGAAACGTGTGCAACCAGGCGATTGATACCGCGAAGAAGGCTCACAACGACAGGGTCATCAATAAGCTCCTTCGGTGCCCAACTGGTTCGCGCTCCTTCTGGTCAATGGCAAAGGCTGTCAGCAGTAACTTTGCTTCCTCCTCTTTCCCTCCGTTGGTGACAGACAGCGGGACGTTAGTCACGAATCCAAAGGATAAAGCTAATGTGTTCGCGAATTTATTTTCCGCGAATTCAAACCTCGATCCCGGCCTTTTGCAGCCTTCGCCGGTACAGTCTTCGATGCGGGATGTGAGATTTCGTCCGCGCACTATTCAGCGCATTCTACGTGAACTGGATTGTAGGAAGGCAACCGGCCCGGACGGAATACCAGCAATAGTCCTTAAGAACTGTGCTCCAGAACTATCGCCGGTTCTTGGCAGACTCTTCCGCTTATCTTGTGCACGGAGGATCTTTCCTGCCTGCTGGAAAATCGCTCGAGTTCAGCCAATCCCAAAGACGGGAAAAAAGTGTCTCCCACAAAATTACCGTCCGATAGCATTACTGTCTAATGGAAAAAGTCATCAATACAGAGTTGGTTAAGTATTTGGAGTGCAACGGTCTTCTGAATGATCGTCAATACGGATTCCGTGGCAGGCGGTCCACAGGAGACCTTTTGACACTTATAACCAATATATGGACATCTGCCATTGAACGGCATGGTGAGTCAAGGGCGGTCGCATTAGATATCTCCAAGGCTTTTGACCGCGTCTGGCACGGGGCATTGCTGAGCAAACTTCGTTCATATGGACTTTCCCAACAGCTTTGCGACTGGACGAGGAGCGTCCTCGAGAATCGATCGATCCGGGTTGTTGTGGACGGCGAGTGTTCGGATCTGTATCCTGTTAATTCGGAGGTGCCCCAGGGTTCTATTTTGGCTCCAACCTTGTTCTTGCTCCACATAAATGATTTGTTGGAGACAACGGATAACAAAGTGTTCAGTTTTGCGGATGATAGTACGCTTGTTTCCTCCTTTTCGAGTGATCGGCCGATTGGTGCATCAACGTCGCACCAGCTGAGATGTAGACAGATTGACTCTCTGAGCCAGGATCTAGATAAAGTCCTGCAGTGGGGAAAGGCCAATCTTGTCGACTTCAACGCAACGAAGACCCAGTATACAACATTCACAAAGAAAACCGGATCATCGGTTCCACAGCTGATGATGAATAGCCGGGCCCTCGAGGCTGGGGAAAGTTTGAGATTGCTCGGCGTCACGGTCTGTGGGAATGTATCATGGCATAAACACGTATCGGGTATCGCCAGATCAGCCTCAGGAAAACTGAGTTATCTTTTTAGAGCCAAGAAATATTTTACTCCGGCCCAACTTCTTCTCCTATATAAATCTCAAATTAGACCCGCGCTCGAATATTGCTCTCATGTTTGGAGCTCGGCTCCTAAACATACCCTCGACCTACTTGAGAGCGTACAAAGACGAGCGATCCGCCTGATCGGGGACTCGGCGCTGACGTCGGGACTACAGTCGCTATCACATCGAAGAGGCGTGGCCGACCTCTGTCTGTTCTACAGATATTATCACGGGTGCTGTTCTTCGGAGATTCTTGGCATTGTTCCACTCAATTCGGTCTATATGCGCTCCACAAGACAATCCGACGGATCGCACCCGTTTGTGGTGCATCTCCCGACGGCGCGAACATCCCTGTATCAGAACTCGTTCCGTTACAGAGCGGGGGAGCTGTGGAACTCCCTTCCCACGCGAGTGTTCCCGAAGCGTCACAACCTGCAACTGTTCAAAAAGAACTGCAACAGTTATTTGATGGCATCTCGGGGCGCCCACTCGGCGCTATAGGTTCGCCTCTCCCGAGAGAAGTCTAATAAAAAAAAAAAAAAAAAAAAAAAAAAAAAAAAAAAAAAAAAAAAACTTTAGCTACTGGACATACAACGGGATGCTTCCAAGTGTGTAGAAAAGTAGCCCATTTTGAAGGCATGGTTGAATAGAATGGAAAACTTTGCAAGGAATAAGGGTGGAAGCCTTCGTAATGAGTGCTACGACATGTTATCGATATCAGGTGACTTCCTTGGATTTCGAGATTTAAGTAGGTTTTGAAGGGTCTTTTCTGTGGCGAAGTATGTTATCGGTGTTGAAAACAATAATTAGCCCAATAAAGTTGTCTAATTTAGTGTTCCCTTTGCGTGAAAAGGTGACGATTACACCGCTATGAATTCGCCTCGCCTTCGAGAAATATAATAAAAATAAATCCGGCAGACCTTTTTACGCTCCCGGATGAGACGAAGAGTGAAATCGTCAAGGGGCATCTGATATGTCTTTTCCGTTTAGACTAGGGGACGTGAGTCTCCGAAGTTTCAACAAAAATCTCGTGAAGTCGGATAGCAGCATTGTCTATCTCTACCGTCATTAGGTTTCTGTTAGTAGGAAGAGAGAAATTGTGCAGTTTTCCATTCAATGAAATTGTCCCGGTTTTGTCGAGTTTTGCTGTAATTACACCCTTTTAATTTAGGCCTTTAGTAGTGTCTCCAGTCTACCATTCGTTAAAATTATTTTATTGGGTGCGCTCTTTCGTTGATATTTTGCGCGCAATTGTTTTATACGACGCTTCACTTACACTATCGCGGCTTACTTCGCCCTGGATTGGTAGCAGATATTTAAAACAATGTATATTATTATACCCTGTCTTTCCAGTGACGATTCGCTTCCTTGAAATTTTACGTTATTAGTAATCCTCTTTGCGTTTGCATATTATATAAAAAAAGAAAGAAAAGAAAGAAAAAAAAATGTTGATACAAGGTGGGGCAAAATTAATCACCCTAGAGGAAAATGTTATAATTTTTGCAAATGGCGTCGTACGTCAATCATATTTGACATTTGTGTACTAGACAGCTGCACTATACACACGGATAAGCAGTGGAGCGCTTTACTCCGCAAGAGCGTAGAATAATTGTGTCGATTTTTTTGACCAATAACCGGCTGGTGGTGTTAGCGAAAATCATCATGAGCGACGAGGCGCATTTCCACTTAAGAGGCTATGTCAATAAGCAAAATCGTCGTTTCTGGGGCACTGAAAATCCGCGTGTGATGCACGAAGAGCCATTACATCTACTCAAAGCCACTGTGTGGTGTGGCGTTCACGCGGGAGCGGTGATTGGCCCGTATTTCTTTTAGAACGCCATCGGCAAAGCGGTCACTGTTACATGATAAACGAAGTCTTCATCATCATCATCATCGTCGGCACAACAACCGGGATCCGGTGTTGGTCTTATTTACCAAGTCTCAAGGCTTGTTAAATTTTCCACAATAATTTATTTTTACGGGCAAGGTTATTAACCTTGTGCCGAAAAACGACGTCTTACTGCCGGAATTGGACGAGCGAGACTTGGTGAACATGTGGTTTCAACAAGACGGTGCAACCGCACACACAGCACGAGCCACAATGGATATTGTGAAGGAAGCATTTCCTGGTCGCGTAATCTCTCGTTTTGGCGATTTGCATTGGTCAGCAAGATCGCCCGATTTAACCATCCCAGACTTCTTTCTTTGGGGCTACTTGAAGTCGCGGACTTATACCAACAAGTCTCAGACAATCGCAGCCCTTAAAGAGAATATTCGACAGGAATGCGAACAGTTATCGCCGGAAATCTTGCGGAAAGTCATGGAAAATGCGATAAAACGGGTACAAATGTGTATCAACACTGGCGGCAGCCACTTGACGGATATCAACTTTTCCACTTAACAGGAAAAAATTGTAAAGGTCCAAATAAAGATTTCCATCACTCAAAATCATTTTTTTTATTTAGTAAAAAAGTAATTCAAAAACAAGATTGGATGATTAATTTTGCGCCACCCTGTATTTTTTAAGGATTTATTCAATTTTCCACATAAACACCAATTCATTGGAATATATCATTTCCCCGCCTATTCGGTAAAAAACAATCCATCCTCTATGGAATTGCATTATGTTATTTCACTTGTTTTCCTCTCTCTATGTCTCTCCCCCCCCCCGCCCCCCTCTCCTCCTCTTTCTATTTCTCTCTCTCTCTCATTCTCTCTCTCTCACTCTCTCCCTATTTCTCCCGCTATTTCTCTCGCGCTCTCTCTCGCGCTGTCTCTCTCTCTCTCTCTCTCCCTCTCTTTCTCTGGCTTTCCCCACAGCGATTCTATCGCCCCACAGTCACGTAAAAACCACCCGGATCAGGTCGAAACTCGACCCTTTTCAAGTGCATATAATGCCCAGAAAGGTAATCTTTGGTCCACTGAATGAGAGATTCATCAACTCCATAAGAATTCAATATCAATATTAAGGCGGATACCCAAAATCTCTCGAATCATCATCATCATCGGCACTACAACCGGGAACCGGTCTTGGACTTATTTAGCGAGTCCTGAGGCTTGTTAAATTTTCCATAATGATTTGTTTTTTCCGGGCAAGGTCATTAGTCTTGCGCCAGAGGCTCCCCGACGGGGAATCGAACCCCGCTCTCCCGCGCGACAGGCGGGTATACTAACCACTATACTATCGAGGAGCCTCTCTCGAATGCTTTAGCGGTATTCAGTGCCAAACTTACCTTCACCGAAGAAATACATGAAGTCGCTTCATTTTCCTAGCAGATGCTTTCTTACTTCTGTTGCGTCATTCAAACTTCAATATTCCAAAATTACTTTATATCCTTAGTGGGTTGTGGTGTGAGTGCTGTAATATATTGTAGCGATCTTAGGGTTCGCTGGATTATTTTATTTTTATAAAGAAGAGCCGTTAAATCGATTTTGAATTAATGTAACACTTTATTAGTCCGTTAATAACAACCGTTACTTTTACCGTACACTTAACGATTTCTTGACTTATCGCTTCCGTACTTATCGCGTCTTTTACTGCTTACTTCTTACTTATCTTCCCGATCTGCGTGCGACGTATTTATACCGTTTTTTACCTCCTTCTGATCCGGTGTTTCGTTTCCGTCCGTTCCATAGCCTCGAATTTTCTATTGCTCATAGTCTCCAGTTTTCCAGTACTTTGTAGAATATTCTAGTACTTTGTTTCGGACTTTCTACAATATTCTAGTACTGATTGTCATATGCGTCACAATATGTTACGGAGAAATTACGATCTTAGTTACTTCAGTGATTTAGAAGGGCAACTGTTGTAAGGCATAAACCTTGAAGTGCCCGCTTTCGTTCATTAATTGCGGCTCACATCTTGCATTGCATTTCGAGGTGGCATTAGTCTTTTGTCCCGGATCATTGCAATGATACCAAAGTTCCGCGTCGATTCGCGCCATATTCATAGCTTAAGTTCATTTGAAGATGTGTACCAGTTCGAAAGCGTTCTCCGTGTCCTATTCAACTGGTCAGCTCGTAAATAGATGGAAGTCAATGAATATTCAATCGATTCACAAAAAGGACTCAACATCCCCGTTTTCCTATCAATCCAAAGCATTAAGGTTATGGCGTCACTAATAAGTTGCCAACTTTTGGATACAATATGGGTTTCTTAGCCTCAGGTGCAAAGAAGATCTGGATCAATCAACAGCTTCGGAAGTATTAACGTTTGTTGCATGGGATATATCAAATGCGTTTAACAGAGTTTGACTCCAAGCTTAAATTGATTTGTGGCGGTTCCGCCAAAACCCACTGACTACTTACCTAAAGAACCCCCATCCCTATAACCCAGTCTGCATACGTTTCTGCTAATGTAATCGCATTAAGCACCTGTAAATGCTACACGCATCAAATAGATCAAATTTATTTAACTAAAAGTCCCTGTAAAAGAATTTTTACCTTTCATGCATCTCTTCGCATACAAATTCCCTACAAGAATTCTTTCCATTATAGAGAAGCATAAATCCAAAACCTATTCGGTACCTTCGGTTGCCAGGCAAATTCCAACCTTCCCACACCTGCACCGCAATCTCCCCGCACCAAAAACATTTCCTTCGCAAGGATAATTAATGCTGTCAATACATTACCTGGGAATGCCTGCAAAGAATTTTTCCTCCAAGGGCATTCATACATGTATTAATGCATCTCTGCATTAGCGACCAAGAACCGAATTCTCAATTAGTGTAGATATTCACACTAGGGTTCGACTCTGGCGTCGCCATAGATGCCAGGGACAATTGACACAGATGGTATACACAACCGTCATTGTGTAACCATCTAAATTACTTTCCAAAGACTTGCAACTATTGATTCAGCTGCAAGCACTTCTCTCGGAAATACTTCTTTGTTTGAATCTTCAAACAATCACCAACGTCGCGCTTAGCCGGCGGATTGGATTCAATAGCATAAACATATGCAAACAAAAGAATCCGATCCTCCCAGTCGGCAGAGATACGATATACGATCTCCATTATCTCAATCCCTTTTAGCATCTAATGAGTGGCTGCTATTTACTCAGCTGACCCTCATTACCGGACGATGCATTAGGTCGCTACTTCCCTTGTTCGGCATGCCTTGTCTAGGTTTCGTTTCTCTTTGACCTGCGAGCGTTAGTAAACAATCTGATCTCAACGATCGACTTCACGCACACCACTACAGGACCTCACCAGTGAGATCCTCTTTCCTCGTTTTCACCACGAGAGGAACACTTTCTCTCTCGGGGGAAACACACCCCATTAGCGAGTCGGCTCTACAAGAGCCGAATATCGTTGAGTCCTTTACCATCATCCGATCAAGTCGGTCGGCCTGTCTCCCGCTCTACGTCGCGCAGCGGAGAAGCGTAAATATCACGAAGTCAAGTCCAAGCAAGAACTTTTAACTTTATTCCTGTTATTGAAATTAGATGGGTCGCGGATAAAGTAACAAACAAGTGGATGTACAGAGTTGTCCAGAGTCGGTGAGTTTAAATATAAAAACAGTGCGCATTAATTAGAAACATGTGAATTCACAAATAAACCTTAAATCGAATTATTCTCGCGGCATGATGTGTACTTGGATGCCAACACAATATGGTAGTCAACGTACGAATTAATAAAGAGAACTTTAAATATGTTATAAAGATTTTTAGTGTTTCATTTAACTTGTTGCCTGCGGACGCTGAGTTGAGATGCCTGGTTGCTTTTCTTTTCTTTCGGGTGAACAGTGCGTTTTCTTTCGTTTGTGTTGCTTGCTCTTGGAGAACGATCAGCAGCGGAACTGTGTTAAGGAGTTGATGGGACGACCCATGCTGGCGTGCCGACTTCGCTCTCCAACAGATTTCCTATATAAATGAGTATACACTAATTCATTTGATGAGATATTAACTATCTGCTGTATCCAAATGGTTCAAATCTGACCACCATCAAATTTATGCTCATCTTCTTCAGAACCCCGTACCCTCAGCTACTTTGTTTTTAAGTTGTATAGACAATCTGTTGTCCAGGGAATTTTTCGTACTAAATTGACCAACGCCTTCAAACCTCACTATTAAATCAATGAACTCTGACCTCAACAAGATATTTATATAGAGCGTATCTAATCACGTGGGATTCAATACCATTACAACCCAGTGCTACTTCTTCTTGTCAACGACGAATCCCATTTAGACTGTTCACTGTCAGTAAAGGGTAATCACATCGTTGAAGTCAATGAACTCTCAATTGCAATCTGCGAAAAGTGCGGCCGCACATTCCCGGTTTCCTAAATCATAAACGAAATGCGTAGTTCACTCCTTCCAAACTGGTCACAATATACGAGGTGAATCTTCGTCCTAAACAAGAATTCAATTCCACTATTTCTCTAATTGAACATATCGAATGTATACGTTAAGTCTTTGCTTGGCATGCATTTACAACCTTTTCTATGCTCGAACTTATTGCTCTTTCTCACGTTTTCGTTTTGTTATTTTTAAATTAGTTTTATTATTTGTTTTTATATTTATGTTTTATAACTTATGTACATTATTTTTTAATGTGATTAAGTTCTTTCTTGGGTGTCGTCTTGCATGTGCTCCTGTTTGTTATTCAAAGTTACTTCTTATCATTAATCTTATTATTTTCTATATTTTTATTAGTTATAAATAATTAAATTAATTTTATTTGACAGTGACAGTGTTTGACATGCAACGGATCCTAGGCAGTAGTCATAGAAATACAATTATTTGTTAGTGACGACCTTTGACGGGGAGTAGGTATCAAGTCGTACTAACAGTCGTTATATCAATTAAATTAGCGCATTATCATAATATCCTAGTTGGTGAGACAGCGTATATACTCGTATTAACTCATTACCAAATGTTTTTTTTTTTTTTTTTTTAGTTTTTAAACCACATTTATTTTCCTAATTCTTTTTACATGTATAATATTAGGGGTAAATGTTAAACCCTTTTTTACAATCACAGTCCTTAAATTACTGGCTCTATGCGAGCTCTCTAAATTACACATTACAACTTGATTTTTATATATGCCTTTCGGCGTACATCTTTTTTTTTTTTTTTCTTATATATATATATATATATATATATATATATATATATATATATATATATATATATATATATATATGAAATAAGTCATATATTAGAGGGACTCCTCGTTTACATCTATATGTATACATTATTATTACAATTTTTTTTTTTTTTTTTTTTTTTTTTAAATTATAACAAACAAAAACTTCAAAACAAAACGAATAAAACATAAAATAAGAAATAAAAAATAAAATAAAAATAAAAGTAATGAGGAAAGGAGGACAGGGGGAGGGGGGACAAGAGGAAGGAGAGCGTTGCTCTTGAGAGGCATACTATATCTGAGTAAGTGAAGTCCTCTCCTCGTTGAGAAGCCACCACCATTTGGGAGATGTTCGATCTTTGGCTGATATATCTCTTTCACTGATCGCCGTGCTAAAACGCATGCGATCTGGGACATTGGAGATATCACTATCATGGAGAATTCGTTTGTCCCTGGCACCACGGAAAGCGTGGTAAATAATCGGGACTCCATGCACGTCTTGGATAAGGCCTTTTTGATCCCAGAAAGGGAACGCTTCTGGGGGAATAAACCCATTCTGGAGGGTATTCTCCAGATACATATCATTGGGATAGAATGCTCCCGAGATAAGATTATTGTCACTGCACATTGCCCTTGCTGTGTGACCACGAATAATTTTAATTATGAAATTGTCTATCCTATTTAACCCTGATTTGTTATACAGGATTTTGTTGGGATAGAATTTTTTGTATTGCGACTCTGGTGTTCTATAAAGTCCGAGGCAGAAACGCAAACACTGCCGTTCGAACACACGAAACTTCTCCATATAAAGATATATTATACCATACTGGACAGCCATAAATCAAAACTGGTCGGATGAATGCCGAGTACGAAATTATTTTGACTCTGGGGTCAAGAAGACTACTCCGGAATAGACTTCTTGTCATAGAATATGCGCTTTTAGCTGCGGAGAGGGCCGCTGCTACGTGCTTGTCAAAATATAAATACTGGTCTAGCCAGATACCAAGGTGTCTAACTACAGTTTTCACTTGTAGTGGAAGGTTATTGTTACCTACAATAGAGAAGTGTTTCCAGTTGCATTTTGTATCCCTCGAGGCCCTGGATAGGGGCGTTCTGAAAAGAATAGTCTCGGTTTTCTGAAAATTAATTTTTAATTTCCAGTCGTCGCAAAATCGTTTTATTTTGTTGAAGTCATCTTGAAGGTGCCTATTGATGTCGTCTATTTTCCTCCTACTCTGTACACCACTATGTCATCGGCGTACGCAATGGCGTTTTTGAGAGAACTCACTAGATCACTAGTGTAAATATTGAATAGAATGGGAGAATTCACAGCTCCCTGCTGTAAGCCATTTTTAATTTGGAAGGTCTTGTTGGAGAGTATGTCCCCGCATTTCACCACAAAATGTTTGTCCATTATCATATCATAAATAATGTATAGCAGATATTGCGGCATACCCAGGTTTGTTAACTTATAGACAAGTCCTTCTAACCATACGGTGTCGAAAGCCTTTTCAAAGTCAACCAAGCAGGCGCCTGTACATTGTCGTTTTCCCTTGTTTCACTGTATATCGGAAACAGGTTTCGTCGCTGCATGAACTGTATCATGTCGCGCTCGAAAGCCAAACTGGTTGTTGGGGATGATATCGTTTTCATCACACCAACCTATCAGTGCTTTGTTTATAATTTTTTCGAATACCTTGCTGATGTTGGGAAGCAGGCTGATCGAGCGCAGATTAGCTGGATTGCTCTTCTCCTTACCCTTTTTGGGGATAGGGTGGACTACTGCAGTCTTCCAATGGGTTGGAGAGTGTGCATTGTTTAGAGCGTTGTTAAACAAAGTAGTGTATATGTTCACTGCTTCGCAAGGCAAATGCCTTAGAACCACATTTGGAATGCTATCTATTCCAGATGATTTCTTATTTTTTATTGAGCTAAGTATGTTTCTAAGTTCATCCTTGCGTACAAACATATTTGTATTTTCATTTCTGACGGGAGAATCCGCCCTATTATTTTCGCCGAATGTGATGAAACTACGGTTTTCGGATCGCCAGTTGTGAAGTTGATTGCGCAGTGAGCAATGTCTTTGACGGGCATTGCTTTCAATTTCAGTGTTAGCATGAACTGATTCGTTAACTCTGTACACTGCTTCGAAACAGGCTCCAATAGAATTCGCTTTCTTTTGTGGATCTTCGACTACTATTACTTCATCAGTGGAGTTGATGTGCTCTAAGGTGAGTCCTGCGTTCAGCATTATCTGGCAATTCTCGGGAGTCCGTGGAATTCGGAGACAGGGAATGTCATTGTGATCTTTTCTTCGACATATTTTCTTGATTTGTGAAAACATGTTCGGTCCGTTTGCTTGGACAGCTCGAATTCTGTTGCTCCACTCCTCATTTATTACTGCTCGGTAATTATCCCGGATCAGTTTTTGAAGATTTTTAATCAAGGACTTGATTGTTTTGATTTCATTGCTATTTGGATCACTGAACTGCCTATAGCACAATTTCAGCTTTGAGAGCAGGGTGCTCTTTTGCCTATACAAAGCATCGATAGTTGCATTTCTGTATCGGTGGGTATAGCCATCCATATGAGCTACCTTGGGGATGGAACGATTCATTGTGTTAGTAACAATATCGTTCATAGTTAGGAGGTAATGATCGATTTCATAATTACGAAGGTTTCTATTAGTCGGTGGGTCTATGCCAATGTTGCGTATTTCTCTTTTTACTATGCGATCGAAACGCGACCAATGTGCTTTTCGGAAATCGAAAGAGTGTACCTGGTCGTACTGCTCAAGTAGATGGTACTCGTTTGGCACGTGTATTACGGCTCCAAGTCCGTAATGATCACTATCGTACTCAATTGTGCGAAGACAATTTCGAGTAGTTACCTCGGTATCTGGTAACTGAATTCAATCATCTGTCATAAGTAAATCCAGGAAGGAGTTACCTCTTGGATAAGACGGTGTACTTGTAGCGTACAATTCTAGTTTATGCTCGATCGCATTTGTTTGCCACCAATCAAACAAGTCATTGCCTCTGGTGTTCGAGGTCAGATTGCCCCAGGCACTGTGCTTGGCGTTAAAATCACCTGCCATTAAAAAGTAATTGTTTTCCAAATCTAACTTGAGACTTCGGAAAAGCGTATCGATTTCACTGATAAATTGGGTACCTTGAACAGATTCAGGAGCGTAAGCAGCGACTATATATAGATGCCTTTGACTTTTTAGCGGAATGTCTATAATGCATGCCTGTAGCACCTGGAATTTGTGTACTTCCGTGCTGTATCATTACCAAATGTTCGGGCTCAGTTATGCAAAAGTCAGAGGTTGAAGTTGTAATATGTGCGCAGTGTTATGTAAATTCTACACGTACCCGAAAGAAATTAGAAAACTAGCTTACTATTCACCCTGGCCAAAGAGTTAGATGTAATAAGCTTTAGAAACAATTGGAGGAAATGGTGGCCGGACGTGAAATGTTTAAGCTTCACTGAATTTCCTATCAGACCATCATTTTTCCGACAATTCTGACTCGTGTAGCCAACGATGGCCGGAAAATTCAGTTCAAACAATTTCACTCATGACATCCACTACCTTCGAGTTACTTTATTTAGTCTTAACCATCATAAAATTGTAATTATTATTTAAGGATTTGATTTTGTGGAGAGGAAGGCGTTTGCAATGGAACAAGAGTTTCGCGTCGATCAATGCAACATTCATGGTTCGAGGCCCAACTACTCTGTTGTGTGTGCCCACTTGTCTAATCACAGGCCAGGGATCCTTTCACAAACTGAAATCAAAGTAATTACTGATATTTCGGATATCAATCTGTCTGGTTGTAACGTAGCCTATGTGTTATGCTACGTTTATAAGAAAGGGTAGTGTTTCTTAATTTCTCACACCATATGACCTTTGTTCCAATCTTTAATTTAACGTAGTTAAAAATTGTTAGTCGTAGGCATATCTTGCACTATTGTTTCCTGTCTGTAAGCGAACAGCTGGTTAATAATACCGCATTAAACGAATTCAATGTTCTACCGGATTCTTAAAACGAGATCTTAATCCGGTACTCTCACAATTCAAACGTTATTGCAGACAATTTCAATGTATATAATTCTCAGCGATTACGCCATTCTGGGCACTCGACGGCACATCCAGTGCCTTCCTGAATCAATTCACTCAATAATGTTTTTAAATGCGCCAACGCAAAGTTCGATCAAGAAAAACATGTGTATAGTCACTAGGACGTCATCCGCATCCTGAGTGTCGCATCGTGTAAGGCGCTGGACTTAGGCTCGACTGGACGTGCGTTCAACTTACGGCGGAATCTCTTGATCCGACTTCTTCTTCATGTGTATAGTCGACCAATTTTGGTCGGTCTTTCTGGTTCCACAGATCCTTTACTTTCTGGTTGATTTATAGTTTTTATTTGAAGGAGAACTGTGTAAAATCAATGCTCATAGTAGGAAAGATTTATAATATAGAATATTTGATTTACTTTAGGTGTTTGCCCTTCACCTCTCTTAGAGAGGCTTTGTAAATAGGTCGGATGAACAAAAACATATGTAATACTAAAAACACCGCCCCAAGACACCCTGAAGTGAAACTGTCCTCGTAATAAACGTGTTTCAGTTTTCATTTCTTCGGTGACCTGTTATATTTTAGAAGAATTTTGTCACGCCTAATATTTTATTTATTTTCGGAGCCTAAAATATAATTTTAAACTATGCCCAAATATTTATTTTCGATAATTCGTTAAGGTCATTAGTGTAATATTACATTCCTTATTAAATAATAGTATGAGTACAAAATTGAATTCGAAATAATTTCAAATAGATGACATTGCCGTTGCGTGTCCACCACTGTCGGGTCTTTCTACAAATAACAAATTTCCATAAAACCAGACCCGATGTTGCAAAATTCTATAAAAACAAAATTTAATAAAATTCATTGCAGAGAGAAAGTAAATTAATCAGATACTAATCTTGGATTTGTTTTGGTTTTTTTTTTACTCCTCGGTTTGGCCTTCCGACAAGGTTTCGAGTATTCTGCCACTGGCTGTGCAATCACAGTTATTTCAGCAACATCATTTTAGGATGCATTATGTTTTCGTCAGCCATGTTAGCCGCAGAGGATCCACTGGACTCGGAGGCACCTAGAAATAAGGTAAGGTCGATGATAATCGAAGGATATACACTTGTAAATAATACTGAGCTTTCGTGACTTTGATTCAATTGCAGATTTTAAATTATTTTGATTACTTTTTCACGGCTGTTTTTACAATGGAACTGCTTCTCAAATTGATATCCTACGGCTTCGTTATGCATAACGGAGCCTTCTGCAGATCGGCTTTTAATCTTCTGGATTTACTAGTCGTCTGCGTATCGTTAATATCAATTGGTTTCAGGTAAGATAGAGATTATTCTTCTTGTTATATTATAAGTCCCAGAGAATTGGTGACATGTTATTGTTACTATTTTCCTATGTCCCCTTAGATTTTGACTCACACATTTCTATAAAACTCTACTGTAAATAAGGCACAAATATCGAGATAAGTTCACTTCTTCATAAGAAAAATATCTGTATTGTAGGCAAATGACATATCTTACTGAGCCCTAGACAAGACACACACAACCTTTCTCCAATAACATCGTAGTCAATAATGCCACCATATGAAGCCATTCATCATCATCATCGGCAGTAGGGCAGTAGTCATAAGTTCATAACTCTTGCCGATCTCAACACACTTTTCAAATTCATCGTTTGGCATAAACCTAGCTTGAAGCAGGTCAATAAGTCTTTAGAAAATGAGGACGATTTCCTTTTATTTTCTCATTTCATCATCATCATCGGCACTACAAGCGGGATCCGGTATTGCCCTTATTTAACAAATCTCTCAACCGGTCCCGATTTCGAGCCGATGTCATCCAGTTTTGGCACTCTCAGGCTCTGGGCGTCCTGGTCTACGCCATCCCTCCATCGCAGACAAGGTCTGCCGCGCTGTCTCCTTCTATACATCCTGCCACAAGGACTTTCCGGGCAGGCTCCTCTTCGCTAATTCGAGCTAGGTGTCCCGTCCACCGGAGTCTACCGAGCTCGATTTTTCTTTCAACATTACCTTCAAGGTAGATCGCGTACAACTCATGGTTGTAGCGTCTCCGGAATCGGCCTCCCTCTCATACGGGGCCAACAATTCTCCATAAGACCTTCTTCTCGGACGCGGCTAAGAGTTCAAAGTGCCTTTTATTGAGCACCCAGGTCTCGGATCCATACATGAGTACTGGTAAGGCCATGGTCTTGTACAGTAGTAGCTTGGATGTTCTGGATAAATTTCGGGATTTAAAGAGCCTGATAGCCGCGTATTTCGCGTATTTCTTCTTCCATATTGTTATCGGCTGATACTATTGACCCAAGGTAGTTAAAGAATTGCACTACTTCAAATTCGTTCTCCACTGCCCTGACAGTTTCACTAATATTTGGTCTTTTCTTCGCGGAAGTTGCCACCGTGTTCTTCGTTTTTCCGTCATTATTGTGTAGTCCCAATTTTTGTGCCGCCTGCTCGATCTGGGTGAAGGAGTCCTGTACAGCTGAATCGGATGTACCAATGATGTTGATGTCATTTGCGTAGGGAAGTATCTGGCAGGACTCGGTGACAATAGTCCCTTTAGTTGTAATTCCAGAGTCACGGATTGCTTTCTCCAACGCCAGGTTGAAAAGGAGACAGGCCAGACCGTCCCCTTGTCAGAGTCTATTAAATATGTTTATTGGCTTACACAGCAATCCCCCTATTTTTACTTGACTAGTTACGCTGATCATGAGCAACCGTATCAATTTGTTTGGAATGTCGAACTCTCTCATGGCATTATATAGTTCTACCCTGGCTATCCTGTCGTAGGCGGCCTTAAAGTCTATAAATAGGAAATATAATGTAATCTTAAATTCCAGACATTTTTCCATCGCCTGCCTAAGGGTGAATATCTGATCAATCGCTGATTTGCCTGGGACGAAGCAACACTGATATTGACCAATGATGACTTTAGCGTATGGGGCTATCCGATCTTTTAGGAGAGTGGAGAGTATTTTATAGGCGGTACTCAGCAATGTTATATCCCTATAGTTGCTGCACAGTGTGATATCTCCCTTCTTATGCATGGGGCAAATTATTCCGCGACGCCAATCTTCCGACCTCTCCTGTTGCTGACTGAAGTCACTCATTAATATTCCAGACTTTCAATTTGGCTTTAGGAATAAACACTTTCGAAGAAAAGAAATACCGCCCAGCTGTCTTTCTTGACGTCTCCCAAGCATTCGACAGAGTACGGCATGAAGGTCTTATCATCATCATCATCGGCACTACAACCGGGAACCGGTCTTGGCCTTATTTAGCAAGTCCTGAGGCTTGTTAAATTTTCCATAATGATTTGTTTTTTCCGGGCAAGGTCATTAGTCTTGCGCCAGAGGCACTCCGACGGGGAATCGAACCCCGGTCTCCCGCGTGACAGGCGGGTATACTAACCACTATACTATCGACGAGGATGAAGGTCTTATAAATATGTAAATTATGTAAACTGTTTCTTCTCTGGCTCCCATACGTACACCACTATCTCATGAATTGCATGATGTAACGCTGTCCCTCCTTGTTTGATCAGTTCAGCTGGTATGCCATCAGCTCCGGGGGCTTTATCTGATTTGAACTGTCATATGGTGTTTACTGTTTCCTCAATGCTTCGTGGCGACAGTATTTGGTCTTGATCTTGCATTGGTTTAGCCTCCAATTATTCTGTGGGCTGACCGTTTAGCAATTCATTGAAGTGCACTTCCCATTGCTTCAGAATACCTTCATGATCGGTGATCAGATTACCCTCTTTATGCTTGTAGTCAGTGCAGCGTGGTGTGTACCGCTTCATACTTATTTGGTAGAACTTCCGCGCCTGGTGCGGACCTCGCTCTCTTCTTTTCTCTATTCCACAGACAAGGTTTTTTTTTCCATGCACTTTTCTTTTGTCTGTGAAGTCTTTTTTCAGATCTTCTGAGCTCTTTGTATTTCTCCTAGCGTACCCGCGTCCTATGAGACTGCTGCATTGCCCGGTATGCAGCATTCTTACATTCAGTCGCTAGTTTGCACTCATCATCAAACCAGTCGCTGCGATCTCTACGACTACTGCCTAAGACGGAGTTGGCAGTACGAATGACAGTATTCTTAAGGCGTGTCCATTTCTCTTCTGCGCTTGGCATTCTGGCCCCAGGACTTACTCTCCCTCCGTCGAGCTCTTCGAGGGCGAGTCTTAACGCATGACCAAAGGTGTTACTGGTATTTTCATTGCGTAAGGCAGCCGTGTTGATTCGAACCTGATCCGCGGATGCAATACGTCTCCGTAAGGCAATCCGCGCTCAGAAAACTGTACCAACAAGATAGTGATCCGAGTCGGCGTTGGCACCTCGGTACGTTCGTACCTTCATCATGCTCGAGTAGTGGCGGCAATCTATCAACACGTGGTCAATTTGGTTGCGAATGGCTCCATCAGGTGATATCCAGGTGGCTTTATGGATATCCTAACGTGGAAACCCGGTACTCGCAACGACTAAGTTCTTTTATGCTGTCAGTTCGATGACTCGTAGTCCATTGTCATTAGTGTTCTCATGCAAACTATGAGAACCTGCGTAGTGCCCGAAAACCGGCTTCCGACCTATTTTTGCAGTCAAATCACCAGAAACGATTTTCACATCGTATCTTAGGCAGGCATTGAAGGCCCATTCGATGTTCTCGTAGAATTCTTCTTTTTCGTCTTCAAGGGACTCCTCTGTAGGTCCGTGAACGTTTATGAAGCTTATGTCGTTAAACTTGCATCACACGCGAAGCCTTTCATCTATTGCGTTGAAGCTGATAATGGTAGGTTTCAGTTTTTGGCTGACTAGAGAGCCTACCCCGAGCACACGGTGTTCTGCAAGACAGCTGTAATAAATGCCATACTCGTTTCTTTGAATAACACCACTCCCCGCCCATCTTATTTCTTGTAATGCTGTTATGTCAGCCTTATATTCGGACAAGGCATCGGCTAGCTGCTCTGCAGCACGAGCTCTGTATAGTGAGCGGACGTTCCATGTAAAAATTCTCAAATCGTTTAGCCATTTTCGTTTCCGTGGTCGTCGTCGTGTATCCGGTCCATATCCGAGGCTTGTTAAATTTGCCATAATAATTCATTTTTACGGGCCTGGTTATTAGCCTTGCGCCAAGCTTTCTCAGGATGTCGCTGCATGCATTGGTTCACTACTTCGCGGGTGCCAAAGTAGCTATCCAGGGGTGTCACGTGGAGACTGCATGTCAACTTGGGTTGAACAGGGACAGGGATCGTTCTGGCCTTCGCAATCAGTAACTTTGCCCTGTATGTTCGCACCCATCCCCCCACTGAAAGATCACTTTATCATATTTTACGCCATATTAGGGGCACATAAACTCGAATGTTCAGTTCAATTGCAGCAACTGTTGTTGGCAACGTTCCGCATCGACGGTTTCGTTAGGCTGGAATAACTCATAGTAGATCACTTCGAGCTGATTCCACCAGAAGCATAGCTTTAGCTTCTTGCCGTGAATATTTGGCTTGGCCGTTGAAGTTGATGCATGGCCGGGCATACCTCACGATTTTCTGCTTTTCGGGTTGTCGTAGTGGATCCACTTTTCGTCTCCCGTCACAATTCGATACAAACAACCGTTCCGGTTTTGTCTTTGGATCAGTTGTTCGCAAGTGGAAAAACGGCATTCGACATCTCTTGACTTGAGTTCCTTCGGAACCCAATTTCCTTATTTTTGCAACATACCCCAGCCTTAAGACTATTTGAAATCGCTTATTAAGACGCTTCTAAGCTTTCAGCGAAATCCTCTTGTGTTTGGCATGAATTTTGGTCCAATAACACCTCCAGCTCAGCATCTTCAAACCTTATTAGCATCCCTTCGCGTTCTTTGTCACTTTTAAAACGCCGAAACCAGTGCTCATATGTTTTTTATTGGCGAAGCATATTCCCCGTTGTTATAATTTTTTTTTCTTAGCAATTACAAAACTCACCCCCGTTCCGCTATAGCGCAATGGCCTAAGTGCAGTTGATGAATTCAGCTGGTGTGTAGTGAGACGAGCCTGTCGGGTTATGACCGTCAGCAAGGTGGCGGTCGTCCCTCCGTTCCGCTATGGTAGCCCAATGAAACAGGGGGGGAGGACACAACCCAAAAGTTCATATGGAAACTTCCAAGTATATTTAATTTATAATTCAAAAACACACAATCCTTTTTCGACTTTTTATTTCATAATCTTTACTTTATTTCCGATTTAAAAACACACCATCCTGTCGTACTTTCAATTTTAGCCTGTCTATTTTACTTACAATTCAAAAAGTCACCATCCTTTGGTAATTTTCAAGTCTATTTAATTTATAGTTCAAAAGCACACAATTATTTAATTTATAATTCAAAAGCACACAACTATTTAATTTATAGTTCAAAAGCACACAATTATTTAATTTATAGTACAAAAGCACACAATTATTTAATTTTTAATTCAAAAACACACAATTATTTAATTTATAATTCAAAAACACGCAAATATTTAATTTATAATTCAAAAGCACACAATTATTTAATTTATAATTCAAAAGCACACAACTATTTAATTTATAGTTCAAAAGCACACAATTATTTAATTTGTAATTCAAAAACACACAACTATTTAATTTATAATTCAAAAACATACAATTATTTAATTTATAATTCAAAAACACACAATTATTTAATTTATAGTTCAAAAGCACACAATTATTTAATTTATAATTCAAAAGCAAACAACTATTTAATTTATAGTTCAAAAACACACAATTATTTAATTTGTAATTCAAAAACACACAATTATTTAATTTATAATTCAAAAGCACACAATTATTTAATTTATAGTTCAAAAGCACACAATTATTTAATTTGTAATTCAAAAACACACAATTATTTAATTTATAGTTCAAAAGCACACAATTATTTAATTTATAGTTCAAGAGCACACAATTATTTAATTTATAATACAAAAACACACAATTATTTAATTTATAGTTCAAAAGCACACAATTATTTAATTTATAATTCAAAAGCACACAATTATTTAATTTATAATTCAAAAGCACACAACTATTTAATTTATAGTTCAAAAGCACACAATTATTTAATTTATAGTACAAAAGCACACAATTATTTAATTTTTAATTCAAAAACACACAATTATTTAATTTATAATTCAAAAACACGCAAATATTTAATTTATAATTCAAAAGCACACAATTATTTAATTTATAATTCAAAAGCACACAACTATTTAATTTATAGTTCAAAAGCACACAATTATTTAATTTGTAATTCAAAAACACACAACTATTTAATTTATAATTCAAAAACATACAATTATTTAATTTATAATTCAAAAACACACAATTATTTAATTTATAGTTCAAAAGCACACAATTATTTAATTTATAATTCAAAAGCAAACAACTATTTAATTTATAGTTCAAAAACACACAATTATTTAATTTGTAATTCAAAAACACACAATTATTTAATTTATAATTCAAAAGCACACAATTATTTAATTTATAGTTCAAAAGCACACAATTATTTAATTTGTAATTCAAAAACACACAATTATTTAATTTATAGTTCAAAAGCACACAATTATTTAATTTGTAATTCAAAAACACACAATTATTTAATTTATAGTTCAAGAGCACACAATTATTTAATTTATAATACAAAAACACACAATTATTTAATTTATAGTTCAAAAGCACACAATTATTTAATTTATAGTTCAAAGGCACACAATTATTTAATTTATAATTCAAAAGTCCACAATTATTTAATTTATAGTTGAAAAGCACACAATTATTTAATTTATAATTCAAAAACACACAATTATTTAATTTATAGTTCAAAAGCACACAATTATTTAATTTATAATTCAAAAAGCACACAATCCTTTTTCGACTTTTTATTTCATAATCTTTATTTTATTTCCGATTTAAAAACACACCATCCTGCCGTACTTTCAATTTTAGACTGTCTCAATCGACCCTCTCCGTGGACATCCGTCATTCGGGGTTTTTTCTTTTTCAACCCCTGACGCGAAAACCGACTACTTGTTTCGAACTTTTACCAATCCACGTGGAGTCGACCCTCATTTCAGTTCTCACCAATCCATAATCCTTTTTGGTTTCCTTCGTTTCAAATTCACCGTTTTGGCCACCCCTCTGCACTGGCTATAAGGAATCGCAACTATCCTTATTCCATTACGAAGGGTCGTTTTCTAACCGTGAACCCACGAAGCAAACTTTTTGGATTGGGGGAAGTGTTGTTGTTTCTAGGTGAATAATATTTCGGGCCAATCGTAAAGATTCCATAAATGCCTATTCAGGTAGGCATTTGAATAAGTTGTGAATAAACGTGGGAAATTAAAAGTTTTTTGCATGATTTTGCAACGGACATGTGGCCAACAAAATTTTAAGTTATTGGGATAAGGATTATGTATTTCTAGGGATGTATAGTTTATTATGGTTAGTATACCCGCCTGTCACGCGGGAGACCGGGTTTCGATTCCCCGTAGGGGAGCCTCTGGCGCAAGACTAATGACCTTGCCCGGAAAAAAACAAATCATTATGGAAAATTTAACAAGCCTCAGGACTTGCTAAATAAGGCCAAGACCGGTCCCCGGCTGTAGCGCCGATGATGATGACGATGATAGTTTATTAAATGTGTCTATTGCTTGGTGGGAATATGCTATTTTACCTGTAATGTGATGCTTGATTTAGGGAAGGGATACGGACTGGTGAGAATTTTAGGTGCGTTTTATGGGGGGGTGATAATTAACTGCCGTTAATTATATAACACCCCTTATGCTTCACATACCAATCGATACCTACCAGCTGTACTTTTCTTCAAATTAAAACAAAAAGGCAGTGCTTCCCGCAAATTGTGTTTTGTTGGCACCAAGGATGACATGGTTAGAGCACAAAGTAAGAATGTTGTTTATACTTCAGCAAATGACACATACTGACACATAGTGAGACATGATGACATTATAGCATGAATATAGTTACAAATGGTTCGATGCGATTTAATGTTAGTTAGGCGATCTTTTGTAGAACCTTCAAAGCTTATTTGTACACCCAATATTTACGACTGCCAATTAAACTTATATATGGGGCTAGTCCTCAAAAGTTGGAATTATCCTTTTAATCTCTTTTTTTCTTTCTGTTCTTCTCTCTTCCCAATTTACCACTTTAGTTCGAATGCGATTTCGGTCGTGAAAATTCTTCGTGTTCTCCGAGTCTTAAGACCTCTCAGGGCAATCAACAGAGCCAAGGGACTAAAGGTAAGCTATTCATTTTAAATTATTCAATTTTGTTTCGACTTTTTTTGGTTACTTTTGAGTTTTTCTCCCGTGCAAACATTTTCGTACATACAAAGTGTTCCTCATTTACTTTATTTTTTTTAATTTTCTTTTTAAAAAATAAAAAAAATTCACATATTAAAGCTATTTAAGGACTTTCTCTGAGAAGTTTCGTACTTTAAAGAAAAATGCATTGCGTTGGTTACCTCATCAGTTTCCATCGAAGCTCTAAATAGAATGATGATAGAATTGGCAGCCATTCGAATACACATAGATATTCCAGCATATTCGTTTTCCGTACCCTATTTGCGTAATTTCACTTTATTTCGATTTATTTTTATTTTAAAGGTAAAAAAAGGGGAAAAAATTATTTTTCAGGCCTTGACGAACACTTGCTAAGAACATTGATTAAAAGCATATTAATATTCAATATTTCTATTCAGCTATCGAAGCTTGAAAGTTCATAATCTCACTAAGAAAGTTACATTCTGACATCACATCCGATTTTTTCAAATCCCAACAATTTATGCAATCTCTCGCACACTTGTTATAATGTAACCTATAGCGTTTTTTCAATAAACTAATGAAGAATGGGAGCGTGATGCGAACCAAAGCATTGATGCGTCGAACGTCGGCCGCGTATGAGGGTGTATAAACTCTCTGCTTGAACTGTGTAATTGCTACTTTAATTGCTCTGCTATACGGCACTGAATAGTCTATTCTTGTGTACTGTGTTCGTTAGTATGGTTGCGTGTTCATGTGTGCCTGTTGGGTTTGCGACAACCCTCTCAGAACTGACCTAATGCTGTTAAATATTATATCTAATAAATCGTAACCACTATCTCACCCACGACTGTCACCCAATTGTCGTTATTGTGAATAGACGGATATCAAACAGTTCATAAGCACCCATTTATTCTTGTCTGGGGTTTCACCCGTTAAGGCTAAAGAATTAAGCTTCCGGTTGTATAAATCAAACAAAATAAAGGGAAATCGGAAAAGGTTTAAAAAAACAAGAAATGACTTCAAAAGACTGTCATTCAGTGCGCGAAGTTCTTGCATGACTGACAAGTAAAACAAAAACTGCTGTACCCTCCCCATGCACTTGCTATCGGTTTTGCAGCTAATTCAGCGTTCTCTGACATCACGTCAGCTCAGCCTTTACTCGAGCCCAAAAGGTATTCCATGAGTCAAATTCGGTTTCGGCCTCATACTGTTGTCCGAGTACCCAAAGAGGTGAACATCTATAAATTCGGCGATACGAATAGGCTATGCTTTAGACTGGTGATTGTCTATACTTGTCCTAATCGACGGAAGTCGATAAACATATAATCTTTTCCCAAAAAGGCGACCCATCATACATATACATATCATGAAATCATTGATTAAACTAAAACTCTCTAAAAATCCGGAAACAAAGAATTGTGTCATTCACCATCAATACGGATGGCAACAGATCCACAAGAGGATATCTTATATTTTACTTCTTCCAGGAAAGGCGAACCTACAGCCCTGAGCGCCCTGGAATGCTATTTTTTCTCCACCGGATCTGTCAGCCAAGCTCCGAAAGATGCTCAAGTATTTCGCCGAACAATTTCAGGAAGCCTCACAAGCCTCAGGACTTGCTAAATAAGGCCAAGACCGGTTCCCGGTTGTAGTGCCGGTGATGATGATATAGCTCAATGGGGTGGTATTTCACCCAGCGGCTGGGCTTTGGGACCCTATCTACCACTCAGTAATTGTGCCGAACTGCATAATAGCAAGAGTCGTCAGTTGAACCTTAGTTTGCACAATCAAACGCAAAATACAACCTCCTTACGAACTCAGCAAATGAGGCATTGAGGATAGCAAACCTTACCGAAAAATGGAGCCAGTCCATTCACTGCTCAATGGAAACAAGGCTTTCCACGGGGGATCCGGTCTTGGCCTTATTTAACAAATCTCTCCATCGGTCCCGATTTCGAGCCGATGTCATCCAGTTTGGCAGTCCCGGGCTCTGGGCGTCCTGCTGTACGCCATCCCTCCATCGCAGACAAGGTCTTTCGCGCTGTCTCCTTCCATACAACAAACAAATGTTCATTACGGCACAGGAAGCAGATCTCTTTCCATCTTTATTTTTGATGATCTGTTGGCATCCACAGTGTTGATGCATGCAATAATGGCCGTCTTTAGCTCTTGAATTGTGTTATGCTTACCCAATATACTTTTGACTTCAAATAATCCCAGAGGGAGAACGACGTTAATTCGCATGATTTTGGTGGCCAGTTGTGATCGCCGTTTTTGAAGATAATGCGTCCAAGGAACTCCACGTAGAACTCTCATCGTTTCGTTCGAAATTTCTCGCGCAGTACACCCATCCTTTTAGATTTACAAGGCGAATATTCGTCCAAAAATGGAGTTCAACTCCCATATTTGGTGAGGCGCATCCAAAACTGTACTACACGTGCTCGACAGGATGCAAAAGCGAGCAGTGAAACTTATTGGGGACTCAGCCCTAAGTCGATTAATTCCGTCATTAGAACAGCAACGTATCATGCCTTCTCTCTTCTATAGGTATTATCACGATCGTTGCTCAACTGAACTTGCTGAATGTGTTCCGCCCCTTCAGACGTTTTCCCCGCGATACCCGTCAATCTATGAATGCGCATCAGTTCACTTTGAAAGTGGACTTCAGGAGCACAAATAAACATAGAGAGCCATTCTTTAGCCGAACCACACAAATGTGGAATGTTCTGCCTGATCATGTGTTTCCTGGCCGTTGTGATGTGCAGACATTCAAGACCAATATACATCGACACCTCCTTTCCTCACCCACTTCCGCTCCATTCGCTCGCACTGTGCTCTGACATTTAAGGGTACTTCAAAATCATCATTTTGTGCGCGCGTTAGTACAAAAAAATCGCTGTATGAGCTGATTTTCTAGTACGACTAGAGTTAAGAGTGACGTAACATTCGCTACAGGCAGGTTGTCGGCTAAGTCACTGGATCGATTCGGTAGGACAGTAGTCATAAGTTCATAACTCCTGCCGATTTCAACACATTTTTCAAATTCATGGTTTGGCATAAACCTAGCTTAAAACAGGTCAATAAGTCTTTAGAAAATGAGGTTTTTCCGTCTATTTTCTCATTTCATCATCATCATCGGCACTACAACCGGGATCCGGTCTTGGCCTTATTTAACAAATCTCTCCACCGGTCCCGATTTCGAGCCGATGTCATCCAGTTTGGCACTCCCAGGCTCTGGGCGTCCTGGTCTACGCCATACCTCCATCGCAGACAAGGTCTGCCGCGCTGTCTCCTTCCATACATCCTGCCACAAAGGACTTTCCGGGCAGGCTCCTCCTCGCTCATTCGAGCTAGGTGTCCCGCCCACCGGAGTCTACCGTGCTTGATTTTTCTTACAACATTAGCTTCAAGGTAGATTGCGTACAACTCATGGTTGTAGCGTCTCCGGAATCGTCCTTCCTCACATACGGGGCCAACAATTCTCCTTAAGACCTTTTGGCGAGGTAATGTAGCCACTTCGGTGATGCGATTAATTGTCTATGAAAATCTCGAGGAAGTACGTCACACGGTGAATATGATGCACCAGAGCGAATGCCGTCACAAATAAAACATCGGAACTCGCCTTCTACTTTAACTTTACTTTTATTATATATTTTGCACAAATCGTTAAACATACAATAAGGTGTCTTAGGGACATATTAACGATGACACACACGTTCTAACGCTCTACGTTTTAACATCGGTGTAACGCGATTCAATTCCTCCTATTCGTTCCCTCCTATCCGACCGTCTGTTCTCTCCGCTCGGAAGTCCTATATCGATCGTCGACGAGACGACTGGCTATATCGAACAGCCATATCGCGAAGTCTGTTTGAGAGCACCCGAGGAGGTCGAGAGGAAGTTACGAGGACTAGAGGGCGTACGTGCGTTACCAGTTTAGAATCGGTGGCAGTTTACCCACCACAGCATAACTAAAAGAGAAATCCGAGTACCGTCAGTGTGTTGTCGAGCCTCGAGTTCACTTAAACTAAAGTGATTTGTTAATTCAAGATAAGTGACTTAATAAACCAAAAGAAACAATAAAAATAAAAATCGAGATAATAAACATAATCCTTCTGAGTTTAATTCGTGACAGCATTCGCTTCGGTGTTTTCAGTTGTTTCGTGAACAGTTCTGGCAGAGCACAGCATTCGCTCTGGGTGTTAAAATCATCCGCGATACACAGTGTTCGGCGGGACACTTGGGCCAACCTTTACTACCGCCAAAACCTTCCTCTCGAACGCGGCTTCAGAGTGCCTTTTATTAAGCACCCAGGTCTCGGAACCATACATGAGTACTGGTAAGACCATGGTCTTGTACAATAGTAGCTTGGATGTTCTGGATAAATTTCGGGATTTAAGGAGCCTGATAGCCCATAGTAAGCTTTGTTGGATTTGACCAGCCGTTCGCGTATTTCTTCTTTCATATTGTTATCGGCTGATACTATTGACCCAAAGTAGTTAAAGTATTGCACTACTTCAAATTCGTGCTCCACTACCCTGATAGTTTGACCAACCACCTTAGGTCTTCTCTTCGCAGAAGTTGCCGCCATGTACTTAGTTTTTCCCTCATTAATATGCAGTCCCAGTTTTTGTGTCGCCTGCTCGATCCGGGTGAAGGAGTCCTGTACAGCCGAATTGGATCTACCCATGATGTCGATGTCATCTGCGTAGGCAAATATTTGCAGGACTTGGTGACAATAGTTCATCTAGTTGCAACGCCAGAGTCCTGGATTGCTTTCTCCAACGCCAGGTTGATGAGGAGGCAGGCCAGACCGTCCCCTTTTCGGAGTCCATTATAGATGTTTATTGGTTTGGATAGCAATCCCGCTACTTTTACTTGACTAGTTACATTGGTCATGGTCAACCTACAAAATCGCCTGCCTAAGGGTGAATATCTGATCAATTGCTGATTTGCCTGGGACGAAGCCACACTGATATTGACCAATGATGACTTTAGCGTATGGGGCTATCCGATCTTTTAGGAGAGTGGAGAGTATCTTATAGGCGGTACTCAGCAATGTTATATCCCTATAGTTGCTGCACAGTGTGATATCCCCTTCTTATGTATGGGGCAAATAATACCACGACGCCAATCTTCCGGCATCTCCTCTTGCTCCTATACGTGCACCACGATCTCATGAATTGCGTGATGTAACGCTGTCCCTCCTTGTTTGGTCAGCTCAGCTGGTATGCCATCAGCTCCAGGGGCTTTATTTGATTTGAGCTGTCTAATGGCTTTTCGTTTTTTTAATGGCTATCTCAAAAGTGTTTGTCCGAATTTGGCACCCAACATTGTTCCCGAAATTGCTTTTCTTTCTGCCCACTCCGTTCATGTAGTTCTAGATGATGTCAAATCTGCACATAGAGTGCTCCCATCAAATTAATGATATTGTTTCCTAGGACATCGTACTCTCTAACCCCTATTTTTATAATCTCTTCCTTGTCCTTTACTTACAACTCAACTTATGTGTCGACAGTATATTGTATACCTCGAACCCATTCCAACATATTCGTGCAACTACTTTGAGCCTTGTTATCTTTATATATTATTGTGGGTGTCTGAGTAGCATAACTGTCGTCATGGAAGGGATGTGACCTGGATTTTGGCACGGATCTAGTAGGGCACCTTCTACAAGGGCATAATACCTGTAGTGGTTGCTTTCGCTTATCTATTGCTGATCCTGACTTGCATCCTTTCCCATGGTGGTATTGGTTTTCTGTGTAGGGCCATTTCAATGGAGCGGGAATTCCGCGTTGATTTGTGTAACATTCGCGGCTTGAGATGCAATTTCTCTTCTGTGTCTCCCCACGTTTCTAACCAAAAACCAACTATCCTTGCACTTAGCGAAACCCAGGTAATTACTAATACAAATATGTACGATTTTAATCTACCTGGATACAACTTAGTGTCACTGTTCTTTCCACATCGTGGTATAGCCACCTACATACGAAATAATATTGCTTATCAGCTTCGGCCACAATATGGGCTCTGTTCCAACCCGGAATTTAATTTCTCTTGGCTAAAACTTTGCGTTCGTAAGCATACCATACATTCCTGCTTTCTTTACAGAAGCCCAAACTTGGATAGAAACGCACCCCTTAACGAATTTGATGCTCTGTCTGATTCTATCGATAGGATCTTGACCCTATATCCGCACACTGAAATCGTTATTGTGGGTGAATTTAATGTGCGCAACTCTCAGTGGCTTCCTCACTCCGGACATACAACACCTGAAGGTCAATATGTCCAGATCTTTGCTGATTCAAATAGTTTAACTCAACTTGTCAATGGGCCAACACGGGTACCAGACATATATGGTTATTTCGCCAACACACTGGACCTGTTTCTCACCTCCCACCCAAACAAATACACAATTGAAGTTTCTTCGCCCTTGGACACTTCAGACCACAGTGTGCTGTCAGCTAAATTTGCTCCAACCAACAGTAACGTTAATGAGAAAACGCCCGAAAGAACAGCGTGGTTCTATAAGAAAGCCAACTGGGAAGGTCTAAACGACTTTTTTGGGAGGTTAAATTGGCCGTTATTTTTCCTCAATAACGATGTTGACTCTATAGCGGACACATTGACAGACACGATTCTACTTTGCATGCGAACCTTTATTCCACACAGGGTAAACAGTATCAAACCCGAGAGAAATATGTGGTTCGATTCTGGGTGTAGAGAAGGCATTAAGGTTAAAGGTTGAGCTTCCGGTTGTATAAATCAAACAATATTAAAGAAAACCGAAAAAGATTTGAGAGAGCTGTGGCGCTGCCGCCAAACCCCACGGTACACTTACCTAAAAAACCCCATAACCTCATCCCAAGTCGCATAAGTTTTTGCTAATGCAATCGCATTAAGCACCTGAAAATACTTCACGCATTAATTAGATCAAAGCTATAATCGTAAAGTCCCTGTAAAGAAAACTTACCTTTTCATGCATCTCTTCGCATACAATAGTAAGATTTCTTTCTTTGCTTGTCTGGAATTTCAAACCAATTAGGCACCCTCGGTACCAGACAATTCCTGTAAACAAAATGATTCGGTTTGCATACAATGTAACCGTCATGACAGGGACCATAAATATTGCGCCGTCTATTTTCCACCTTCGCCATGTGTACGATAAATTTCTTTATGTACACATTGGCCGGCGACCTTTTTCTCCCAGCAATAAAATTCTCTAACTCGCACCATGTGCAAACAGAAGAACGCTGTTCCTACATAGGTTTCCTGCGATACCATAAACAATTCATATCGTTTGTGGTATCCGAAAAACATTTTTTTCATATAATGAGCGGCTGCTATTTATTTAGCTGACCCTCATTACCGAACGATGCATAAGCAAACCCATTAGCATCCGACGAGTTCGGTTTTATTTGCTTTACCGAAATCGTATCCTATGATTGCACTTTATGCCCTTTCTTTGTTCTAGGTTCGTTCTCATCCATGAAAGAATCATGCACACACACCACTTCCCTGAAAGAGTGTATTTCTGTGGCGGCCACACCCTTAGGAGAAAAGTTTTTCTCTCTCTTCCCTTTTCTTAACCCTAACCTAGGATGGAATTCATGTCAGAGTTCTATCCTCGGTGAGTCGTTTTCCATCCATTGACCGCCATCGTCATGCTATCTGCCGCCGTCTGTAGCGCTGCAGACACGCGATAAATTCCGGAGTCGCGAGATTAAATCCCCAAGTTCGTAGTTGGGTTCGAATAGTGTGAGTCGTCTGCATGATTAATAGATTAAGTGGCGAGTAAAGCGTGTTACCTTAACTGTTCCCCATTTATGTGTGTAATGTTATAATCAGTGACTGTTCGTCATCAGTTGAAAGCAAATATGTAACGTTTTACTTCAAATAAACCAGATTAAAAACAATGAAAATAAAGATTCTGCAGCGTTTTATTGTGCCTTTTGTTCACTGGACGTAGCAGTGTGAAGTCCTGTTTGTGCTTTTCTTTTTGTGTCCGTAGGAACAATTAATTATGATGGAGGAGGAAGTAGAACGCGCACCCATGCCGGTGCCACGACTTCCTCCCCACAGAGCTAGCAATGACTGCAATGCGTATATTCAACGCGCAAAGTTCTTGCGTCACCAGAGAGTGAGACAAAAAATACTACAGTTTCCCACAGGTAGAAGAAACCTCTGGGCATTCGTGAAAAACATTCACAAATCAGTCTCTTCATCCGCTTATAGTGGATGACAGAACAAACGATAGTCCAATAGAGAAAAGGAATCTACTTGCTCCACATTTTGCAGCGAACTCAACACAGATTCACATCCGAACACGTACTGTTGCACGCGCACGCAAAGAGCTAAACGCATACACATCCGCCGGGCCAGATGACATTCCCCCAATTCTCTTGAAGAGATGTCACTCGCAAAACCACTGTGGAAGCTGTTCCATTTATCATATTCTACTGGCCGTAGTAGTCCCAAAAAGGGAGACAAATCGTTCTTCTCTTCTTATCGACCCATAGCACTAACTTCTATTCTCTCCAAGGTAATGGAATCACTTATCAACTGTCAACTTTCGAAATATCTGGAACCAAATGACTTCCTCAATGACCGCCGATATGGCTTTCGTAGCAACGGGTCCACAGGAGATCTCATGGCGTACCTTACCGAAAAGTGGAGTCATTCCATCCACTACTTTGGCGAAAGCAAGGTTGTAGCATTGGATATCTCAAAGGCCTTCGACAGAGTTTGGAATCCAGTCCTTTTGTCAAAATTAGATTCCTATGGAGTGGACAATTCCCTGATCCGATCGATAAGAGACTATGTTTCTGTCCGTTCAATCCAAGTGATTCTTGATTGTGTCAAATCTGTCTCCCATCAAATTAATGCAGGTGTTCCCCAGGGTTCGGTACTCTCACCCACTCTCTTCCTGATCTTTATAAATGTTCTCTTGTCAAGTACTCACAACCCAATTCACTCGTTTGCTGATGATAGCACGTTGAGTTTCTCATACTCATATGAACACTCCCGTACAAACTTTTCGAACGTCACTACCAATCAGCAGCTTATGCTTGATACATTGAATTCAGACCTCAACAAGATATATCAGTGGGGATTATCTAACCGAGTGGAATTCAATACCTTAAAAACTCAGTGCTGCCTCTTGTCGTCAAAGGCGAACCCCAAAGTAAATATACTGTCGATGAATGGCACTTGCATCGACGAAGTCAAGGAACTATCAATCCTCGCCACTCTAATTAATTCGACTCTTAATTGGAATGATCACATATTTGGAGCTGCGAAAAAGTGCAGCCAAAGGTATGGGGTTCCTTAAGAGATGCAAAAGATACTTCACTCCATACAACCTGGTCATTATTTACAAGGCGTATCATCATCATCATCGGCACTACAACCGGGATCCGGTCTTGGCCTTATTTAGCAAGTATCTCCACCGGTATCCGTTGCTTATCCGAGACTTGTTAAATTGTCCATAATAATTTGTTTTTCCGAGCAAGGTTATTAGCCTTGTGTTGTTACAATGCGTATATTCGTCCAAAAATGGAGTTCAACTCCTATATTTGGTCAGGCGCATCCAAAACTGCACTACACGTGCCCGATAGGATGCAAAAACGGGCAGTGAAACTTATTGGGGACTCAGCCGTGAGTCGATCAATTCCGTCGTTAGAACACAGGCGCAACGTATCATGCCTATCTCTTTTCTATAGGTATTATCACGGTCGTTGCTCAACTGTACTTGCTGAATGTGTGCCGCCCCTTCAGACATTTCCCGCGATATTCGTCAATCTGAGAATGCGCATCAGTTCAAGTTGAAACTCAAGTTCAGGCGTACAAATAAACATAGAGAGTCATTCTTTAGCCGAACCACACGAATGTGGAATGTTCTACCTGATCATGTGTTTCCTCGTCGTTATGATGTCCAGGCATTCAAGACCAGTATATATTGACACCTCCGTTCCCTATCCGCTTCCTCTCCATCCGCTCGCACTGTGCTCTGGCATTTAAGGGTAGTTCAAAACCCCCTTTTGTGCGCGCGTTAGTGTAAAAAAATCGAACCAAGTAGAAATCAATGCCTCAAAACCCTGGTAAAGCCTCTTGTCGTCAAAAGGTAATCCCAATGTTCAGACAGTGTGGCTGAATGGCATTGTCGAGATAAACCTAATTTCAATTCTTGACGATTGAATTTATCAACTCTTTATTGAAACGATCTCGTAGTTGAATTTGAGAAATGTCCGGCCAACTACTTTAGTTCAGTGAAACTAAGCGAATCTTAGCATTCAGTTCTGGTTGCCTATGATGTTGGCGATACACTAAATCAATGGATAAGAAACTACCTTTCTGATCACTCAATCCCGTAGTTGTGTAAGGTGGCCAATCTGTTCCTTAATACCGGTATTCCCCAGGGCTCCGGATGTTCAACCACTTCTTCAAACAGGTTTTTTCCGTTATTTACAACGTAACACAGCCCTCTAGTGTGCTAGTGAAAACTCGCTGAGTTACTCGCATAGGCTTGATATATATCATCGAACCTCATTAACAAACAATAGGTTATATTCAACTCATTGAATTATAACCTTAACAAGTTTACCAATGGGAATTTCCTGGCCCTTTGAGTAGGGCGTCAGAATATACTCACAGCTAGGACGGCTTGTCGTAAGAGGCGACTAAAGATCGAGTAGTAGGTGGGGTCCCAATGCCCTATCATCCGGTGAAATACCGCACCATTAAGCTATATGCTCCATGAAATGGTCGGGAAAAAATCCTGGCTATCTTCCGGAGCTTGGCTGATGGACCGGTTCGAGAAAAATTGGAATTAGGTGGTAAGTCGGTGCCAAGATGAGATATCAGCCCACCACGCTGTACATTCCGCAATAACGTCGAGAAAAATCTTCGACTATGTTTCGGATGTATGGCTGATGGCCCGGACTGACACGGAGATAAGTCATGATGGTACCTTCTGAGATAAATAATTCCGAAGAATTCTCATTCGGATGTCAGGGGGAACATCATGCGAATATTTTGATAAATAACCGAACTTTAAGAAATTCCTCATCGGGTAATTGAGTTCGTTCTTACACTTTACATTCCGCGATATCGTCGAGATAAATTTTCGATCATATTCCAAACGTTTGGCTGATGGCCCGAACTGAAATAGAGATAAGTCATGATGGTACCTTCTGTAGTTAGTTTCCTATTCGGATCTCCCCGGGGGACGGAAATAACCGAACTGGCAGCAATTCGTCACCGCGTAACCGGGTTCGCTACCGAAACACTGTCAACGTTTAACTAGTAACGGTATTTTGTAACATCAGCGGCACCGGCTTCACTAATATGGATGTAAACCCCGTCCGCCAATAATTGTAAACAGCGAAATCTGATCCGATAGTCCTAGTCGAGGCCCAGGTCGACTAGTCGACTAACTCGATATATCTTCGTTGCCCAGGATATGACTTGCATTCGAAATTTCGTCTTAAAGGTGGAGTCTGCATCTCCACTCGATCCGATTTAGCTTGCTAAAGGGAAGAACCATTATGGCCCAATAAATTGGGCATCATTCAAATGAGAAATGTGTTGAAGAGTTCTGTCAAATTTCTTTGTTGCCTCTACCGGTCCGATGACGGTCGACCAGCGACCGTTTCGACCATCTTTCACGTACCCTCGACTGGATACAAATCAATCACCCTGATTCTGAAATTATCGTTCTTGGCGATTTTAACGTACACAACTCCGGCTGGATAGTACATTTTAACAGAACCGATAAGGCTGGCTAGTAGACTAGTAGTCGCGTTTTCACTCAACTCGTGGATTAAGCTACGCGAATGTCGGATGACCGAGGTGATTTTGCGAACACCCTGTAGCCTTTAAGCAATGGCGCTCTAATCCCAACAGTCAACGGAACGAATTTTATCAGAATCTGAAACGCGTTCAAGCAGGCGATTGACACCGCGAAGAAGATTCACAATGACAAAATGACCAACAAACTGTTTAAGTACCCAACTGGTTGGCGTCCCTTCTGGGCAATGGTAAAAGCCATCAGTAATGATCTCGCTTCCTCCTTTACTTTTACTCCGTTAGTGACGTGCAGCGGAGTTACAAATATGTTCGTGAATTTATTTTCCGCGATTTCAACCCTCGATGCCAGTCTTTTGGAGCCACCTGTGATCGCGCCGGTACAGTCTTCCATACGGGATGTGAGATTTCATTTCACGCCGGTGAAATATTCAATGCCGAATATGAAGTTCCGCCCGCTAGCTACTTACCGCATTCTCCGATCCAACTTCTTCTTTTCTACAAATCTCAAATTATACCTGCACTCGAATATTGTTCCAATGTTTGGAACTCTGCTCCTAAGCATTCCTTTACCTACTTGAGAGCATACAGAGACGGGTGTTGTATAAACATTTAACACAACTTACCTACTCCTCTTTGGGTTCCGGCTTCCGTTTTTAAGCCCGTGAGTAGGCGGCTTCCGACTTTGCGTCCGTGGGGTGGTGGCTTCCGTATTGTTAGCCCATGAGTGTCTGGCTCCCGTTGGAGGAGCGAGAGAGGTTAGGCGATGGTGCGTATTGCCTTCCTCAGCCGAGGAACGTTGGTTGGGGTTTCCTCCATTTGGACGCTTCCGGCTTGGATATTGGCCGGGAATTTTTCCTTTGGGACGGCTTCCGGCTTGGATATTGGCCGGGGACTTCTCCTTTGGGACGGCTTCCGGCTTGGATATTGGCCGGGGACTTCTCCTTTTGGGCGGCTTCGGCTTGGATATTGGCCGGGGACTTCTCCTACGGGCCCTCTTGATGGTACCCCGATGAGCCGATGGTGCCAATTGTTAAATTAGTTGCGATTAATAAAAGACTTTTTATTTTCTTTGTCGATAGGTTTTTATTTCACACTTGTGCTGTTGAATTTCAATTGCCCCATGGGCATTCGTATTTTAATTGACTTTTAACTTGACTTTGCCACTTCGGCTGTCTGCTTCTAATTAAATTTTCTCCTAACGGAACTCCCTATTTATATCAAAAACCTAAATCAAAAACCACATACCTTCCCACGATCATAGCTGTCCTCCAGAGAGCCACCTGACGCTAGTCTCAGTCGAAGGCCAAGCCAACGACGATGAGAAGCACAATTTTGCATTTTTGCAAAATTCTTCACCCCAAGGCCATGAGAAAATTTCGATTCACGGTGACGCGAATCTGATTTTCCCATAGCGAATAGCATGCAGGTAAAATTACCTGGAAGGTGATGGGGTGTTGGGTGGTCAATATTTCATCTAGGTGATGAGAGTGTTGGGTGTGGGAACTGCAGAATCGCATTTTTTTGGTATGGCAATGGGAAATGCATGCATTTCAAGGTGACCGGGGATTTAGTTTGGCATAGGTGGAATATAGAAATGTAAGATTGCAATTCTAAACATGAGAACCGAAAATGCGTTTAGCAACAGGTAGACATGTGATAAGGTACCACAGCTACACCGAAAGGATTCCATGGGTTGTAGCAGGAAATTATATTTGATACTACACTGAGAGAATTCTTTCGGTTTTACGTTAGTTAAAGATGTTCCATATGCATGCAACACTATTGTTTTTGCAGGATCTTGCGTGTTGCAAAATATTTATAGTATTTACTAGTCTATTGGCTACATGCGTGTAATATATCGGGTTTTCTAATAGGGACTTCACAACTTTTTTTTTAAATAAAACGCAAACCATTTGAGATATTTCAAAATCTTTATTATCGGCTTGAAATACAATCAAAATATTTATGAATGGAGCTCGACTTCGTTCATATTGCCACCGCGGGCACGTTTGCAGCGGTCGATTCGTTGGACCCAATTTTCGATGACTCGGCCACACATTTCGGCCGAAACGGCCGCTATTTCGCGTTCAATGTTGGCTCTGAGCTCTTCCAACGTCGTCGGCTTGTTGGCATAGATCAATGACTTGACGTAGCCCCAAAGAAAAACGTCTAGAGGCGTTAAATTGCACGAACGAGGCGGCCAACCGACTGGCCCATTTCTTTAGATAACACGCTCATCAAACTTACTCTTCAATAAATCGATTGTATCGTGTGCTGTGTGGCTTGTGGCACCGTCCTGTTGAAACCACATGTGGCCCAAGTCCATATCTTCCAATTCAGGCCAAAAATAATCGGTAATCATGGTGCGATAACGATGTCCATTCACAGTAACGTGACGATCGTTATCGTCGACGAAAAAATATGGCCCAATGACGCCGCCGGCATGCAAACCGCACCAAACAGTATTTTTTTGTGGATAAAGTGGTGATTCATGAAGCACATGTGGATTTTCACCCGACCAATAATGCATGTTTTGCTTATTGACGAACCCATTGAGCCAAAAATGAGCTTCGTCACTGAAGATGATTTTGCGATGAAATTCATTGTCTTGGCGCATATTTTCCAGAGCCCAATCGGAGAACGTACGTCGCTTTAAATAGTCCATCGGCTGCAATTCTTGAGTCAGCTTTATCTTGTATGGGTGTAAACCAAGATTCTTATGCAAAATTCGCCATAAAGTGGTCTGGGCGATGCCCAATTCTTGAGAACGCCGTGGAATTGACTGATTTGGATCGTTTGCTACGGACGCCTGAACGGCGGCCATATTTTCGACACTTCGACCAACCCGTTGTCTCGCTGGCACGGCAACATCACATAACGAATATGTAGACTCAAATTTTTGCACTAAAATTGTTATTGCCGTCTACTAGGGCGAGAATTACGACCGAAAATTGGAGTTAACGCTCTTAAAGTTGCGGTCACCGACTCCAAATTTCGGTAGTAAATTTTTATAATTTGCAGACGTTCTTCGTTCGTTAACCATAATGAAAATTCGATGATTAGTGAAAGGCTGCGTTCACAAATTAAATTCAAAGTTGTCAAGTCCCTATTGGAAAACGCTATATATATATCATATTTACCTACAGCAAGGTAGAGTATACATGTCACATACAAATATCATCATCATCATCATCATCGGCACTACAACCGGGATCCGGTCTTGGCCTTATTTAACAAATCTCTCCACCGGTCCCGATTTCGAGCCGATGTCATCCACTTTGGCACTCCCAGGCTCTGGGCGTCCTGGTCTACGCCATCCCTCCATCGCAGACAAGGTCTGCCGCGCTGTCTCCTTCTATACATCCATAATGAAAATTCGATGATTAGTGAAAGGCTGCGTTCACAAATTAAATTCAAAGTTGTCAACTCCCTATTGGAAAACGCTATATATATATATCATATTTACCTACAACAAGGTAGAGTATACATGTCACATACAAATATACATGTTATATTATTGGAGTATTGGGTTTCTGTGTGTAACGCGGGCTATCCTTCTGATTGAGGATACAGCGCTGATCTCAGGACTGTACTCACTATCACATCGATGGTGCGTAGCGGACCTCTGTCTGTTTTAGGTTGTTCCTCGGAGATTCGTGATATTACGAGTATTCTACGAAATTCGGTTTATCTGTGCTCCACGATACAAACTGACGGATCCCACCAATTTGCAGTCCATCTCCCGAGGGCACACACAGCTCTTTACCAAAACTCGTTCCACTATAGAACGGGAAAGGGGTGGTACTGCCTCCCCCCGCTAGTATTACCGACGCGTTACAACCTGCAACTATTCATGAAGAACTTCAACGGATATTTAATGGCACCTCAGGGCGCTGACTCGCCTCTCCCGAGAGGAGTACATAAAAAAGGATCTCATCATCATCGGCACTACAACCGGGATCCGGTCTTGGCTTTATTTATCAAGGCTTGTTAAATTTTCCATAATAATTTGTTTTTCCGGGCAAGGCTATTCGCCGTGCGCCAGCTAAAAAGTATCTGTTGTCTATCACTTTGTAGATGTACTATCAGCTCCGAAGACAAAGAACTATCAACTCTTAGCGACCGAAATCAATTGACTTTTAATTGAAACGACCGCACATTTCACGCTGCAAGTAGTATGGCCGAATATTTAGGGTTTCCTAAGAAATGTGCAAAATAGTCCGTCCCATCCAGCTTGATCATAGGTAACAAGCCATATATTTGTTCTAACTTGGGATTCAATTCCCTTATTTGGTCAGGCGCATCTAAAACAATGCTGCACGTATGCGACAGGATGCAAAAATTGGCATCTGAACCTATTGGGAGCTCAAGCCCAAGTTTTTCAATTCCAGTATTAGAACATAGACACAAACTATCCCTCATACGTTTTTATATAGGTGTTTTCACTGTCAACTAAACTTTGTGAACGCATCCCAAATACTAACTTTTCCGCGATACCTTTCAACCAGAGAGTGTGGATCAATTTACTTTAAAAATTAACTTCAGCGCACAATTGAATAGAGGGAATCATCCTTCAGCCACGCGAATGTGGAATGCCGTACCTGTGTACGCTTCCGAGCTCTAATAATCCCTAGATGTTGAATAACTGCTTTCGTTATCAAGGCCTTCTTCTTCTACCTGCACATTTAAGTTTAAACATATCTTTTATGGGAACGTTTCATTCATAAAAACAATTCCGACGCAATTGATAAACACTATCTTATTCAAGTCTGAGTCGTCGTACTACCCCTATTCCGAGTTTATATACAATGTGGTGGCGAGCGAGCTCCTCGATAGTATAGTGGTTAGTATACCCGCCTGTCACGCGGAAGACCGGGGTTCGATTCGCCGTCGGGGAACCTCTGGCGGACGACTAATAACCTTGCCCGGAAAAAAGAAATCATTATGGAAAATTTAACAAGCCTCAGGACTTGCTAAATAAGGCCAAGGCCGGTTCCCGGTTGTAGTGCCGATGATGATGATGTGGTGGCGAGCGAACGGCCACCAATGAGGGTAAGGAGCTCCGGCGACCAGGGGGGTGGCGTCGGGGATGATGCGGCAGAACTTCTGGCAGCTGCCCTTGAACTTTTGTACACTGGGGCGAAGGACACAGCAGCCTCAAAACCAAATCCAACAAAGTCACCTTAAAACAAATAGATTCTTTATTTCTTCTACATCCTCATGATGTCCAGACATTCAAGACCGATATACATCGACACCTCCTTTCCTTATCCACTTCCTCTCCATCCGCTCGCACTGTGCTCTGACATTTAACGTTACTTCAAAATCCCCTTTTGTGCGCGCGTTAGTGTAAAAAAAAATCAAAATATTTACATGACTGGATAACTAATTCTTAAAAGTTCAGTGCTAATTAGTTTTACCAAAATGCGATTATTCTTCAAACTTTGCTTTTGATAAAATTCCAACCCCCGTGGTAGGCAGACTGACTGCCACTGCTGGATGCTGATGATCGACTGGCTGGAATACGTTACTCATTCAAATCCAGGTGACAGCTCGATGGCGTCCCTAGGTGATGACACATTGTCAGTTGGTGGCTGACAGGCGTGGTGAGTATGGTGATCGGGAAACGTACTAGACGATGAACGTACTAGATTCTCCCTGCTGCATTTAGTTGTGAATCCGCAACACAACGCGTTATCAAAAAACATTGGGAGTTGTTTGTTTTTATCAAATGCAATCTTTATGGACTCATCAATTTTGTTCCCCTCAAAGTTATCTTTCTCAAATATTATAGACTTGTGCAATCCTGAAACTCACTTTTCGTTATCCTTCAATGATTCTGTCTTTATTGCATTGATTTCTATCAGCCTCGAGATAAAGGGAAGTCAGAGGGTGCCATGTTGTGCCTGAAGGGTAATAACGGCTTTGTTTTTAACCAACATATCACGACTGAGTAGTGAGGTGTGAGCGAATTTAAGAAATTGCTGGGCATATCAAAAATAAACTATACATCGACCGTCAAAAATAAACTACTATTACTATTTATTGGCCTGTAGGAACCCGAAAGTTCATGACCTCACCGACTCGACTCCGCCATTGTTCCCTGTCCCGTGCGCCCTCCTTACACGTTCGACCATCCGATCCGATCTCTCAAGGTCAAACCTAATATTGTCCTCCAATCTCCGTCGCGGTCGCCCTGTCGGTCTCTTTCCCGTTGGCTTACCATCAAGAATTCTATGTGCGGTTGCCCATTCGGTCAAAAATAAACTAGACATCCAAAATGGTTACAATTGTCGTGTAGAAACACAAAGAAAGTGAAAGGTAAAATTTACTGCCTCTTGTTGATCATCACACGTATATCACCATTTCGTAAACTTCGTATTTCCGGAGTTATTTATAGCTGTGGCGGGTGCAACCGTTGGGATTAGGGTTGCGTCCACCGAGAGGTGATAACTGCGAGTCTCGGGAACCACCTTCCTTAAGACGATTCAACTCAATTACGTAAGTAATCGCGTGTTTCAACTCAGTCGATATTGGAATCAACAAATGCAAATAAAAGACCGAAACGATTCGAGGAATTTACTGTTTTACTTGTTTAATTAATTAATAATCTTTGTCTTCTACTGGTCGAGCGGTTGTGCAAGCGCTGGTGGTTGGCGACAGACTGGTTAGAAAACCGTTGGTTACATTTCAATTAATGTGACAGCTCGATGGCGTCCCTAAGCAGGAGACGCATTGTCAGCTGGTGGTTGACAGGCGTGGTGAGTATGGTGGTCGGGGAGTGTACTAGACGATGAACGTACTAGATTCTCCCCGCTGTATTTAGTTGCGAATCCGCAACAATAGCAATTCGTAAACAATTCTTTAAATCCACACTCTGGCAATTTGGCCGTTGTTTTTTTATCTAGTAATGTACTACAAATTACAAACCCCAAATGTGTGACTAAAAAACATAAAAACAAAAACCACGAAATGCACGAACTATAAAAGAGAATCGAAAAAAAATCTATCAGAGAGTCCTGAATTGCTTGAATTGTTTAATTTACATTATTCTAAATACGACATTAAGCCCATATTTAATTTAACATAAATAATTTATTTTGCTTTTGTTATATTGTTTTCCTTTTATTTTATTTTGGAATTTTAATTACTAATAAATAAAATTTAACATTTAGGATGCAAGGGGCTACTTGTTTTATAAAAAAAATTGTATACAAAATCTAGTAAAATAAAACAATGAACTTCCTCTTAGTTTTTTATATAACAAATCGGCTATCCAAAACAGGAGAAATAACAAATAAATACTCTAAATTTATTACTCCAACCAGTGGAAGTTATAACGAACTTCCTCTATGAACGAGTATCCATTGGTAACCATCACCATGGATGATAAGTTTGACTTGTTTTTTATTACTTTTGTGTGGACATTTTAAACTGATTAACGAAGCAAAAAAAAGAATAAACTGTTGCTCTATATTCTCCTATTTTTCTTTTTCGATTTGAATTTTTTCTAATTTATTTTCCATTTTATTTTTTCTTTTTAAACATTTTCCATTTCTTTTTTAAACATTTCCTTGATGTTTCTCGATTTTGTTTTTACACATTGTTTTTTTTTTTTTTGTTAATTTGATGAGTGTTTTCTTTTTATTTCAAATTGAAAATTTTCTTGTAAAAAAATAATTTAAAAATCTTTATTTTTCATTGACTTTTGTATAATTTTTGTATTATTTTGTTTATTTATTTTTTAAATACTTCGAAAACAATTGTACAACAACAAACAACAAAACAAAATTTCAATTATATTGTAGCATGTAGTACAATGTGTTATAGTCGCGGTTAAGACTATTGGGAATATTGTTCTAGTGACATGCCTTCTACAGTTCATGTTCGCCGTTATAGGAGTCCAATTGTTTAAGGTAGGATTTGTGGAACAAAAGCCTAACCAAAAAAAAATCTTTTGTAACTCTAAATATTAGTCATGTGTATCCATATAAAAACAAAATGTTTCGCAATGAGTCCCTTTGCCCTCTTATGCTTTGCTATCTCATGCTTATAATTTTCCTCTAGCCGTTACTCACCTTTTTGTTTGAGCCTTTGTTTAGTTTAAGTTAATTTCGTTGTAAGTCTTGTAAAAATCAAAATGGTTTTATAAAGCCTCATTTTTCTTTCAGAGTCCAATGTAATAATTAGGGTTGCAATAGTTCACTAAGGTGTTATAAAATAAAGTAGATTTGCTGGTTTATATCTTTCACTATAAGTTGCAATTGTAAACAAATTATCACAATGATCTAATATTTTTTTATTACCTTCATTGCATTAATGTTATATCACACCAGAAATAAGTTGTCGAGTTGAGAACAACTCTATTATGCATTCTTAATTCTTCGCCTAAACATTAAAACCAAATACTGTATTAACATATGCGAAACAATCGATTTTCAACTATGAAATGTAAGTAGTTTACAAGTATTATCAAAAAATGCACTTTCACTCTCTGAAGCGTATGTTAGAAGTATATCACATTCTAGATTTTTCGCAGTCTGTCATGCCCCAAACTATTATAACGTATTTCAAACCAAAAAAGTTGTTTTCACATTCTTAACAGTGCCGTGTTTAATGCTGAGGATACCCATGTTGTTAGATTTTAAAACTTTATCACATATGCTACTTGACTCAAACAGTATTATGAACCTTCGCCGAAATTCTAAACAAAAATTTAATTCATTCAATTTTTATTAGGTAGATAATATAGTACATTTATATTTTACAACTAGTATTTAAGAGATTTAGGAGAGCAATTCCTTTACAACTATAATCTTAAATCTATATAATGACAATCATCATCTTCGGCACTACAACCGGGATCCGGTCTTGGCCTTATTTAACAATTCTCTCCACCGGTCCCGATTTCGAGCCAATGTCATCCAGTTTGGCACTCCCAGGCTCTAGGCGTCCTGGTCTACGCCATCCCTCCATCGAAGACAAGGTCTGCCGCGCTGTCTCTTTCCATACATCCTGCCACAAAGGACTTTCCGGGCAGGCTTGTGGCGGTTCCGCCAGATCCCACGGCTCTCCTTCCTGAAAAAACCCCCCTAAACAACAACCCAGTCTGCATAAGCTTTCGCTAATGCAATTCGCATTAGCATCTTAAATGCTTCACGCATCAAATAGATCCAATTATTAAAACCCAAAAGTACCTGCAAAAGAATTCTTATCTTTTCAAGCATTCCTTCGCTTACAAATCTACTGTAAGAGTTCTTACTTTCCTTATCATAAATTATCCTGAAAAGAAAAACCGTCGGTTCACATATCATGTAACCACTCCAGCCAGGGATAATTATCATTGCGTCGCCTATTCCCAGCTTCATTCATGTATACGATAAATTTCTTTATGTATACATTTAGCTGGCGACGTTTTTCTCCCAGCAATAAAATTCTCTGACTCGCACAATGTGCAAACCAAAGCAAATACGCATCCCGCGTCTCTTGGCATTAATTAAATCCTACTGCATAAACAATGCAAATAGGAATTCAATACGTACCCTTACTAGCGATGCCATAAACACCATTTCCCAGTAACCTAGCTAAAACGTTTTCTCTTTGTTTAGCTGCGACGCACATGCGTCCGACGATTTCGGTTTTGTTTGCTTTACCGAAATCGTATCCCATGAATGCTCTTTATTCCCTTTCCTTGTTCTAGGTTCGTTTTTCATCCATGAAAGGACCATGCACACATACCACCATGATGAGGATTAGCGAGTGATCTCTGCATGAGATAATTATCGCTGAGTCTTTACCATCCTTCGACCTGAGCAGGTCGTGGCTCCTATCGCTGTCCTGGTGCGCACAGGGAAGCGATAATCGATTATAATCGTTCAAGACGTTGTCTCCCCGAGTCAGTATTAAGTGTTCTTAATTAAATATACAATATTTTATTACATTTTAGATTTTACCTTGTAATCATTAAAACAGTCGTTCAACACAAGCTATTCATTTAATTGCGATCCCGTGAACCAGCGTGTAATCCAAAGTTAACGTTTAATCTGGAGTGAATAAAATAAACAATAAAAATCAGTGTGTTTTCTTTAACTTGCTCCTCGTGGACGTCGTGTTGTGAGATCCTGTTTCGTGTTTTCTCTTGTTGCGACGGCGGGCCAATTATCAATTAATATGATAGAGGCGGAAGTCAACCGAGTGTCCGTGTTAGGCGCATTACTTCCTCCCCACAGGCTCCTCTTCGCTCATTCGAGCTAGGTGTCCCGCCCACCGGAGTCTACCGAGCTTGATTTTTCTTACAACATTACCTTCAAGGTAGATTGCGTACAACTCATGGCTGTAGCGTCTCCGGAATCGTCCTTTCTCACATACGAGGCCAACAATTCTCCTTAAGACCACTCTCTCGAACGCGGCCAAGAGTTCAGAGTGCCTTTTATTAAGCACCCAGGTCTCGGATCCATACATAAGTACTGGTACGACCATGGTCTTGTACAGTAGTAGCTTGGATGTTCTGGATAAATTTCGGGATTTAAAGAGCCTTGATAGACCATAGTAGGCTTTGTTGAATTTAATTGTTATCATTCGAGCTAGGTGTCCCGCCCACCGGAGTCTACCGAGCTTGATTTTTCTTACAACATTAGCTTCAAGGTAGATTCCGCACAACAACTCATGGTTGTAGCGTCCCCGGAATCGTCCACCCTCACATACGGGGCCAACAATTCTCCTTAAGACCTTCTTCTCGAACACGGCTAAGAGTTCAGAGTGCCTTTTATTGAGCACCCAGGTCTCGGATTCATACATGAGTACTGGTAAGACCATGGTCTTGTATAGTAGTAGTGTGGCGATTCTCGCGAACGCCACTGCGTATCCATTCATTACCACCAGGTATTCTCCCTCGCGTGCCCTATATCATGAGAAACGTGTACTTACCCCATAGGAAAAACCCTGTAAAACAGCAATGATTGCGGACATAAAATGCCACCAGCAACAATGCTAAAAATCTAAAAAGCAGTTTGGTCGCATCATCACGCGACCAACATGAACCCAACCAAATACACAGTACATGTCTCCTGTAGCATTCCTCTACATTGAAGCGCAATTTGGTGTGCCTCTTGGCAACCAATATTGCCCGTGCAATATCTGCACGATATTCGTTTGCTCGCCAGCCGTACACCTGCAGGAATGTGTATTTTTCCTCTGCATAGCATGCCCATATCGATCGGTCATGCGACAGACCAAGACATGAGGCATCCGGCTGACGCCCAGGCAGTCGAGTTCGCAAATGGGAATTTACCATCAGAATTCGACTGCGAGGATATGCCAGCGAAATGTGCACGATCAGCAATAATGCTTTACGCAGTCGTGATCGTGTACACATTTCAACCCCTGTGCGAACTTGCAATCATGTAGATTGCGATGATCCCATCTCCGCATGCTAGGAGATACACATGTAAGCGGCAGAAGCGATTATCGTATGTGTGTATTTCACCCTTTTTTTCTTGTGCTTAACCAAAGCTAAATCGCACCATATATGGCCATCGAAGCGATGGATGGAATTTTGGTGTTCTGTCGTTTCGATGGCGGAGGTTAATCTCGGTTTGGATTCCGTGAGGGCAAGTCGCGCCCTCACGTTAATTTACATCCCTCTTGGGCCGTCCCAAGGGATCGGGTAATACGTCACAATAGAGTCGTTGAGAAGATTTGAAAAGAGTCAGTAAAACCGTTCGGGCTAAGACTAATGTGGTGCGCCATATTGTGAATATAACTTATATCTCACAGTGTTATTTTTTTACCCGAAGTACATTGTCTGCCTAAGTTACATGTGAATAAGAATTACGAACGTATAATATATAGTCACCATTGTTTTTATCCGAATTATATTGTCTTCCTAAGTTACATGTAAATAAGCCTTACGAACATCTAATGGATATCTACAGTGTTTGTGAAGTATATTGTCTTCCTAAGTTACAGTATATTGTTTTCATAAGTTACACTTACATGAATAAATAAATTTCGAATAAGAAGGCGTTTTAATTTTTGGAGTCAGATACGAACTGGACCAGTGGGGTTACGTGGTTAACCTGTGCCCCTGTGGCACCCTGATTAACACGCCACGTAACATTAAACTACAAAGACCCATAGTAGCTTGGATGTTCTGGATAAATTTCGGGATTTAAAGAGCCTTGATAGACCATAGTAGGCTTTGTTGAATTTAATCAGCCGTTCGCGTATTTCTTCTTCCATATTGATATCGGCTGATACTATTGACCCAAGGTAGTTAAAGTATTGCACTACTTCAAATTCGTGGTCCACTACCCTGGTAGTTCTCTTCGCAGAAGTTGCCACTATGTACTTAGTTTTACCCTCATTAATCGGTTCTACCGATGATGTAGGTAAAAATTTGGATGGACTTTGTGACAATAGTCCCTCTTGTTGTAACGCCAGAGTCACGGATTGCTTTCTCCAACGCCAGTTTGAAGAGGTGGCAGGCCAGACCGTCCCCTTGTCGGAGTCCATTATGGATGTTTATTGGTTTGGACAGCAATCCCGCTACTTTTACTTGACTAGTTACGTTGTCATGGTCAACCTACAAGTCGTAGTTGTACCCTGGCTATGTTGTCGTAGGCGGCCTTAAAGTCTATAATCAGATGATATAATGGAATCTTAAATTCCTGACATTTTTCCATCGTCTGCCTAAGGGTGAATATAATGACAATAGCACAATTTTAATGAATAATAAATAATAAAGTAAGGGAAAACTACAAGAAAAAAACCCTTATTTGAATCTTAAGACTAATATTGCACTGGCTTCCGGTTATTTTATATAGTAATGACCTCGATATAATTTTCATTAACAGGGTACATATGTAGTGATTCAGGATAACGCAAGACGGGAAACGAGAACATTGTCAGAAAAAGAACAATTGACGAAGAAGTTTCGATTGATTTTGTCAATAAGGAATTCTACCGGTTTAACGTTAGCGTTTTCATGTAGTTCATGTGTCGAATAATGCCATGGCGAATTCAGCAAAATTTTCAATATTTTATTTTGACACCTTTGCAATTTTAGTTTGTGTGTGCGAGCACAATTACACCATACAGGGGCCCCGTACAGGAGTATAGCTTGAAAAATGGTTTTAAATATTATAATTTTATTTTCGATGCTAAGCTTTGACTTTCTACACACTAATGGATACATAACTCTTACGACTTTGTTTATTTTGTCAATTGTGGTAGTGATGTTTTTTTGGAAGATAAGTTTTTTATCTAGAATAATACCTAGATATCTACAGTCTTCGGACCAATCAATATCAACTGCACACATACTGAGTTTAGTGCCATTTGGTAGGTAGCAGAGTTTCCTACATCTCGAAAACCAAACAGCTTGTGTTTTATTACCATTTATTTTTATTTTCCATTTCTGTAATATACTGCTAGTTTGTCAAGAGCTGCTTGCAAAGAGTTGTAGACGTTAGTGAATAAGGCACCCAAAGAGAAAATGGCCGTATCATCGGCAAACATAGCTACCTGAATTTCTTCACCTAGACATGGTAAATCTGCGACAAACAATTTTAATAATATGGGACCAAGGACCGAGCCTTGGGGTACACCATAGTGGATTTGGTGAGTAGAGGATATGTCGGTTCCTATACTCACAACATATTTTCTCGAACGAAGAAAGCTCTGGATAATTTTGATAAGCGGTATTGGCAGCTTAAGTTTTAGTAGCTTAAAAATCAAGGCATCGTGCCATACCGTATTAAAGGTTTTTTCGATGTCTAGAAGAACCAGTCCCGTTGACTCCTTGTCGATGAATTTACCAGCTATGTGGTTTTTAATGCGTAAGACTTGGTGGATTGTGCTGTGACCACTACGGAAACCGAACTGAAAGTTTGGTAGGATGTTATTTGTTTCCACGAAACGATCAATCTCTTCCTTTAATAATTTTTTCTAGGAGCTTACTCAGGCAGCTAAGTAGACTATTAGGTCTGTAGGTTTCGGGCCTGTTCTTCGGTTTGCCGGGTTTCGGGATAGGTATTCCTTTTCCTGTTTTCCAACAGTCTGGAAAATAACAGTTCCTAAGACAAGCGTTGAAAATGAACGTTAAATAGTTACTTGCAGCAGGTGGAAGTGCTTTAATTAATTTGTTGTTAATATTGTCAAGACCAGCAGCCTTTTTTGATTTCGATTTTTTTATCAATTCTTTAACTTTGCTAATATTAGTTGGTAAGTACTTACATCTGGTGATTGAGAAAGTACATGGATAGTGTTAGCAACTTCAGCCTCAGTATACGCGTCGCTTAGATGCATAGATATGGAGTGGTTCTTACCAAACGTGTTAGCAAGTAGGTTCGATTTCTCCACTGAAGAAATAAACAACTTGTCGTGAACTTTAAACGGAGGAATACTTGACCCTCTCTTTTTCATAATTTTTGATATTTTCCAGAACGGTTTGCTAGCTTTATCAAGAGAGGAAAAGTGTATATTCCAACACTTGTTCCTATATGTTGAGATTTCGTTTTTAATGATATTATTTAAGACTTTAACATTAACTAGCAATCGATTCTATAATGAAGCCATTTTCTTCTTTCACAGTTTCGTAGCCTAATCAGATGTAAGATATTTTCAGGAAGCGGTGCCGTCAACTGGAGCAGTGGAACATTTAGGTATCGCAAGATCGGCCACTCTATTGATAACAGAAACAAAATTGTTACATAGGATATCAACGTGCTCGCTGCAGGTTATAGAATTTAGGCTGGCATCACCTAGAACCAAGTTCGTGTTTATATATGATTTATAACAATTCCAGTTGGCGGCGGAATAGTTGTGGTATAAACTGGTACGATTTACAACTACTGTATGATTCACTGTAAGGCTGATCGGAAGGTGGTCTGAACTTAACGCATTTAGAGTTAATGGTACTGTGCAGTAATTTGGAATATTAGTGATATATAGATCAAGAGTTGAGGGGTTCTTGTTAGCACTCGCTGGGATATAGGTGGGGAGAAGTGGATAAAGTATGGAAAAACTTGGGCTGGATTCAGTAACATCTAGTAAAATGTTACCCCAGCAGTTTGCCCTAAGACAATTCCACGACTGATGTCTGCAGTTTAGATCACCACCAATAATTACCTTGTTTCGAGTGTTGACTCTATACAATGTTTGCAGATCCCGCTTAAAGTAAGTAGATTTCTCAATGTTTCCATTTCCTCCAGGGAAATATACCGAAAAAATACTCACCTTGGAGTTATCATTTAATGTTACATCTATACTAATTTCCTCAATTAACTTAAGGTGCAATGAAGGACGCAGGTATGTTCTATCAAATTTTCCACAACAATGGCGACACCTCCACCACTAGCATGTACCCTGTCTAGACGATAACATATGTAATTTGGATGAGAGAAAGAAATGGTTTGTTTGAGCCAGGTTTCTGAAACAAGTGCAATGCCAATATTAAAATTTATCAAGAAATTAAAAAATGCATGCTGTTTGTTTTTGATGCTTCTCGCATTCCAAGTTATGATGTTAAGAGAGTTTCTTAACATGATTTTTCCGAATATATATACTTAATAGCTAATGAAGTAATGACGTTAAATTGGGCAGCTTTAGTTTGACAAGCACTAAGCTTGGTTACAACTTCATTAAGAAGAGAGTTTATCTCTCTAAATGAGAACAAGTTATCATTAGTTATAGTTTCAACCGGATTTTTCTTCGTGTGTGTCGTATCACTGTTGGAGGGTTGCTGGGTTTGATGGAGGCCAGAAGCCCAGGCGGATGAAGGAAGTGAAGGTTGACGCACAGGTCGCGGTAGTGGAGGAAAATTATCAATGGTTAATCGGTCGGGCAGTGGCTGATGTTTGTCACTCGGAGGCTGTAGGAACGTTGTATTTCCTGTACCACGTCCACGTGGGGATAATTTGCGGCGAAAGTCTATGTACTGCTTTCGGCTAATGCATTCTGGATCGGTGGATTTATGTGGCCCACTGCAATATGCACACTTGATGACCTCATTCGTTTTGCAGTCGGATGTTTTGTGGTTTCCCGAACAGATTGCACAGAAGCTATTTATATTACAATGCATCGAGCCGTGGCCGTAAAGCTGGCAATTGTGACATTGTGTGACCTTACCTGGATGATGTTTTTTGAAGTCCCAGCGAACGATGGTTTTGAACAATGTGGAGAAGTTACGTTTGAGTTCATTTAGTTTTATAGTACCGCGTTGGGTGTAAACAATGTACAGGTAGTGTTTGTACAAGGCTTTTGTTGTTGAATTTATGGTGATGGTTTTAACAGCTAAGCACTTTATCCCGAGTGCAATTAGTTCATTTTTCACTATATCGTTACTAATCAAGTCTAATCCGGATAGCACTACCTTTTATGGACGACTTTCCTTTCGCGAGTGGGTAAAAAACTCACATTTTAACCGTAACAGTTCAGTTCTAATTTTGTTGTATATGTCCATTGTTGGGGCACATATTTTTTATCCGAACAATATGTTTTTAATTAAGTAGTTGTCTATTTTAATGTTACTCAAAATATTACGCACTTTAGCACTAGTTGATTTTAACACCACAATTGGCGGAACGGTTTCTTTAGTAACTTCTGCGCACTGATCGACGTTGGTAGATTCCATTTCAGGTGAGTCCTCCATTAGGCTTTGAAGTGGTTCGAAAAAGTTAGTGTTTGAACACGTATTGGAATTATCTATCACTTTATTATTAACTTTAGTAAGTTTATCTGGAGGGGTTTGGCCTCCAATACCGGGGTCGTACGTTACGCTTAATTTTGTTTAACACACGTGGCCCAGGGGCCATGACTTAACGGATTTCGTACTTGATCAAGTTATGTGTTTGCGGTAGCGAGGTAAAGAAAATAAGATAATGGCTTGTGATAATTATTGTGAAAATAACGGTTGATTAAGATAAATAGCACGAGCAAAACTGAGCGACAAGTTGTCGGTTTGAAAGTCAGCCAGGTACTGAAAAAAAAAATCCTTTTAATATAATTAGGAAATAGTTACTTAAGAATCAGTTTTTTGAACTCATGATGTACTGTATGTGGTATAAAAACTTAAAACCTTCTACCACAAGTAGATATCTACACCATTTGAAAATAGGGCAGTTTTGTTTTCTAAATACCCAATTATTAAAAACAAAGAGAGAAATTGTGAGAAATTCTCGAATAAGACACCCCGAGAATCAACTTAATACATCAGCACTGCAATAGAGCAAATACTAAATCATAAACAAATAAAAAAAAGATAAACATAACATGAAATTAGAATAACAGCAGGAAAAAGTTAAAATACTCTCCCTTAGCTCACCCCTTAGATTACGGGGTTATTCTGGTCCAGACGCACGAATTTAACGCAAATTTTGAAGTGCTGTAAAAAAAAGCAATCAGTATTTTTACTATTCATTTTTTTGTAGGGTGTTTATTAATATTTCAAGAATACAGTAAAAAAAATTAAAAGTAAAAAATTCAAAAATCAAAAAGTTAGTGATGAAGTGGGGGATCTCAAAAAGTTGGCACGCGACCATACCCACGATTCAATCCTCCTAGCAATCTGAAAAAAAAAATATTATTAATTTACAGAAATGCCTCTATCGTTGGAAGTAAAAAAAGTTGAAAAAAAGTTTTTTTAACAAAACGGCGACTGCTTGAAAAAAAAATTATTTTTGTACCACTTTTTTTTAGATTTTCGAATTTTTAAAAAATAGTTAACATTGAAATTTGGGGATGAGGATAGTTCATGCAATAGAAAAACCTATAAAGAAGACATATACTAAATTTGAAGTAAATCGGTTCAGTAGAACTTGAAAAATCGTGGGTATTGTTTTAAAAACAGTTTCGAGAAAAAGGAAAGTTTCACGTAAAGTTTCTCGCGGTCTAAGTCATGAAATGATATTTTAGGCTTACGTTTATTCAATCTGCCATTCCTGCTGCATACATTGGACCATCCTCGACTTCGAAATAAGCAATAAAGGTTACCTTCGGTTATTGTATTTCAATATATATATAAAGGTTTTACGAGGAAACAGGGTTGCAGGTTGACAGAAAGTCCCTAATGTCTTTTGTTCGATTCGTTCCGGCCGAGCCGGTTTAAACTGCGCGTCAGCAAAACAGCCATACCTCCGAAAATAATTTGAATTTTCTAAACTCCTCTTAAAGACATATTCTTAGAGGATTAAGCTTTGAAAATATGAAAAAAAATGATTTTTTCAAATTTCTAGACCAGAATACCCTCTTAATGGCATTGAAGTCAGAATTGAACCCATCAAAGAACATAGTATATACTATCCGCCACTCGCATGTGTATAGTACCAATTTTCAAGAGGAATCGACAGAAATAAAAAATAAAAAAAATCGTAACATTTCTAATTCTGGGAATTCTGTACTTCGGTACTTGCTTTTCAGGGTGCGCCCATAAATTATTTGTTTCTGCACGAATTTCAATGAATTTGGAGCACTCGTGAAGTAATCATAGACGAGAATCTAGTGCGTGCTTTGGCTCGTTGTCTTGATAGTAAAATAAAGAAAAAGGGGTGGCCAGAGGCCAACTTTAGGGAGACAAGGACAAATGTGTCCTTCATCTTGTCTCTGGCTTCTGGTCATCTTGCGATAACCAGAATCACCCGCATCCGTGAAAATGTTGGGCTCGGTCTCGCGATATCTGAAAAGAAAGGGGAAGGACGTATCTAAGGTGGGAAAGAAATCGTACAAGACGGGTAGGTCTTGAGTGCAGTAGTAAACGCAGATCACGTCTTTGGCGTCTGATAATCTGCGCTTTGGTCGGTGTGTATGTATGTGTTTGTGCTGTCTTGTACTGTGCGTGCGTTTTGTAGTGTGTCAGCAGTAGACCCTATGGGATGGGTCCAGGAATCATCTATTATAAAGGAAAATGTTGTTGGGAAGGGTGCTTTCTTCAGTTTTGTACTGAAGAAGAAATTGTGGTGGTCTGATCCGAAGAGATCGGGAGAGAGAAGGGTCAAGAACGCAAGACTCCCGTACAAGTGGGTTCTCGCTGTTGTGAATGCTTTTGATGTACTTATATGCTAATTGTAGCAAGTACTCGTCCATAGGGATAATGGAGGCACCTTCGTATAGGTGAGAGTTGGGGTAATGACGGCCGTCAGGCCCTCTAAAGTTGTTGATGCCTCTTCTGAGGAGTTTTCTTTTGAAAACTCGAAGTCTTTCCATTTGAGCCGAAGATATGCAGGACCATATGGGAAACACGTATGCTATTCCAGATTGGATTAGCTGCTTAAAGCAGAGAAGCTTAACTTTGGTGTCAACTTTGTTGCTCCACTTCAAGATGTTGTGCAGTTGCTTAAACCGACCGAGGCCCCTTTAAAGAATGTGGGTCACATGTTTGATGAAATTTGTTTTTGGGGTATAGATGACCCCAAGATATTTCATCCTGTCCTGTTGTCTAATCGTACTACCTCCCATTTGTATTCGGATATTCTGTGAATATCGAGAAGTTGGTTGGGAGTGTTTACTACTCAGAATTATGGCTACTGCTTTAGATGGGTTAAGTCGAATTTTCGATCGACTGTAATACTGATACAGTTCGTCCAGATGACGGTTGAGTCGGTTTGTTGCGAGTTTTGGGCTTTTAGATGACGTGTACACTAGGACGTCATCCGCATAGCAAATCTGGTTTACCATACCATCCACAGGGCGAGGAATATCTGAGGTGTAGACATTAAATAGGATGGGACCTAGAATGGAGCCCTGTGGTACGCCTGCAGCGGCGTTGAAAGTTCGGGAAAGCTTTCCATTCACTCGAACTTGGAGCTGGTATATGATACTACACAGCGTTTTACTGAGGCCAGTATTCAGTAATTTAAAAACGAGACCTTCGATCCAGATTGTGTCAAAAGCCTTTTCAATGTCCAAGCTCACCGCAATGGTGGGTTCCTTATTAAAGAGGCAAACGTGGTTTTGAAATATGTTGAGAGCCATGGTGGTGCTGTGCGCTCTTCGAAATCCAAATTGGAAGTCAGGTATTCGGTTCCTGACACTGATAAGTTAATTTAGCTTCTCATATATTTTGCTGATGCAGGTGAGGAGCGAAATAGGACGAAAGCTTGAGGGGTGATAATTTGGTTTCCCAGCTTTTGCTATTGGGCAGACAACAGCATGCTTCCAAGCTTGGAGAAAGTACCCCATGTTGTAGGCATGGTTGGGCAGAATGGAGAGCTTTATAAAGAATAAAACAGAAAGCCTTCGCAACGAGTGGTAGGACATGTTGTCGATACCGGGTGACTTCTTGGGGTTTCGAGATTTAACTAGGATCTGTAGGGTATTTGGTGTGACGAAGCCGTGACTATTGTCACGTGTGTCGTCGAAGTATGCACTGTTAACTGAGTTAAAAACAACTATTGGCTTGTTAAAGTTGTCTAATTTATTGTGAACCTCTGAACTAATTATTGCATTAGTTTCCGGGTCGCCATCCTCGAGAGTGAGCTTGTGATTATTTTCAAAGGTCTCTCCGATGATGTTTGCTTTATTGGCGTCATTATTGACAACAAGACCGTTGTGCATGATTGGTCCAGTGATACGAGAAGTACCACATATCTTTTTAACATTTTTATACATGTTCTGGTCCATCTGAATACCCTTCAGTTTGTCTTCCAATTGTCGGGTGCGATTATTTTGGATTCGTTGTTTTATCAGTGTGCCAATATTGTGAATAATGGCTCACAATAATGGCTCCCTTTGCGTAAAACGGTGACGATATCTCATTCTGCAGAGCTTCTTACGCTCCCGAATGAGACGAAGAGTGAGGTCGTCAAGGGGAATCTGATAAGTCTTTTCAAGTTTGTATTTCGGGGCATGAGTCTCAGAAGTTTCAACTAGAATCTCGTGAAGTCGAGTTGCAGCGTTATTTATCTCAACCATCGTTAGGTTCCTGTCTGTGGGAAGAGAGAGTTGGTGGAGTTTTTCGTTCAATGTAATATTGAAGTTGTCCCAATTTGTGCGCCCATAATCGGGTATGTATCTGACATGAGCCCGGGATGCTGGATAGCCGCGATGCGGATTCCGTGGCAGGCAGTCCACGGGAGACCCTTTGACACTTATAACCGATATATGGATATCTGCGATTGAGCGATATGGTGAGTTAAGGGCAGTCGCATTGGATATCTCCAATGCTTTTGGCCGTGTCTGGCACGGGGCATTGCTGAGCAAACTTCGTTCATATGGACTTTCCCAACAGCTTTGCGACTGGACGAGGAGCTTCCTTGAAAATCGATCGATCCGGGTTGTTGTGGACGGCGAGTGTTCGGATCTTTACCCTGTTAATTCGGGGGTGCCCCAAGGTTCTATTTTGGCTCCAACCTTGTTCTTGCTTCACATAAATGATTTGTTGGAGATAGCGGATAACAAAGTGTTCAGTTTTGCGGATGATGGTGCGCTTGTTTCCTCCTTTTCGAGTGATTGGCCGATTGGTGCATCAACGTCACACCAGCTGAGATGTAGACAGATCGCCCCTCTGAATCAGGATCTGGATAAGGTCCTGCAGTGGGGAAGGGCCAATCTCGTCGACTTCTATGCAGCAAAGTCACAATATACAACATTCACAAAGAAAAGTGGATCATCGGTTCCCCAGCTGATGATGAATGGTCGGGCCCTCGAAACTGGGGAAAGCTTGAAATTGCTCAACGTCACGGTCTATGGGAATGTATCGTGGCATAAACATGTGTCGAGCATTGCCAGGTCAGCCTCAGGAAAACTGGGCTATCTTTTTAGAACCAAGAAATATTTTACTCCGGCCCAACTTCTTCTCCTATATAAATCCCAAATTAGACCCGCACTCGCATATAGCTCTCATATTTGGAGCTCGGCTCCTAAACATACCCTCGACCTACTTGAGAGCATACAGAGACGAGCGATCCGCGTGATCGGGGAGTCGGCGCTGACGTCGGGACTACAACCGCTATCACATCGAAGGCGCGTAGCCGACCTCTGTCTGTTTTACAGATATTATCACGGGTACTGTTCTTCGGAGATTCGTGGTATTGTTCCACGCAATTCGGCTTATGTGTGACCCACAAGACAATCCGACGGATCACACCCGTTTGTGGTTCATCTCCCGTAGGGCGCGAACATCCCTGCATCAGAACTCGTTCCATTACAGGGCGGGGAAGCTGTGGAACTCCCCCTTTGGCTGCTCTCAATTGGAAGTCTATGTCTTCGGAATTTACTGCGGAAACCATAAAACATCTACTTAACGCATCTGTGTGACTCATGTTAACTCCACTACGATGTTTGGCCTTATAGTTGTAGTTCTCTAATTCTAACGCCCACCTCGCGATTCTTGGATTTACGGTTTTCTTGTTAAGTGTAAGGGTAAGAGAACTACAATCAGTAATCACAGTAAACGGGATTCCTTCCAGATAAACCCGAAAACGTGGCAGAGCAGAAACTATTATCAGGGTCTCGAGTTCGAAGCCGTGGTACCGTGATTCCTGTGGTGTAGTGCTTTTCGAAAAGTAGGCCACGGGATGGAACTTATTGTCAACCTGCCGCTGCAGGAGGACAGCGCCATAACCAAGTGCGCTAGAATCACAATGAAGTTCTGTCTCCAGATCTGGGCTATAAATAGCTAACACCGGAGACGAAACCAATGAACCCTTCAACCGTTGAAAGGTGGTTACGCATTCAGCAGTGAAATTAAACGGGGCGTCTTTCTTTAAGAGATTATATAAAGGCCTAGCTATTCGGGAGAATGAACAAACAAACCGTCTAAAAATGAGAACTTAAGCCAAGGAACGAATGCACTTCTTTAGCAAATTTTGGCACCGGGTAGTTAAGTATAACTTTAAGATGAGAGTCACTCGGTTGGATACCACATTCAGTTACTTTATACCCAAGGTATTCTATCGTAGCATATCCGAAACGGCACTTGGGCAACTTAACCTCTAAACCGTTTTCTGATATACACTGAAGAACGCGTTCTAATAGCTGAAGATGATCATCAATGTTAGTACTCGCCAGTACTATGTTGTCCATATACAACATAATTTGGTTGTTCTCAGTGAACTGACTAAACATTCTAGAAATAAATCGTTGAAAAACGGTCGGGGCATTTTTAAACCCCAAGGACATCTTCAGAAACTCAAATTGTCCACCTGGAGTAACAAAAGAAGTCAAGTGAGTCGAATCAGGTGACATCTTAACGTGGTAGAATCCACTCTTAAGGTTCAACAATGTGAAAATGTTCTTTCCCTCTAAACAATCTTCAATTAGCGGGAGAGGGTAGTTATCACGGTCTGTAAGTTTATTCAATGCACGATAGTCTATGCACATTCGGGTTTCTCCAGATTTCTTCTTCACTAAAACAATGGGCGATGCATATGGGGAATTACTCGGTTTTATAATCTTTCGATCCATAAGATCTCTTATAATATCGTTCCCCTTTAGTTCTCAGCGAAGGATAATCGATGGGGAGAACAGAAGAAAGGGGTATTATTCGTAAGCCGGGTATGCATCTCAAAGTCTGGAGGCTTAGCCTTCAATCTATCATAATTCAGATACTTGTCCTCGACGACTGATACAATTTTTTTTTTTGAAATTTTTAATCTAATATTGGGGCCAATATTTAACTCCTCACCCAAAGTGGGTTCTATAGGGAAAATTTCGCAAACACTGTTATATTTCTCATCATCACAAGCTTGGAGAGCAGATTCATCCCTACCCGAATCATACTCAACTTTTCTATCGCACGGTATACTACTGCTCATGCAATATTTGTTGTTAGTTTCACTAGGCAAGCTAATAGCACTGAATGTTTTCCCATTTCTAGGGGCGTAGTACAATAATGCATAGAACTTAAACAAAAATCAATATTTTTATAAACTTTGGAAGTACATTTTTGCGAAGAAGAAATTCATTTGTAGCGAAATATTAAAAACTCGCAATCCGTCACGCCCAATCAACAGAGGAACCGGCAGGGCGTCATCTGGAATAATCATAACGGAAATTTTTCTTTTTAAACCCGAAAGAAAAATATGGCAATAAAGAGTACCATAAGTGAATAGCTTGTCGTTCCTTAATCCTTTAAAATGGGATTTCCAATAGGGACTTGACAACTTTTTTTCGGTAGTACATTTTTATAATTTGCAGACGTTGTTCGTTCGTGTCCTTAACCATGATGAAAATGTTGAGTTTTCTGAATAAATTTACATTGACAGTTCGATGATTAGTGAAAAGGTGCGTTCACAAATTAAATTCAAAGTTGTCAAGTCTCTATTGGAAAACTCGATAGTTGGAGTACGAGAGCTTTCTTAAGGGTATGCCTTCACGCACCAATGGCTTCCGAACAAAACTAACCGAATTATCGGTATCCGAAAGAGAGTAGAAATTTGTGTAATTGGTACACTTATTTTTTGTTAAAATAAAGGAAACGCTCACCAGTTGTACGGCACTCAAAGCTGTTATTATTTCTTCATCACTACCGTTGGCCTTGTTGTCCGGGTGCGCGACTCCAACTCGCCTCGGCTTCACCTTCGGGCAATTCCTATAAGTATGTCCAGTATCGAAACAACGGAAACACGATCCTGGTGGCCTTTTCTCCTCTAGAGAGCTGGATGCAGGATGACCGAATTTTGAGCAATTATAGCACCTTTCTTGCTCTTTAGCAGATGTTATTATAGAAGTCCTGTGTCCTCTTGCTGAAATTGTAGGCACTGTTGACGTAGACGACGAACCTCCTTTGGTCATAAGGGACGACAGCGGCTCCGACAACTTCCTCTTTTCGTAACGCGGAAGAAGTCTGTGGCGTTCCTAACAGAAACACACAATATGCAAGCAAATAGTGAAGAACACAGAAAGGAAATTCGAATAAGCAATCATCAGAGCAGTATACCATAGCGATAGCATAACAATTCCACATCAGTTGAGTGTACTTGAGTTTAGAAATCGAATTCGTACACACGGCAGTGGTCTGATGGTTGGCCTGAGCATTGGTTCCATTTTTTACTGATTCTAACCGCCATAGCGTCAGTTTGCATCAGACGCTCTTCACTATCGTCGCAAACGTTAAAATTGATGACCCCGACGTGATCTCTGTGTACACACAGCACACACTTTCCCATAGTAAACAGAACTTCGTGACAACGATCACGACTTCCGCATAGAGCACCAGCACACTCGCCTGCTCCGACGTTCTCTTGCTCCGTCGTTCGCACACCAAGTTGATCGTAACAAAGTTACTGAGGTGGGAGTAGTGTTACGACATTTTATTTTTTATCTGTCGCCAACGCCGTTTGATTATTTTTTTCTCTACCAAGTAGATTTGCATAAAGTAGTTTATGCAAATTAGGTACTTGACGAGTTGTTTTCCTTTTAGAGGTAGAGAGGAGAAACTTACGAAAGGGGGTTTGTGGATGTTAGGGGGGACCTGGACGCTAGGTAGGTCCGTAACAATACCTTCCCCCCTTAAATAATGAAAGCTTCATTCTTAGAAGAGGAATGAAGCTTGGCTACGAAAGTATATTACTGTAGCTCTGAACCCCACACCGGCTGTGGTGCATTATCTTCCCTTGTTTGTCGTGGTCTGTCTGTTTTTGGCTTCCTCTATTCATAATAGGGTTTCAGTTTATTATTGTGCACCACCATATTTCTTCTCCCTACCTTAACGACTCTGTTTACCGGACTATTTATTTGCACTATGTTATAGGGACCCCTCCATATGGGAGCTAATTTTCCTTGCTTTTGAGCATTGCGTATTAAAACTGTGTCGCCCACATGGAACGTGAATGGGCGTGTCTTACGGTCGTAGTACTCTTTCGACTTCTTCTTGAAAGTTAACAGGTTACGTCTTGCTATTTCGTACGTATGTTGAAGTTTGTACTTCAATAGCTTATGGTAACTGTCATGGTTGTATACCGGTTCCGGAGGTTGCTTTATGCTCGTCGGTATCTCCGGGGTGAACCCAAATAGACAGTCCATTGGCGTAAGCTTAGTACCTTCGTGTACATTGGTGTTGTATACGAATGTTGCCGTTCTCAGGTACTGGTCCCATGATTGGGAATTCCCATCCACAATACTTCGCAGGTAATCTACGAGTGGACGATGGGCTCTTTCTAAGGCTCCATTCGATTGTGGGTGGTACGCTGAGGTTTGTAGTTTTTTAATAAGGAGCAGTTTGCACACGCTTTTAAACAAATTGCTTAGGAAATTGCTTCCCTGATCGGTGACCACCATACCGAGCAATTATTTGGTCGAAAAAGACTGTGGCCACCGTTTCTGCCTCCGCATCTGGGAGAGCGTAGCAATCTATATACTTCGACAAGTTATCTTAGAAGTATATATTGATTGGCGGTTGGAGTGCGATCAAGAGGACGTATTCGTAATAGGGTTTTAGCCTATTATTGTGCACCACCGCATTTCTTCTCCCTAACTTTACGACGCTATTTACCGGACTATTTATTTGTACTACCTTATAGGAACCCCTCCATATGGGAGCTAACTTTCCTTGCTTTTGCGCGTTCCGTATTAACACTTTGTCGCCCACATGGAACGTGAATGGGCGGGTCTTACGGTCGTAGTACTCTTTCGACTTCCTCTTGGAAGTTAACAGGTTACGCCTTGCTATTTCGTACGTATGTTGAACACAGACAGGAAATTCGAATAAGCAAATCATCAGAGCCATATACCACAGCGATAACATAACAATTCCACATGATGGTTGATGAGCATTGGTTCCATTTTTTACTGATTCTAACCGCCATAGCGTCAGTTCGCATCAGACGCTCTTCACTATCGCCGCAAACGTTAAAATTGGTGACCCCGACGTGATCTCTGTGTACACACAGCACATACTTTCCCATAGTAAACAGAACTTCGCGGCAACGATCATGACTTCCGCATAGAGCACCGGCACACTCGCCTGCTCCGACGTTCTCTTGCTCCGTCGTTCGCACACGAAGTTGATCGTAACAAAGTTACTGAGGAGGGAGTAGTGTGGAGTTGCTAACTGATACACACAATATGCAAGCAAATGGTGAAGAACAGAGAAAGGAAATTCGTATAAGCAAATCACCAGAGCCGTATACCACAGTGATAACATAGCAATTCCACATCAGTTGAGTGTTCTTGAGTTTAGAACCTAACCATCTATTATTAGAATGTTAGAGACCTCCGCTCCAAAGGGCAATCGACTCTGCAAAAGACACATACCATCCCTTTCGATATGTTCGGTCTGATCGAGACCAACCTTATCCCTAGTATTAATATTCTAGAACTATTCCCTTCCTCCCCTTACGTTTTTCGCGAACACTATGTTCATCGATAAGATCCCGATTCCCCATGCCATGGAGTGCTGCTTGTCATTCAAAACAGACTCGCTCATCTCTAATTGCCATCTCTTCCTCTCTCAATCTCGATTATGTCGCAATAAAAATCGACCAGCGCCCAAATTCTTTATATGTTATTTGCTTCTATATACCTCCTTCACGACCTATCGTGTCATACGAACTCGTAATAGAATCGGTAGATCACCTAAATCAGTTAGGTGCTTCCCTAGACAATGTTATCGTTCTTGGCGATTTTAATCTCCCTCATCTCCAATGGACATTGGCAGACGAGCAATCCTTTTAGTTCTCTAACCCCACAAGTACTCAGGAACGTGTTTTATGGACGGTCTCACCGACTCTAGCCTCCGTCAAATAAGCAATGTCCCAAATCATATAGGGAGACAACTTGACCTCATGTTTACAACGGACCCCTATAATTCCTCAGTTGCCCCTAGCCCACATGGCCGCACAACCATTGACAATTACCACCTCCTGCTTCTCTTATTCCTATATCGTGATGACGTAGTCCAACCCGCTCCACCTCATGACAGCTTTTCCTACAACTTCAGCAAAGCTAACTTTCGCCTTCTAAATGAGCATCTTAGCAGAATCGCATTTCGCTTTCATCATCTAGAGGTAGAAGAAGCTACTGCCATTCTCTACAAGGAAATCTACAATGCCATTTCCTTATATGTCCCTTATTCTCAACATAGGATATTGGTTTCGTCGCCCCCATGGTACAACCGCAAACTCCACACTTTTCGGAACAAGAAGAATAACTTGTGGAACATTTTCCTAAGACCGCGTTCCTCCCAAGAATACTCCAACTATCTCGGTTCCTTTTTTAACTTTGTGGCTTTTCTGACAGATATATACACAATATACAAGCAAATAGTGAAGAACACGGAAAAAGAATCGAATAAGAAAAATCATCAGCCGTATACCAAGCAATAACATAGCAACTCCACATCCGTTGAGTGTACTTGAGTTTACAAATCGAATTCGTACACGCGGCAGTGGTCTGATGGTTGGCCTGAGCATTGGTTCCATTTTTTAGTGATTCTAACCGCCATAGCGTCAGTTCGAATCACACGTTCTTCGCTATCGTCGCAAACGCTAAAAGTCTTTTCAGCTCCAGTATAGATTTGGCGGCGTAAAGTATTGTGGTATTTGATGTCGTATCCCCAATACCCTCAATGATAAACTCAAGTAATTTTGCCTTGTCGATGTCTCTATGCGAGGCGATTTCCTGCATGGATAGGACATAACGTAGCAGAGACTACTCTTTCAGTGGTGATCGACGACTCAACTTGTGATAGACTGCTCGGTGGGTCATTTTTTGGTCGAATTCCGCCAGCAACATCTCCTTAAGATAATCCCAGCAATCAACACCTACGGTTCTCAAAAGTACCTTGGCAGTTCCTGTCAAAAGTCGACGTGCACAGAGGTATTTGGTGCGATCATCGCAACAAAGCGACTGGGCCACATCCTCGTAGTCTGCTACCCACTTACGAATGCTATAATTGTCGTCGCCGGAGAGCAAAGGGACTGCATTCTCAATGTAGTTGAAGTCCACCTGTTTTGTACTCAATGGAACCGGCTGCATATCTTACAGCTCCCTCTGCAGTTCCCGAATGCGTTTCCTTCTCTCCAGTCGAGCGAGTACTCGTTCCTCAGCATCATCAGAAATGGTCCCAGAAGTTGCGTCAGAAGTTGATTGTCCGCCAGCCATCTGCTGAGCAGCTAGGTCAGAAGTCGGTGCACCGCCGGAAGCGAGGGCTTTGCCAGAAGTGGGGGCTCCATCCGAAGTGGACGCTCAGTGAGAAGAGACTGCTCCGCCAAAAGTTGTGAACAGACCTGAAGTTCCGGAAGTTTCTTCGCCTGTATTTTCAAGCTCAGAATGGCTAAACGCTTCCTTGTATGTTGTCTGGATCCGCCCGATCGTGGCTGTGGTCGGGACATCTATCCCTACCCCGCGCAGGGCTTCCGTCGTCTCGTTCTTCCCGGGTCTATCGGGCATCATTTTGATCGGTGATTAATCCGATTATGTTTGATTATCCGCTGAAATTTTATTACTTACTTTGTAGTAAACCTCTCACCTGATGTTTTAAGAATTATATTTTAATTTAAATTATTGGCATTTACAATTTTAATTTCTTTCTGACGTCCACTGTTATAGTTACTTTGCAAACAATTTAATATAGTTTACATACATTAAATATAGTTGATATAGTTAAATTTCAAATTTAGAATTAATCTGTTTGAAGATAGTGTAGCGAGCTTAGGGTACGCTGGATTAATTATTTTTAATAAATAAGAGCCGTTAAATCGATTTTGAATTAATGTAACACTTTATTAGTCCGTTAATAATAACCGTTACTTTTACCGTACACTTAACGTTTTCTTGACTTATCGCTTCCGTACTTATCGCGTCTTTTACTGCTTACTTCTTACTTTTTACTTACTTCCCTGATCGGTGTGCGACGTATTTATACCGTTTCCTCATTCTGATTCGGCGTTTCGTTTCCGTCCGTTCCATAGCCTTGAATTTTCTACTGTTCATAGTCTCCAGTTTTCCAGTACTTTCTAGAATATTCTAGTACTTTGTTTTGGACTTTCTAAAATATTCTAGTACTGATTGTCATATGCATCACAATAGTTAAATTGTAGAAATTAGGACTTACTTGTTGAGCTTGGTTGGTGTCAGCTGCTGTGGTTCGGCGACTGGGTGCAGGGGGCGTTGAAGTGATGCTCCCATGTTCAGTTTCAGTCCGTTGAAGGATTGCCTTTGTTTTCTCGTCAAATGTTCAATTACTATTTCTTCAGATAATTCTTCCTGTATAACTTATTTGGACAACGTGTTCGTCTGTAATTCTAATTTACGATTCTTCACATACACGTTAGAGTAATGACTCTCAACTGCCGACTGTTGTTTTGCGTAGTTTTTCTATCCGGCCCCAACGCCGTTTTATTATTATTTTTCTACCAAGTAGAATTTGCACAAAGTAGTTTATGCCAATTAGCTACTTGGAGATTTGTTTATTTTTAGATGTAGAGAGGGGAAACTTACGAAAGGGGATTAGTGGATGTTAGGGGGAACCTGGACTCGAGACAGGTCCGTAACACCACCCACCATGACTGCTCGAACAAGAAGAAGGCAAGGAACCGGAAGTCCATCCGTTATCGTCCTATTGTACTAGATCAGTCACAATGGGTTAACACTGTAAGGTCTAGCGATGCGTTATGAGTACAATTTTTTATTTTTGTACTACAAAATGATTTTTATAATACATTTTTTGATGTCTTCCGAAACAAACTTCTTTAATAAAAATTGCCGTTTACTCATTATCTAGAATTCATTGCGGAATTATTTAAACACTGGGTACTGTACAAGCTCTTCGATAGTATAGTGGTTAGTATACCCGCCTGTCACGCGGGAGACCGGGGTTCGATTCCCCGTCGGGGAGCCTCTGGCGCAAGACTAATGACCTTGCCCGGAAAAAAAAACAAATCATTATGGAAAATTTAACAAGCATCACGACTTGCTAAATAAGGCCAAGACCGGTTCCCAGTTGTAGTGCCGATGATGATGATGATGTACAAACATGCTCAGATACTGTATATAAAACTACTAGGACTTTACCTCAAGAGAATTTATCATATTTATACCACAATAAACTTCCTAAACTCACCGTTAGTAATATATGACTCACTGTGTTCCTCTAAATATTATTGAAATTTTATGATTTCAATTAGTAAATGTCGGCAAATCAAAAAACAAAAAAATGCCAAAAATTATTAAGTGCCATATACTCTAGATTAAACCTGCCGAACACATCCCACTAGCTTTTAAGCGGGAAATACTGATTAAATATGTTCTACTAAAAAGACACATCCGTCGCAAGTGGTGCAATTTTATAGTGCTAATCAGAAAATAAACAAACAAAAAGATATAATTTACAATGTTAATGTTATATGGCGTTGTGGGATTGAAACAATGTGTGGCCCTAAGTCAAGTATGTACCTGAGTACCTCGAAAAACAAGTATTCCTACTTCCTGATAAATAAAAATATAAAATATTTAAATGTTTCCAGTTACCATCCTTATCCATTGGCGGCTTTCTGCATTTCTTAGGAGTCAGTCTGGAGCGATAGTCCTTACCAAACTCATTTGAAACAGGTAATTAGAGAGCCACCAATTTTATCCTGGGATTTAGTGAGATTTCAGGGGAATTGGTAGTGCAGTGGTGAATTATTCATTCGATCTCACCTTGAGCTGAGAAATATCGCAAAATATGTTTACAGGTGTTTTGACAAATGTTTCAATTGTACAACACGCTACTTGTGGTGCGAAAGTGCAAGGGACTATAAATATGGGCTCCAAAACAACGGATTATATGTAAAGTATTATTTTATATCTGCTCCTCTTTTTAAGCAAGTCGTTTTTTTTTTTTACTTTGTTTTAACCAATTCGACCTTTCGGTCTCATAGAAGCCCAAGAGGGACTAACAGAGTATCCTTAATGCCGGAGCACAGTAGAACTAGACGAAGCGGGTTTGGATGAGGGGAGATAGCGTCGATATATAGGGTGGGCCATACATTTGAAACATGAATAGAAATAATGTTATTTTGTTGATCATTTATTTAACGTAATAAACGTTTATTGATAGCCTCTGGCGCAAGAGTAATGACCTTGCCCGGAAAAAAGAAATTATGGAAAATTTAACAAGCCTCAGGACTTGCTAAATAAGGCCAAGACCGGTTCCCAGTTGTAGTGCCAATGATGATGATGATATTTATTTTTAAAAAATAACATCGTCGAGATGTGCCCCGTCTCGTCGTTGGCACTCCTGCAATCGACTACGCAAACTTTGGAGAACTCGCCGACACATGCTACGAGGTACGGAAATTGCAACCTCCCGAATGTTCTCATCGCTTCTTCTTGAACGTGGCCGCCCAGTTTGTTTAATATGCGTTGTCGATCCCGTTTGCTCGAACTTCTTGACCCAAGCTTTGATTAAATTAACACTTGGACACTCACTTACACGGCGTAATCCATATTCAATTCTAAATAGGGGTCGTACAGTAACGTATATAACGTATAAATTCAATAGGCGTCGTACAGTAACGTAGGAATCGTTGTTTCTGTAAAATTGTTTTACACAAAAACACGCTGTTGTCCCGTGAAGCGCTCCATCGTGACTAAAATTGCATGAAGCGACGCACAATTCCCCGCCACTCGCGGTCCCTTGTTATGTGTGTTTATATAACAATATTATAATATAATAAGGGTAAGAAGGGGATTTACTGTGATTAGGTTTGAGCGGTCGCTGTGCTGTTGTTGTTGTTGTGGTCCGCTGGTTCGTTGCAGGGGGCGTTGTTTTGTTGCTCCCCTGATCAGCTCTCGGTTTATCAAACAACTATTGATTGGTTAAGATGATTGTTTTCTTTTGTATGGTTCAAGGGAGATTTTCACGTCAAGCCTCGAGCGTAGTTAACGTCGAATTGAATTTATTTTTTATTTTCGCCGTTGACGTATTATTTTATTATTCGACGCCAACGTCGTTTTTTATTATTTTCTCTGCCAAGTAGAATTTGCATAAAGTAGTTTATGCAAATTAACTACTTGGCGAGTTGTTCTCCTTTTACAGGTAAAGAGGGGAAACGAAGGGGGATTCGTGGATTCTGGGGGGACCTGGACTCAATGTCGGTCCGTAACAATACCTTCCCCCCTTAAATAGTAATAGCTTCATTCTTAGAAAAGGAATGAAGCTAGGCTACAAAAATATCAAACTGTAGCTTTGATCCCTACACCGTCTGTGGTGTATTATCTTCCCTTGTATGTCGTGGTCTTGTCTGCTTTTGGCTTCCTCTATTCATAATAGGGTTTCAGTTTATTATTGTGCACCACCACATTTCTTCTCCCTACCTTAACGACGCTGTTTATCGGACTATTTATTTGCACTATGTTATAGGGACCCCTCCATATGGGAGCTAATTTTCCTTGCTTTTGAGCATTGCGTATTAAAACTTTGTCGCCCACATGGAACGTGAATGGGCGTGTCTTACGGTCGTAGTACTCTTTCGACTTCTTCTTGAAAGTTAACAGGTTACGCCTTGCTATTTCGTACGTATGTTGAAGTTTGTACTTCAATAGCTTATGGTAACTGTCATGGTTGTATACCGGTTCCGGAGGTTGCTTTATGCTCGTCGGTATCTCCGGGGTGAACCCAAATAGACAGTCCATTGGCGTAAGCTTAGTACCTTCGTGTACATTGGTGTTGTATACGAATGTTGCCGTTCTCAGGTACTGGTCCCATGATTGGGAATTCCCATCCACAATACTTCGCAGGTAATCTACGAGTGGACGATGGGCTCTTTCTAAGGCTCCATTCGATTGTGGGTGGTACGCTGAGGTTTGTAGTTTTTTAATAAGGAGCAGTTTGCACACGCTTCTAAACAAATTCCTTAGGAAATTGCTTCCCTGATCGGTGACCAATTGCTTCGGAACACCATACCGAGCAATTATTTGGTCGAAAAAGACTGTGGCCACCGTTTCTGCCTCCGCATCTGGGAGAGCGTAGCAATCTATATACTTCGACAAGTTATCTTGGAATGTAAGTATATATTGATTGCCGATTGGAGTGCGATCAAGAGGACCTACTATATCTAAGTATACTTTGGCGAAATGCCTCTTTGCAATGTCGGTTATTACCATGGGCATACGTATGTTCGGTGAAGATTTCATGGTTTGACATGTTTTACATACTTTGATGTATTGTTTAATGTCGCGCATCATGTTCTTCCACCAAAAATTTCTACGTATTTTGTGGTACGTTTTACTCATTCCTTGGTGTCCACCCAAAGGAGGATCATGGTATTCCCGGAGTAGGAACTGAATATCTTCAGGATTGGTTATCTCCATTCCTTTTTCCTTGCAGGCCGGAATGGGATCCTCGTTAAGAGAGGACTTATCGTCATTTGGATTATCCTGAGTTCCTTCGCTTGCCCTAAACTTTTTAGCTTGGGCGCGTGTTAGTACATTGCACCTTGATACTGTGGGAGTCTCATCACAAATTTGCGGGATACGGCTCAAGGTATCCGCATGAGTGTTGTATTTACCGGGTTTATACTCGATTTGGTAGTCGTACTCCAGTAGTTTGCGATGGAACCTTAGTAAACGTGACGTGGGGTCTTTCACGTTGAATACTCCCTTTAACGGTTTGTGGTCCGTGTATATATTAAATTTTCTCCTTTATAAATAACAACGGAAATTCTTAGCCGCCCAAACAATGGCTAATAACTCTTTCTCGATTGTAGAGTAGTTCTTTTCCGCCTTATTCAAGGTTCTACTGGCATATGCGACTGGCTGGTCCTTACCGATTTCGCCTTGCGACAGTACGGCACCCAGTGCTTCGTTGCTCGCATCCGTGGTCAGATTAAAGGGTTTGGTAAAATCTGGATAGATCAACAGTGGCGGCGAGACCAATAACTCCTTTATGTTATCAAATGCTTGTTGGCATTTGTCTGACCAGGTGAATTTGACGTCCTTCCTTAACAAATTTGTTAAGGGGCGTACTATCTTCGAAAAATTTTGAACAAATTTTCGATAGTAGTTCGCCAAGCCTAGTAACGATTGGACGTGCTTTACCGTTTTGGGAATGGGGAAATCCCTGACACTAGCTGTCGTGTCTGGATTTGGCATTGCCCCCTTTTCGGAACAAACATGTCCCAGGTATACTACTTCCTTCTGGAGGAACTTGCCATTCTCCGGTTGCAATTTGAGGTTGTGGTGTCTAATTTGATCGAATACTTTTCGGAGTTTGTCATTATGGTGTTCTAGGTTTTTCCCATATATGACCACGTCATCCATATAAACAAAGCATTCGATTCCTTGCAACCCGGTTAGGACATGGTTCATGAGTCTCTGAAAGTAGCTGGTGCTCCCTTCAGACCAAATGGCATACGTTTGAACTCATAGTGCCCGTAATTAGTGCTGAACGCTGTCTTACTTTGATCCTTCGGATCTACTAAGACTTGGTGGTAGCCGCTGGCTAAATCGAGTGTGGAAAAATAGCGTGAGTGACCGAGCTGGTCTAAAATGTCCTCTATTCGAGGGAGAGGGTACGCATCACCGATAGTTTTGTCGTTCAGTTTTCTGAAATCGACCGCAACTCTCCATCGGGGCCCGCTTTCTTAGGAACTACCAAGAGTGGTGAGTTCCACGGACTTTTGCTTGGTTGAATGATATCATTCTCCAGCATATCCCGTACTTGCTCGTTGATCACCTCTTTCTTGCACTCAGGCAGACGGTACATTCGTTGATTTATCGGTGCTTGATTCTGTATCATCGGTATCTCATGCGTTATTGCACTGGTATATGTTAGGAGGTCACCTTTAAGATGGAAAATATCGTTGTACTCCTCACATATTTCCACTATGGATTGACATTCTTGAGGACTTAGGTTTTTACCTAAGTGGAGTTCCTCGTGTAATTGTGTCAACCTTGGATCTTTTGGTAATTCCTCTTCTGAGAATAAATGTCGGATATACTGGAGGTTTTCTCCCTTCGAAGGTTTTTTATCCGCATTGTATTCCGTAGAACGGTTGTCCTCATTTTCCAGCGGAAAGGTGGAAAAGTCCTTCATTGGATGTAACTCCACCATGATTCGGTCTATGATTTGGAGGTAGTTTGCGATATTGAGTACCTCTACTTGGGCACTCTTCGCTTTCCCTACAATACAATTGGATATGAAAATCCCTGATTGCATTGGTTTAGGTACTAGCATTACCTCTTCCCGAATTTCTATGGGAAGTCTCAGCAATTTTCGTGAACGTGCCGGTATTATTGCCGGTTTGTTCAGAATAATTTCTACCTCCGAAGCGTTTGGCAGTGAGTGTTCTACCACTGTTACTTCTTTGTTAGCTTTCTTTGGTTTGTCAGCTATTAACGTGGGGTTGGGATGCTTGGAGCCTGACAAAATATCGCCCCCTTTCCCCTTTTTGGGTAGGGTATCGGGTGTTTTTCCGGCCGCGGTCTGGACCTCTATGGATCCCCTTGGCTCGTGTTCCCGACTGGTTGCCTTATGTCTTGGCGTCCGCTTCCTATCTTTTGTAAATTAAACGGAAAAGCTTACCGGATTTAAATTGGTTTGGACGAATTCCAAACAATTCCCGGGTCCGTTGATTTAACAATTCCTAGCTAGGAAGTCGTTTCCTAACAACCCATCTTCTGACAATCCCGGTAGGGAGTCCATTACCTGAAAGTTACAGGAGATTGGTTGGGGCAGTTTGAATATTCCCTTACAAAAGCCCCTAGACTTTCCCTTTCCAAAAACCGTTTGGAGTGTAGTGGCCTTTTTGGTATCCAGTGTTGTTCCATTTTGGAGTGCCTTCAGCTTAAGAAGGCCGATCTCCGCACCTGTGTCCACTATTAGACATGTAGTGTTTCTACATCCAATGTCTAATGGGAGCTGGACTATTGGAACTTTTGTTGGTGATTGAGGACAGTTTTCTTTATTTGGTGTCTTTAATTCGGTCGGGTTGGGGAATTCCGGCCCGACCTCTGGGAGTTTTCCGACTTCTCCCATTTTGCTTTTAGTCGACACACTGTCGCTTGCAAAATGTGCACCGTTCACCGTTCTTCTGTCGCCAATGCCTCTTTTTTGGCGTCTCTGACGCGTCCGTAGCGGTTGAATTCGACTGGCTGCGGTTCGATTCGGGTCGATGGCGTTGTAATCGATGTTGGAGTTGTTTTAATTTTCGAGCCTCCGAGTGTTCAGTACTACTCATACTAGTACTACTCTTGGCTCGTGTCTGTTTATCGCCTCTGCCGCGTGGCCGTTTGTTGTCCTTTGAATTTTTTCTTTTTTGGACTGTTTGCCATTCGTTATTGACCGTGCAGGTCTGTGGGGTGTGGTCGCTAAGTACAGACTTAACCACATTGGGTGTGTCTGTTGGCTTTTGTGGTTTGATCCGCTTTGCCTTGATACGACACTCGTCCCCCGTGTGACCCTTTCGGCCACAAAACTCACAACAACATCGAATGCTGTACACTCTACGATTCGATGTAGTTGCTTGTTTCGAAGTACATAGTCGTTCCTGCCCTTGGTTTGAGGTATTCACAGGTGACTTCCTTTGGTTCTGTGACCTTGGTGTGGGTTCGGGATCGTCCGCCTTCCTTTGTGTACTTAGTGTCCGACAATCCTGGGCATCGTGTCCATATCGCTCACACTTTGTACACTTTGGAGTGTTTCGGCGTCGAAGGCATTCGTCGTATACATGCCCTTTCCTATTGCAGAAGCTGCAAGTCATGCGTGTTACCCATGGGTTTGGTGTACGCTTGTCCCTACCTTGACTAGAGGAGTCACTGAGATAGCCGGCTGCGCCAAATTGTTATGTGTGTTTATATAACAATATTATAATATAATAAGGGTAAGAAGGGGACTTACTGTGATTAGGTTAGAGCGACCGTTGAGCGGTCGCTGTGCTGTTGTTGTTGTTGTGGTCCGCTGGTTCGTTGCAGGGGGCGTTGTTTTGTTGCTCCCCTGATCAGCTTTCGGTTTATCAAACAACTATTGATTGGTTAAGATGATTGTTTTCTTTTGTATGGTTCAAGGGAGATTTTCACGTCAAGCCTCGAGCGTAGTTAACGTCGAATTGAATTTATTTTTTATTTTCGCCGTTGACGTATTATTTTATTATTCGACGCCAATGTCGTTTTTTATTACTTTCTCTGCCAAGTAGAATTTGCATAAAGTAGTTTATGCAAATTGACTACTTGGCGAGTTGTTCTCCTTTTACAGGTAAAGGGGGGAAACTAAGGGGGATTAGTGGATTCTGGAGGAACCTGGACTCAATGTCGGTCCGTAACACCCTTCCTCTAACGGTTTTTAAGAAATCAAGTGTTGCCAACTGCAAAAATGTATGGCCCACCCGTCTCGAATGACGAGGAACTCTTAATCAAGTAAAGCCCCATTCATGTGGCTATAGAAAGATTGTTTGTCTTTATCCATATGCCTGAAGTTATTTTTAACGTGACCTGATGTGCAATTTCCGGTTGATGGGTATTGCAGGAAAATGCTTACTAAAGTTGAAATGCATTTACCAACTTCAGTTGAGGAGTGACCACGATAATTGTAGTAAAAAGAGTGACAGGATACGTCGCGCTAATGTATTTAAGATATTTCAACATGTACCTGAGTCCGCAATGAGTTTCATTGCTCGTTTGTGCATCCTATTGTGCAATGTTATTTAGGATCACCTGACTTTAGGGAGACTAGGACAAATGTGTCCTTCATCTTGTCTCTGGCTTCTGGTCATCTTGCGTTAACCAGAATCACCCACATCCGTGAAGATGTTGGGCTCGGTTTCAAGATATCTGAAAAGAAAGGGGAAGGAGGTATCTAAGGATAGTGTGGACAGGGTTAGTTCAATTGTTCTCCAACTACTTGGATGGGGGGATGGTGGGAAAAAATTGTACAAGACCGGTAGGCCTTGAGTGCGTTAGTAAACGCAGATCACCAAATAGCCTTGTAAATTGTAGCCAGGTTAAATGGGGTGAAGTATTTATCGCATCTCTCAAGGAACGCAATACATTTAGCAACATTTTTCGCAGATTTAAACATGTGGTCGATCCAATTAGGAATCGATTGATTCGTTTGCCATGAATTGATAATTCTTTGGTTTCGATAATGCAAATGAGTTCGTCTTCGGCGACAAGAGGCAGAACCGAGTTTTACTGCCCAGTGATGTAATCCCCATCGATATATCATTTTGAGGTGGGAATTAAACGATTTTAGCACATCGTGCTGTGGTTATGAGGACCGAAGAGGTTGGCGAGCATGATTGAATGCGTACAAGCAACTGCACTTGCTGTCAGATACCAATCAATGTGATCGCATTAGTTTACACTAAAAGTACATTTAAGACCGACAGATTTTTCTTTCTCGGTAAGAAGGTGGACATTTTGAAACGATATATCTGGATCCATCCGGATACATGCCGGATTTTTACCGACTGAAACCACATCCCACCAGCACATACCAGGTGTACCGTTTTTTTTAAAACTAATTTCAAATGGGAAACTAAAAAACATTTTATTCGAAGTATTCGCCATTGCTGTCTACACATTTCGACCACCTTTCTGGCAAATTGTGGATACCACGCCAATAAAACCGGTCGTCATTTGGGGCAAACCATTCGGAGAACCAATTTTCGACTTCTTCGTAGGAATTGAAATGCTGCTCAGCCAATGCGTGTCCCATCGATGAAAACAAATAGTAGTCGGAAGGAGCCAAGTCTGGTGAATACGGTGGGTGGAGTAACACTTCCCAGCCGAAAGCTTTTATTGTGTCTTTGACGGGTTTTGCTGTATGAATCGGAGACATGCAACAAAATTGCCTTTCTGTGTCTTGTGGCCCATTCTGGTCGTTTTTCGATCAATACATGTTTCGAATTGATCATTTGTTGTCGGTAGTGTTGCGCATCAACAGTTTCGCCAGGTTTTAGAAGTTCATGATACACCACCCCCTTCTGGTCCCACCAAACACAGAGCATTGTCTTTTTTCCGAACCGATCAGGCTTTGCAGTCGATGTTGACGCTTCTCCTGGATGTACCCATTATTTTTTTGCGTTTAGGACTAATAAAATAAATCCATTTGTCATCACCAGTCACAATTCGATGCAATACTGATTTCCTTTCGTGTCGTAGAAGCAACGTTTCACATGTGGTGTTTCGCTTTTCCATCTGCCTGTCATTCAATTCATGTGGCGCCCAGTTTCCACACTTTTGGATCTTTCCCATAGCTTTTAAACGGTCAGAAATTGTTTGTTTTGCAAAATTTAACATTTGTGCCATTTGTTTTTGACTTAAAGTGTCATCTTGATTCAATATGCAATTCTTGCAATTCGGCGTCTTCAATCTTTTTTGGTGGTCTTCCACGTTCTTCATTTCGCACATCAAAATCATTATCTCTGAACCACTTAAGCCATCTTTTGCATGTTGCTTCGGATAGAGCATGATCACCATAAGCCTCGACAAACATTCCATGCGACTCTGCAGCACTTCTTCAAATGAACTATGAAATGCGAGCGACTGAGCGAAGAGCGAGCGAGAGAGCGATCGAGAGAATATCAGAGCAGGCGAGTGAGCCGGTGCTCTGCGTAAAAGTCGTGTGCTTGTAAATGGTAAAGTTCTGTGTGCGTATTAGAGTGTGTGTTATGTCGTACAGATCACGTCGGAGTCACCAGTTGTAGCGTTTGCGACGATAGTGAAGAGCGTGTGATTCGAACCGACGCTATGACGATTAGAATCACTAAAAATGGAACCAATGCTCAACACATCAGGCCACTGCCGCGTGTACGAATTCGATTTCTAAACTCAAGTACACTCAACTGGTGTGGAATTGTTATGTTATCGCTATGGTATACGGCTCTGATGCTTTTTTTGCTTATTCGAATTTCCGTTCGGTCTTCACTATTTGCTTGTATATTGTGTGTATCTGTTAGAAACGCCCACTACTCCCTCCTCAGTAACTTTGTTATTATGAACTTCGTGTGCGAACGACGGAGCGAGAGGACATCGGAGCACGCGAGTGTGCCGGTGCTCTGTGCGGAAGTTGTGATCGAGTAATAAAGTTCTAAAGATGGTGATTTGAACATACGATGAAACGGATGAGAAGCACTGAAGCATCAGGCTACTGGCTGTGTGTGGTTTATGGCCCTGGCGAATTCCTCGGCCGAAGTCATTAACTTCGGCTGCGATATTTACGTGGTTTTTATTCCCTTGTAGGAACAGTATCGGTTGTTTGGTTTAGTGTTTAACCTCTGTTCCCACAATAGTCCTTTCGATAAGGAAAACCAAATTGCGGTTGGCTCAAGGGAAGGTCATACATTTGTTTATTCATTGGCCATACATTTATCGCCAGGGATTTTTCTGGCTGTCGGTGTCTGGTGCTACCGCGCCGGCAACTTATGTTTGCCCATCTAATGGGTCGTCAAACAATTTCTTCTCCGGGTAGTGCCCTTCGATAGCCGTGCAGGAATGAGGAATCGGTTGAGAAATTGGGCCCACATGTCTGTGGATACGTGGGGCCGAGGACGCCTGTGTTATGGCATTTATACAACAATTTAAAATTATAATGTTAATATATTTGAATATAAGTTTAAGAGGATTGGTATTAGGGGGGACCTGGACGCGAGGTAGGTCCGTAACACCCGTATGCATGTCCCCTTTAGCTGGGCAGAAAGGTAAATTGGGCCCACATGTCTGTGGGCACTTGGGGTTGAGGACATGGTATGTATGTCCCCTTTACCCAGGCGAAAGGTATTTAACCCCACAGTGGTTTGTGTGGTTCGCAGCATCGCCACTTGATATATATATATATATATATATATATATATATATATATATATATATCGGTTTTTTACTATCCGCTCGCACTGTGCTCTGGCATTTAAAGGTACCTCAAAATCCAAAAATCAATATTGAAGAGCATATTTTCGGCTATACAACCTCGAAGGACCACGTGGTGCCCGGGGTGTGGTGTGGTGCCTTGAAGCCTTTGGGGGACAGGCTCCTGGCTCTTCGAATGCCTCTTGCCCCTGCGGTGGTACAGCGGGCGTGGAGTATGTTGCATGGGTCTCGTGTGGGTTCCCCGGGGTCGATGCTGACGAGATCCCCTTTTGGTCTGCTTAGAGGAGTTGCGGTCTGCAGTCGCACGTTCGACCAATTTCCCGGAGTTGGAGTTGTAAATTCGCAACCCACGATCAACGGCCACGTGATTGCTGGTGACAAGTCTTGTCACATCGAAGCTGGATGACGTGGTGGGTGCTGCGCCTGTTAGCACCCATCCCAGTTCAGTGGCCTGCGCAAAGAGGGCGGAGCGTTGGTCCTTCCTTAGACCTTCGAGGATGAGAGTGGCGTATAGATCTGCCCCAATGATGTTGTCCACCTTGTCGGTGGAGGTGATGTTCGGGTCGCCAAGTTTCAGATCGGCCACGAGCGAGAGATCCCTCCTCGTTGGTTGTGGTGGTGGCACATACACCGAGAGACGGGGCAGGATGAAGGGTCTCATGGTCCACTGTTGCGAGCCGTGGAGGCGAGGAGCGATGGTTATTGGGGTTTGCGTCCTTGTGGTAAGGCTGTAAGTGCCCCCGACACCGTAGATGAGGACGATTGGTGCTTGGCGTCGTAGGTGCAACCTTTGGGCGAGTGACTTTGAAATGAATGTGGTGCTGGAGCAGGGGTCCAGCAGAGCACGGACTTCAATCCCCCGTTGGTGTTCTGACGCCACGATGACTCGAGCGGTTGCGATCAGCGCGGGTTGCTGTGAGGGGGTGCTGACTGTGTGTGCGCAGGCCCTTTCGTGGCAGTCGATCCGGAGGGCGGGTCCTGCACTTACTCCTGGCGGTGGTTAGGTTTCCCGTTGGTGGCGGTTAAGCGGACATGCAACAAGGTGTGATTTCTCTGCTAGCATTGTCGGCACGCCTTGCTGGAGTGGCAGTCGCGTAGCGGTGGCGACCCAAACAGTTGAGGCACGGGTTTTTTTTTTTGTGTGCGAAGGACTTCCGACGGCCAGGTGCGAGTGATCGGAAGCCCTCGCAAGCGTAGATAGGGTGTGAGGTCCCGCAGAACGTGCATGGAGCCTGTTGCCTTAGGGGTTCCGGTGGTAGTCTGTGTATCGGGACACGGGTGTGGTTGATCATTGGGCCGGCGGCATTCTTTGTTTCTTGGTCAGGACTTACTGGTCTAGGGTGCGGTTCCTATTCCGCTGGCTTGATGGCGACCGTTGGCAGCTCGCTAGGGTGGAGGCGATTGGCGTTGTTCGCCATTGTTGGGGAGGCTGACGCGAGCGCGTACTCAGCCTCGAGTAGCTTTGTCTGTTCCTCGAGGTATATTTCCTCGGTCTCGCCGATAAAATCCTCCGCGAAGTACTCGTGTTTTTGATACTCAGGTGCCGCCGTTGTAGATGATTTCGTTGTGCCGCCTGGAGATGACTTCCCATTCGGCGCGGAGTGCGCGTTTGGTTATTTCTATCCTTGTCGGACTTGGTTGTCCCCTGTCCTGCAGGTTGAGGAAGGTGCGAGAGATGATGTCCTGTGCCGCGAACTCAGCGGGAATGAGTTCCGCAATCATCATTTGTTCACTAATCTGTGTTTTCACCCACTGTTCGGCTTCTTCTTTTGCTTTCTTCTCAGCTTCTTCGCGTTCAATTCGTTGTTTTTCTTCTTCTTCGCGTTTAAGCCTTTTTTCTTCTTTGCGCCTATTTGCTTCCTCGATGGCTTGACCCAAACGTTCCTCTTCAGCTTTGCGCTGTTCTTCGGCAAGACGAAGAGCTTCATGTGATTTGCGCTCCCTTTCAGGTTCCTGACGTTTAAGTTCAGCTAAACGTTCTGCTTTGGCGAGTCTTTGGCGTTCGGCCTTTGTTATTTCGACTTAGCTGTCATTGATGCCGGCATTTCGTTTGAGATCACTTACTATTTCTCTAAAAATATTCTCACTGAACTATCTTCACTGTTGTCGTGTTGTTCGTATGTTGATTCTTTTTCACTTCCTTGATCAGTTCTCTCCTTGGTGCTATTAGTATCAATGCGCTTCGAAATAGCTGTGGCAATTGTCGATTTAGTTTCAGTATCTACATCTGATGGTGCACTATCTATAGTGTATTGTGTAGCTGTGATAATTCGCGTAAAATTTTACAAATCAGCTTTGACATTGCTGTTGAATCGAAACTTTTCCTTTGTGCAATTACACTGTCGTTTTCCTAGATTGAATAACGATCTACTACCTTTTTTATAATCAACACTTATTTACTTGGATGTTGGTAGTCCTTGGTGGAATCTAGTATTCACCAGAACAATAGTCTAAAATCTAATTCTTTGCGTTGCACAAGCGTCGAACGCAACTTCCACGGACCACTGGATATTGTTGGTGGGCCGGGGGGATGATGTCAGGAACAGTGGTGGTGCAGTGTGGTCGGTTCCGTGGGAGTGACGTGGAATGACGTCAGGAACAAGGTGGTCTACGCGGGAATGAACTGCTATATAGCCAATAGGGAACTCTTGCGACAATGAGGTCGATTAACACTGTCCACCAGCACTGTAGCTGAATGGTGGGCCAAGGCAATGGCGTCAGGAACACTGCTCAACTCTCTTGGCATTCAACGGTGGTGGTTGCCGCTGACTGAAAACAATTGAGTTTAATGATGTAAAAGGGAAACGAATACCTTAAGCTGACTGCCGGCACAACCTCCAGAAAGAATCCTCCAACTAGTAAAACTCGTTATGTTGACGATTGATTATAATTTGGGTTCTTTATTTAATTGATTCCCTTGATTTGGCGATTACATCGAAATGCGAACTGTGTCGACTATAAGCAGCTAACGAAGAGAGCAAAATTGAAAGAAGTTGGTTGACAGCTAGCAATTTAGTTGTTTATACGTTGTCATGACAACTGTTTGCTGACTGTTGTTGAAAGGTTGCGATGGTTGTATTCAATTGCAAATTCGCTGGTTGCATCCAGTGCGAATCCGCAACACTAATATAAAAAAAATTATTATCGTGAAATTTTGAAACGTCAGTGGATTATGAACTAAAAATGACTCCGTTGGAAACAAATTATATTCTAGTTGCTTTCCAAATGAGTAAGCCAGTGGGATGTGTTGGTGGTTAAAAATAGCCAATTGAAATTAACTTCAGTAGGAAAGTTTATGTCATATATAGGTGTCATTGAGTGGCTTTTAGATTTGCAGATAATTACCAATTAAGTCCGTATTCAACTGCACTATCCTTGGAATGGAAAGGATATGTTGATCAACCATAATAACCTGACTAAACATTCTCCTTTCTCCTTTACAATAAATTAATTGAATCCAAGTGCATTTGGGATCGGGTTATGCATATTTGGCGATTTCAACCTAATGATTTTAAATCTAAGTTACAAATATAATATTTCGCAAACATTCAGCTGTGAATTGAAAAATGTCTCTTAGATTAGTACTGTCGTAGTGTACGTTGCCATATATCTATTAGAGGCTGCTGCACAAAAAATGATAAAGAAAGGAGCATGGTATTATGGTTAATATATGGTCTAGTAAGCTTTTGCTTCTATTATGTTTATACTAAGCTTCCTCTCCTACTAATAGAGCCAACGCAAGCCATTTTCCTATTTACATACCTTACACGTGTTCTACTAAGTCACTAATTTCCCAGACAGCTGTTGAATTCGCATCATCTTTTGTCCTCTGCACTTTATACATAATTAATCCAATCTCTCAAACAAGTAAAAATTATGTTTTTTAAATTTGGTGTAACCCTAAAAACACGTATTTTTAACTTTTTGAATCGATTTTTGCTTGTTTTCTAGTTTTCTATATTTATTTCATTAGAGAAACGATTTTCCCTGCTTTTCAGTGCACTTTGGTGTTTGTAGAGTCCAGAATAAGTTTATGTTTTTTATTTATTTTCGAAGCTTGAGAAGAATAAAATGGTTTGCAATCACTGCGAAAAATATATCCAATTTGTAAAAATAATGTAAATGCTCTCTTATACAATTTTTAAAAATCCGGGTAGAAAAAATTTCTTCACAACGTGCTTGAATTAAATTCGTTTTTTGATCTTACCTGACTCATGTTCCTCAGTCTATTGTTTTTTTAAGGACTTGCTGATGTTGGGAAGCAAGCCGATCAAGCGGAGATTGGCTGGATTGCTGTTATCCTTACACTTTTTGGGGATAGGGTGGACTACTGCAGTCTTCCAAATGGGTTGGATAGTGTGCATTGTTTAGAGCGTTAAACAAATTAGTGTATATGTTCACCGCTTAGCGGGGCAAGTGCCTTTGAACCACATTTGGAATGCTATCTATTCCAGATGATTTCTTATTTTTTAATGATCTAAGTATGTTTCCAAGTTCATCCTTGGGCACAAACATATCTGTATTTTCATTTCTGACGGGAGAATCCGCTCTATTATTTGCTGAAAATTTGTTTGTGCTACTCCGGCCCAACTTCTTCTCCTATATAAATCCCAAATTAGACCCGCGCTCGAATATTGCTCTCATGTTTGGAGCTCGGCTCCTAAACATACCCTCGACCTACTTGAGAGCATACAGAGACGAGCGATCCCCTTGATCGGGGACTCGGCGCTGACGTCGGGACTACAGTCGCTATCACATCGAAGGCGCGTAGCCGACCTCTGTGTGTTTTACAGATATTATCACGGGTGCTGTTCTTCGGAGATTCGTGGTATTGTTCCGCGCAATTCGGCTTATATGCGCTCCACAAGACAATCCGACGGATCGCACCCGTTTGTGGTTCATCTCCCGACGGCGCGAACATCCCTACATCAGAACTCGTTCCGCTACAGAGCGGGGAAGCTGTGGAACTCCCTTCCCACGCGAGTGTTCCCGGAACGTTACAACCTGCAACTGTTCAAAAAGAACAGTTATTTGATGGCATCTCGGGGCGCCCACTCGGCGCTATAGGATCGCCTCTCCCGAGAGAAGTCTACTAAAAAAATAAATAAAAAAAAGAGTATTACGAGGGTTGCCTTTTATATTTCATGGAAGGGATGTGACCTGGATTTCGGCACAGATCTAGTGGGACACCCACTACGAGGGCATAACACCTGTAGTGGTTAGTTTCGCTTATCTGTTGCTGTCCCCGACTTGCATCCTATCCCGAGGCAGTATTGGTTTTCTGTGTAGGGCCACTTCAATGGAGCGGGAATTTCGCGTTGATTTGTGTAACATTCGCGGCTTGAGATGCAATTTCTCTTCTGTGTCTGCCCATGTTTCTAGCCAGAATCCAACTATTCTTGCACTTGGCGAAACCCAGGTAATTACTAATACAGCTATTTCCGATTTTAATCTACCTGGATATAACTTAGTGCCACTGTTCGTTCCACGTCGTGGTATAGCCACATACATACGAAATGATATTGCTTATCAGCTTCTGCCACAATATGGGCTCTGTTCCAACCCAGAATTTAATTTCTCTTGGCTAAAACTCGTAAGCATATCATACATTACTGCTTTCTTTACAGAAGCCCAAACTTGGATAGAAATGCATCCTTTAATGGATTTGATGCTCTGTCTGATTCTATCGGTAGAATCTTGACCCTATATTTGCACACTGAAATCGTTATTGCGGGTGATTTTAATGTGTATAACTCTCAGTGGCTTCGTCACTCCGGAATAACAACACCCGAAGGTCAATATGTCCAGCTTCTTGCTGATTCAAATAGCTTAACTCAACTTGTTAATGAGCCAACACGGGTGCCAGATATATATGGTCATTTCGCCAACACACTGGACCTGTTTCTCACCTCCCACCCAAACAAATACACAATTGAAGTTTCTTCGGCATAGGGCACATCAGACCACTGTGTCGTGTCACCTAAATTTCCTCTAACCAACAGTAACGTTAATGAGAAACCTCCCAAAAGAACAGTATGGTTCTACGAGAAAGCCAACTGGAAAGGTCTGAACGACCTTTTTGGGAGGTTAAATTGGTCGTTATTTTTCCTCCATAACGATGTTGACTCTATAGCGGACACATTGATAGACACGATTCTACTTGGCATGCGGACCTTTATTCCACACAGAGTAAAGAGTATCAAACCCAAGAGAAATATGTGGTTCGATTCTGGGTGCAAAGAAGCCATTAAGACTAAAGAGTTGAGCTTCCGGTTGTATAAATCAAACTATACTGAGGAAAACCGGAAAAGATTTAAGAGCGCTAGGAATGAGTGCAATGCATATATTCAACGCGCCAAGTTCTTGCATGACCAGAGAGTGAGACAAAAAATACTACACTCTCCCACAGGTAGTAGAAACGTCTGGGGATTCGTGAAAAACATTCAAAACTCAGTCTCTTCATCCATTCTTTCGCTAATAGTCGATTGCAGACCAGTCACCACTGCAATAGAGCAGGCGAATCTACTTGCTCCACATTTTGCAGCCAACTCAATGCTGCCTGATACCACATCAGTTCCACCTCAAGTTGAGCATAAGCAGCACACCATGAGCCAGATTCGCTTCCGAACGCGTACTGTTGCCCGCGCACTCAAAGAGCTAAACGCACACAAATCCGCTGGTCCGGACGGCATTCCCCCAATCCTCTTGAAGAGATGGTCCTCTCCACTCGCCAAACCACTGTGGAAACGCTTCCATTTGTCTTATTCTACTGGTCGTTTCCCAAGTAGATGGAAGTCAACGAACATTCAGCCAATTCACAAAAAGGGTGACAAATCATCCCTTTCTTCTTATGGACCCATAGCACTAACTTCTATTCTCTCCGAGGTAATGGAATCTCTTATCAACCGTCAATTTTCGAAATATCACGAATCAAATGACCTCCTCAATGACGGCCAATATGGCTTTCGTAGCAACAAGTCCACAGGAGATCTGATGGCGTACCTTACCGAAAAGTGCAGCCATTCCATCCACTACCTCGGTGAAAGCAAGGTAGTCGCATTGGATATTTCAAAAGCCTTCGACAGAGTTTGGCGTCCAGCCCTTTTGTCAAAATTGCATTCATATGGAGTGGACAATTCCCTGATTCAATGGATAAGAGACTGTCTTTCTGTCCGTTCAATTCAAGTGGTTCTTTACGGTGTCAAATCTGTCTCCCATCAGGGTTCGGTACTCTCACCCACTCTCTTCCTCATCTTTATAAATTGTCTCTTGTCAATTACTCACAACCCAATTCACTCGTTTGCTGATGATAGCACGCTGAGTTTCTCATACTCATACGAACACTCCAGTCCAAACTCTTCGAACGTCACTACCAACCAGCAACTTATGCTTGATACATTGAATTCAGACCTCAACAAGATATATCAATGGGGAATTCAATGTCTTAAAAACTCAGTGCTGCCTCTTGTCGTCAAAGGTGAACCCCAAAGTAAATATACTGTCTATGAACAGCACTTGCATCGACGAAGCCAAGGAACTATCAATCCTCGGCACTCGAATTAATTCGACTCTTAATTGGAATGATCACATATTTGGAACTGCAAAAAGTGCAGACAAATGTATGGGGTTCCTTAAGAGATGCAAAAGATACTTCACTCCATCCAATCTGGCCACTATTTACAAGTCGTATATTCGTCCAAAAATGGAGTTCAACTCCCATATTTGGTCAGGCGCATCCAAAACTGGACTACACGTGCTCGACAGGATGCAAAAACGAGCAGTGAAATTTATTGGGGACCCAGCCGCAAGTCGATCAATTCCGCCTTTAGAACACAGGCGCAACGTATCATGCCTATCTCTTCTATACGTATTACCACGCTCGTTGCTCAACTGAACTTGCTGAATGTGTTCCGCCCCTTCAGACATTTTCCCGCGATACCCGTCAATCTGTGAATGCGCATCGGTTCGCGTTGAAAGTGGACTTTAGGCGCACAAATAAACATAGAGAGTCATTCTTTAGCCGAACCACACGAATGTGGGATGTTCTGCCCAGACATTCATGTTGTGATGTCCAGCCATTCAAGACCAATATACATCGACACGTCCTTTCCTTATCCACTTCCTTTCCATCCGCTCGCACTGTGCTCTGACATTTAAGGGTTCTTCAAAATCCCCTTTTGTGCGCGCGTTCGTAGGGTCTTACGAATTACCTAGTAGATCTTCCAGTTTTCAGAACAAATACGCATAACCCATTAGTGAAAGCTGACATATCAATTTCATTAGGAAGATCATTCGGGGTATTTCAATGCTAAGATAGGTCGGAAGTTGGTATGCCGATAGTACCAAGGTTTCCACGAGTTGCATGAGGAATCCAACGATAATGGAGAACGAGTGACAGAAATGGCAACAAGTTTAGATCAAACGGGTGGACCAGAAACGACACACTTTAAATATAAATGAAACCGTCCTTTCCTGGTTTTTAAAAAACAGATATTTTAAGTATGAGAAATTAATCTTTCATATCACTATAAGATCATCCCTCTAAAAATCACGTATTTATTATACTCTATATTTATTAATAAAGTTCAGCAAGCTAAACTTAACTTCATTTCAATTATCATAATTTTTCAACATTTTTTATTTCCGTTTTTTTCTTAGATTCTAAATTACAGGCTAGACAAAAAATGCTTAAATTCTAGCTTAATTATCTTATATTATAACTTACTTACCTGCGCAGACGCTCTAAGCTAAACTTTACATGTCTATTGTACAATTTGCCTTTCAACGACAGAACTTTGTTTGTTTCTTAATTATGTTTATTTTAATAACAAAGAAAAACTAAAGAAACGTTGTCAATTTTGTTTTTTTTTTTTAACTTAAAATTAACACATCCATATAAAGGGTGGGCCATAACTGTTTGCACATTTGAAACATGAATAGAAATAAAACTACAAATGTTATTTTGTTGATCATTGAGTTAACGTAATAAACGTTTATTGAAATTTATTTTTTAAAAATCACATCGCCGAGATGTGCCCCGTCTCGTCGTTGGCACTCCGGCAATCGACTACGCAAACTTTGGAAAACTCGCTGAGATGCTGATTTTGGATCGTTCCTTATGGAAATTTCAACCTCCCGTATGTTCTCATCGCTTCTTCTTGAACGTGGCCGCCCTGTATGTTTAATATTCGTTGTCGATCCCGTCTGCTCGAACTTCTTGCCCCAAGCTTTGATTAAATTAACACTTGGACACTCACTTACATGGCGTAATACGTATTCAATTCTAAATTATTTTTTTTAATTGCTCAAGAATATAATTTTATATAACTTAAATCTTACTCTACCCTAATCCTAGGCCATTTCAATTATTCGAAGGGGCACGTTCAATATTCATCATCATCATCGGCATTACAGCCGGGATCCGGTCTTGGCCTAATTTAGCAAGTCTCTCCACCGGTCCCGATTTCGAGCCGATGTCATCCAGTTTGGTTTCCCAGGCTCTGGGCGGCAGCAAATTAATTCAGTTTACTTTCACTTCTTCAAAGTACTAGCGATGTGGTATTGTCCATTGTTTTCAACTTAGCTTCCAGTTTGTAAAATCTTATAAAACATATCTTTAGATATCGCCTTTAGTATTCATCTCCTACACCCACAAAAATTAGACTAGTTGATCTAAAATAAAAGATACAACCGAAAGCATGCCATTTATCATATAATAATACAACATCATCCACTTCTCGCTCTTCGCGTTGCGGACAGAGAAGTGAACTGTCGTTTCCAAAACGGTTTAAGTATTTATGGTACCCACCATGCCCCGACAACGACCGCGTAAGATGGTAATTGCAGTTTCCGTGCGGATGGCTTATCCAGGTTTCTACAGATGGAATGAGTTTAAAGGTCCATCTGCCTTTTAAGCGCGTGTTCCATCTGGCCTGACATACGACGAGAAGAGCTTCTCTTTCTTCTTGCTTTATTGTCGCCTTTCATCATCATCATCGGAACTACAACCGGTATTCGGTCTTGGCCTTACTTAACAAATCTCTCCACCGGTCCCGATTTCGAGCCGATGTCATCCAGTTTGGCACTCCCAGGCTCTGGGCGTCCTGGTCTACGACATCACTCCATCGCAGACAAAGTCTGCTGCGCTGTCTCCTTTCATACATCCTGCCACAAAGGGCTTTCCGGGCAGGTTCCTCCTCGTTCATTCGAGCTAGGTGTCCCGCCCACCGGAGTCTACCGAGCTTGATTTTTCTCACAACATGAGCTTCGAGGTAGATCCCGTACAACTCATGGTTGTTGCGTCTCTGGAATCAGTTCAATATTAGTCGCCTATAAGTATTCTCGAAATTGTTGCGTGGTAAGTTCAATGACACACCCTTTTAAGGAACAATTTTGAAAAGGAAGCTGATTCCACCTGATTGCGATGATACAAAAAAAAACAAAAAAAAAAAAAAAACCCATATGTTGTATCCGGCATGTCGGATTTTTACCGACTAAAACCACCTCCCGCCAGGCACATATTTCCGTTAATCCCCGCGGAACTTTCTTTTAGACATTCCATCGCGTGGTGGGATGGAGCCTACCCGTTATGTCACATAGAATACCATTTGGTACGGACCATGCCTGTTTGGAACTCAGCATGTATTCTATTACTCCTGCCGGAGTAACTGTCCGTCTCATGTGTCTCTCCAACATCGTTTGTACGGTCCCGAATCTCACGCACTCTGTGAGTACGTGCTCCGCATTTTCTATTTTGCCTTCTCAGTACAAGCAGTATAGGTGATTCACATGCTTATACTTGTGCAAGTATTGCCGAAAGTATCCATGTCCTGATATTAGCTAAGTAAAGTGGTAATTCAACGCGCCATGTTTTCTTTTCACCCATGTTTCTATATCAGGTATCATGGTGTGGGTCCATCTTCCTTTGGTGGAAGAATACCACCTTCGTTGTCATTCTCTTAGGCTTGAGAGCTCTAATTGTGACCGCATTCTCCGGCGATTCTTTAGCTGTAATGTCAAGTGGTGTTATAGCGTTTGCGATGATAGCGAAGAACGTGTGATTCGAACTGACGCTATGACAGCTAGAATCACCAAAAATTGAACCAAAGCGCAACCCATCGGGCTACTGGCTGTGTTTAGAATTGAATTTTTAAACTCAAGTATATTCAACTGATGTGAATTGTTATGTTATCGCTATGGTATACTGCTCTGATGCATTTTCTTATTCGATTTTCGTTCGGTGTTCTTCACTATTTGTTTGTGTATTGTGTGTGTATATGTTAGAAACGCCACAGTGTCTTCCCGGCCAAAACATTTATGGCATCTGCGAATACCGTTCGGAATGCGCAGCATACTCTTAGTGATGTCAGCCTATGTGCTGAGTTCACTCCCCTCATGTACGACTTATACTGTGCGGCTTCTGCCCATATGTGAGCCGCATCCATTATAATGGACGTGTGGACACTGGTTATCAGTTTCCTTATGTGGGGCCGGGGTCTACCAACATTGGCTAGCAATCTCGCCAAAACGTTGCCTACTCTTACCGTTTTTTCACTCGTTTTCCTCAGGTGTTCCTTGAAGGTTAACCTGTTGTACAGTACAACACTGTAACACCAATGGATAATTGATGTCAACATTAATTATTTTAATGTAACACTAAGGAATACGCACCTCGGGGGAAGCGTTAGGCTACGTATCCTGGCATCAGCATTAACCCTTATGTCAATGACCAACTTTATCGGCAGTAATCATGTCGTCGCAATTTCACGATTGCTCGGCCTAGTAGACGAATTTCGGTCCCATGTCTTAGATCATCTCCATTCAAACGTTTCTGAATGATAATTACGAAATTTCAATGAAAACAAAAATTTTTTTTTACTTTCAAATTGACATTTTAAAAAATCGAAATGGGTACCCGGGTACCCGGTCATTGAGATAAGGGTTAAGGGTTATTTTGGCATTGGCAGCATCCTGCCGTCCGCGCCAAATGTAATACCAAAAAGGTACCACTTTTAATTAGTTATCTGGCACCGGCTGTATGTGTGCCAAATGATAAGGTTAGTGAGTTTAGACCTTACCTGACTGTTGTAGGGCGGTCCGCCCTTACTGTTCCGGGTTCCAGTGGAGAGTCCAAAATAATTAGAAGTAAGTTATTTGTTTGTAGCGGGGTGGGAGCGAACATATAGGGCAAAGTCTCTGCTTTCAACCCGGCGAAGGCCAGGACGATCCTTCTCCCTGTTCAATCCAAGTTGACATGCAGACTCCACGTGACACCCCTGGAAAGCTAGTTTGGCACCCCCCAAGTAGTGAACCAATACATGCAGCGACATCTTGAGAAAGGTTGCCGCAACGCTAATAACCTTGCCCGCAAAAACAAATTATTATGGACAATTTAACAAATCTCGGATATGGGTCGGATACCGGTGGAGAGACTTGCTAAATAAGGCCAAGACCAGATCCCGGTTGTAGTGCCGAAAATGATAATGATTTGTTTATAGTTAATTTATTTAAGAAACAACTCATTACTTAAGGAGCAACCTATTTATTTGTATTACTTTATTTTGAGTAACGGGTCCGCTGTACTACTCCAAGGGCTGCAACCTGTTACTCTGAGTTATTGACTGCTCAGACTGCTCGATTGGTGTATTTGCAACCACTCTTTATATACCCCAAAATCGGGTGTGGAAAACTCGGACAGAATGCACGACCTGCATTGACACCGATTTCCCAGCACGAGTTATCGATATGCCTCTATATCGTTTGCGACGATAGTGAACAACGTGTGATTTGAACTGACGCTATGATGGTTAGAATCACTAAAAATGAAACCAATGCTCAATACACCAGGCCACTACCACGTGTACGAATTCGATTTCTAAACTCAAGTACACTCAACTGATGTGGAATTGCCATGTTATTATTGCTTGGTATACGGCTGGTGCGTTTTCTTATTCGATTTTCTTTCGGTGCTCTTCACTATTTGCTTGTGTGTGTATCTGTTAGAGGCGCCACACTACTTCCTCCTCAGTAACTTTGTTATTATGAACTTCGTGTGGGAACGACGGAGCGAGTGAGCCGGTGCTCTGTGCAGAAGTCAGGATCATAGTAGTAAAGTCCTGTTTACTATGGTAAAGTGTATGGTGTGTGTATAGATCAAGTCGGTATTGTTGCGTTAAGCAAGATGAAACGGGTGAGAAGCGAAGCATTGAAGCGCCTACGTGTCACGTCGGGGTCACCAATTATAGCATTTGCGACGATAGTGAAGACCGTGTGATTCGAACTAACGCTATGACGGCTAGAATCGCTAAAAATTGAATCAATGCTCAACACATCAGGCCACTGACGCGTGTACGAATTTGTTTGTAAACTCAAGTGCACTCAACTGATGTGGAATTGCTGTGTTATTGCTTGGTATACGGCTGATGATTTTTATTATTCGATTTTCTCTCGGTGTTCGGTGTTTTCTTTGTGTGTATCTGTTCGAAACGCCACAGCTCAATTAGCATTATAACCGTGACTGCCCGTGTGAGTTTGCTGCGAGCAGACACCTGATTTTGCGCATCACTAGAAGATAATCGGTGTCGTAATCTGCTCCTCTATGTGATCTTACGTCAAGGATATTCGAGTGGTGTCTTTTGTCTTCGAGGAAGTGGTCTATTTGGTTACGCGTTACTTCGTCGGGTGATATCCACGTGGCTTTATGAATTTGCTTGTGCTTAAACATCGTGCTTTTCACTACCAGATCTTTTGACGCCGCGAACATGATAATTCGAATTCCATTATAATTTGAAGCGTCCTGTAGGTTTTCTGTACCTATAGTTGGTTGGAAGATATTTTCCTTTCCAATTTTCGCATTGAGGTCCCCGAGGAGGATTTTAACATCGAATGATGAGATCCCATCAAACCTCACTTAAATAAACTCCCTAGACTTCACCCGTGAAAATTGTCAATCAAGTCGTACTGCCCAGTTTACACTATGGGTCAGTTGTAGCCGGACAGATAAATACAAGGAATTGTTCCTCAGTCGAAATACACGAGGATGGAATGCTTTGCCAAGTCATGTGTTCTCCCACTGCTATAATCCAATAACCATCGGAATCTCCCCGAGGAGGATTTTAACATCGAATGATGCGATTCCATCAAATACTTCCTTTAGGGTCTCGTAGAACGTGTCCTTCGTTTCTTCGTCCGTAGATTCTGTGGGTGTGTACGTTTATAAATACATTGTACCATGGGATCTGTATTTTTAGCACAGATATTCGGTCATTAATAAATTTCACATCTTTTACATGGGGCGTAATCTTTTTGCTTATGATGAAGCCGGTTCCGAGGTTATGTGTATCGGTACCTTCACACGCCAGTGTAAATCCTTTGGTTTCGATTACGTGTTGTGGGAGTCGGACTTCGTGAAGCGTGGTAGAAACTTTGACGTGGTGCGGGGGCTTAAACTACAACGAATCACTCAGGCTATGCTGACGGAAGCATACGCTTCCAGTAGGGCCACCCATGTCAGACAGGGTAGTGAGGAGTAACACACAAAGATCTACCACCCCTAATCCAGGGTGTTACGAATCACCGTGCCCATTGGATGGTTTACAGCCAGGGGTATAACGGCGGCTCTCTGACACCGGGTCGAATCAGACCAGTAAGCAGACCTTACCATATCAAAGAGGGGCTGTGATATGGCGGACTATTTCAAACCCCAAGACTGGTGAGAATAAAAGTGAATAATCATTATACAAAAAACAATCTCACGAAAAACCCGGTAGGCGTAGGTGTGATGAGCCGACACTACCATAAGGGAACAAATCATCAAAAAACACCGATTCGGCAAAAAGAAGACGTAGTGGAAAACGGAAAAAGCGGGATATACCCGTCGGCACATGGGATGTTTGATTTAAGAATTTTTCATGGAACGTCCGCTCACTATACAGACCTCGAACTGGACAGCAGCTAGCCGATGCCCTGTCCGAATATAAGACTGACATAACAGTATATGGTGTTATTCAAAGAAACGAGTATGACATTTATTACAGCTGTCACGCAAAACACCATGTGCTCGGGGTAGGCTTTCTAGTCAGCCAAAAACTGAAGCCTGCCATCATCGGCTTTAATGCAATAAATGAAAGGCTATGCACTCTTCGCGTGCGAGGCAAGTTTAAAAACATAAGCCTCATAAATGTTCACGGACCTACAGAGGAGTCCCCTGACGACGAAAAGGAAGAATAATATGAGAACGTCGAACGGGCCCTCAATGCCTGCCCAAGATACGATGTGAAAATCGTTCTTGGTGATTTGAATGCAAAAATAGGTCGGGAACAGGTTTTCAGGCACCACACAGGTTCCCATAGTTTGCATGAGAACACTAATGACAATGGACTACGAGTCATCGAACTGGCAGCATCGAAAAACTTGGTCGTTGCGAGTACCAGGTTTCCGCGCAAAAATATCCACGAAGCCACCTGGGTATCTCTTGATGGAGCCACTCGCAACCAAATTGACCACGTGTTGATAGATCGCCGCCACTCGAGCCTGATTACGGTACCAACGTAGCGAGGTGCCAACGTCGACTCGGATCACTATCTTGTTGGTACAGTTTTCCGAGCGCGGGTTGCCTTACGGAGACGTATTGCATCCACGGATCAGGTTCGAATCAACACAGCTGCCTTACGCAATGGGAATACCAGTAACACTGTTGGTCATGCGTTAAGACTCGCCCTCGAAGAGCTCGACGGAGGGAGAGTAAGTCCTGGGGCCAGAATGCCGGGCGTAGAAGAGAAATGGACACTCCTCAAAATACTGTCATTAGTACTGCCAACTCCGTCTTAGGCAGTAGTCGTAGAGATCGGAACGACTGGTTTGATGATGAGTGCAAACTAGCGACTGAACGTAAGAATGCTGCATACCGGACAATGCAGCAGTCTCATAGGACGCGGGTACGCGAGGAGAAATACAAAGAGCTCAGAAGATCTGAAAAAAGACTTCACAGACAAAAGAAAAGTGCCTGGGAAAAAAACCTTGTCTGTGAAATAGAGAAAAGTAGACAGCGAGGTCCGCACCAGGCGCGGAAGTTCTACCAAATAATCCGCAGTATGACGCGGTACACACCACGTTGCACTTACTGCAAGGATAAAGATGGTAATCTGATCACCGATCCTGAAGGCGTTCTGGAGCGATGGGAACTGCACTTTAATGAATTGCTAAATGGTCAGCTCACAGAAGAATTGGAGGCTAAACCAATGCAAGATCAAGACCAAATGCTGCCGCCACGAAGCATTGAGGAAACATTAAAAGCCATTAGACAGCTCAAATCAAATAAAGCCCCCGGAGCTGATGGCATACCAGCTGAACTCATCAAACAAGGAGGGACGGCGTTACATCACGCAATATATGAGATCGTGGTGCACGTATGAGAGCAAGAGGAGATACCGGAAGATTGGCGTCGTGGCCCTATACATAAGAAAGGAGATATCACAGTGTGCAGCAACTATAGGGTTATAACATTGCTGAGTACGGCTTATAAGATACTCTCCTCTGTTCTACAAGGCCGGATAGCCCCATACACTAAAGTCATCATTGGTCAATATCAGTGTGGCTTAATCGCAGTCAAATCAGCGATTGATCAGATATTCATCCTTAGGCAGGCGATGGAAAAATGTCTGGAATTTAAGATCCCATTATATCATCTATTTATAGACTTTAAGGCCGCCTACGACAGCATAGCCACAATAGAAGTATATAATTCCCTGAGAGAGTTCGGCATTCCAAACAAATTGATACGACTTTGTAGGTGGACCATGACCAACGTAACTAGTCAAGTAAAAATAGTGGGATTGGTGTCCAAACCAATAAACATCTATAATGGACTCCGACAAGGGGGCGGTCTGGCCTGTCACCTCTTCAATCTGGCGTTGGAGAAAACAATCCGTGACTCTGACGTTACAACTAGAGGGACTATTGTCACCAAGTCCAGCCAGATACTTCCCTACGCAGATGACATCGACATCATCGGTAGAACCTAATCGGCTCAATTAGCATTATAACTTAATTGGCCTTCAAAAGGGGCAACGGCTTACGTCAATTCAACGTTTGTCGCACTAAATCATAAACGATTGCCCTTGCTTAGGTCATTGGCACTGTTTAAACGTTATGTGCGTCCGCCCAAGTCAATTGAAATACGATAGGTTGCATTTATTCCGTTCAACGGGTCGGCGTTCTGCTGTTAGGTAGAACTAGCACGTTTTGTATCGGTTTTATATTCACTTTTGTTGCTTCTGTTTTCCGTGATAATGCTTCCGGTGTCATGTTTCCAGCATGGGTCCCAGTGGCGGACGTGAAGTCGTCGCTATGCAATCTGATGCCGTGGGGCGTGCGGCATTAGGCACCAGCTAATTGCCGGTTAATGGGACTTTGGATCGCTTGCAATATGAGTATTTCTACATGATGGGCAATGGGAGAATTACTGGAGTATTCGAATGAATATCGCAACGTGTGTGATATGAACATTAATTGCCTGTGGGAAGAGGCGTCAATTGGTTAATGAGTGGGAAGAAGCGTTAATTGATTGATCGGATCGCTTCGTGTGCAATATGAGTTATGGGGTTGGTTGATTAATGAGTGAGGGGGGTTATGTAGCGAGATGCAACGACACCAAGATATATAATATAGGGACTGGATCTGATTGTTTGTCCTTCTATTTCCAAATCAAGGTGTTCAACTTTCATGCGGATGGTTATTAAAACTGTCTCCGTCTATGTGCTGCTAGTTTCAGTCTGGCCATACCTAGCCAGCATTTAATGCTCTGGATTGCTTGGGAGCAAATATATACATATATATAATAAATATATAACAAATATATATAATAAATATACGTGGTAGTTATATCTCCAGGTCTTCTAGATGTTTAGCAACGGCCGCTACCGCCAAATCATCTGCGTACCCAATTATCCTAAGCCCTTCTGGTACATTGATTCTGAGCACACCATCATACATGTTATTCCATAACAGCGGACCTAATACAGATCCCTGAGGTACCCCCTGTTATTTTATATTCATGTGTCATCTCCCCATCTGTGTCATAGAGCAGTCTTCTATCCGAGAGATAGTCTGCTAGTATACGCACCAACTAGGGTAAGACTTGTAGATCGCCCAACGCTTCTAGACTCCGATTCCAGTTCACCAAGTTAAATGCATTTTTAACATCTAGCGTCACCATCGCGCCATATTTTTTCGTACCTCCTAGCCATCGTGAGCCACCTATCCATTGCGAGCAATGTAACACACCACAGATAGTGTCCTACCGGTTGATATACCTTTCCGGAACCCATACTGCCATTCGGAGAGCCCCGATGTTCCCTCAGTGAATTGTTCCAGGCGAGTGGCAAATACTCGTTCAAGCAGTTTCCCTGTTGTGTCCAGCATGCACAACGGGCGGTAGGACGACGGCGCTTCTGGATTCTTGACTCCTTTAGATATAAGCACAGGTCGCTGTTTTTTCCACCGTTTAGGAAATTGGGTTGTTTGAATGCAGATTGTGAAGAGACTGCTGAAGACTTCCGGCTTTTTTGTTAAAGCTGTCTTCAGTACAGCGTTAGGAATACAATCGAGTTTCGGGGTCTTGTTTTTTTAACAACCCTTGCAGCCAAGAACACCTCTTTGGTGGTCACGGGAGGTATTTCTCTTTCAGTATATGGTGAGTCAAGATGTTTCTTCAAAATGTAATATTTATATTTCGTTCCACGGCCAGCTTATTTTTACACTTAGCCTTTTAGATTGTTTCATGGCTGATTGTTATCAACCCTTGACTTAGCAAACCATCATTCTTGTCTCGCTCCGGAAGTCGATGGTTCAATACCGCGAATCTAGCTGCCATAGAGAATTGTCAATCATAGTTCGTATTCAATACTGCAGGCAAAATATGTTCGCGTTGTCACATGATACTTTTCGTAAATTTGAGTCAGCACATATTTGAGGCTCCTCAATAGTATACTGGTTAGTATACCCGCCTGTCACGCGGGAGACCGGGGTTCGATTCCCCGTCGGGGAGCCTCTGGCGCAAGACTAATGACCTTGCCCGGAAAAAACAAATCATTATGAAAAATTTTACAAGCCTCAGGACTTGCTAAATAAGGCCAAGACCGGTTCCAGGTTGTAGTGCCGATGATGATGATGATGACATATTTGAGATAAATTAAACTTGGACTTACCTTCGAAAACACCTCGTTGGGTTCTTACAGATCTCCTACTGTTATGTTAGATTGCTCCATCCGGGGTGACACGACTCAAATTGACGTCAAAACCGATTGCGGACTACCCGAAGGAGTTGGCATTTGAACTGGAGCATGGTGGTGGGTACGTCGAAGGACACTGTTGCACATAAAATTGTCATTCCAATTAGTTAATCTTCGCTTTTTCATTACACAGTTCTGGAGAGTTTTGTTGGAGTCGAAGAATCGATTGTTCACTATACGAGGACTATCAATTCATAAAACTAACGACTACCACGAACAGAAATGCGAACGCCGATACACTCGTAGTTGAGAGCAAAATTAATTGCACTTTGCCGAAATAGATTATTTGTAACCACTTAATAAAACGTAAAGCAATTACCTCGAAAGGTCCTTTAGGAGTAACACTCGAATAGTGGTAAAGAACCGCAGGTGTAACATCCTCCGGTACCTATACAGCAAGTTCGGTATTATCCAGGCTCTCCCGACCGTTCGTCTATCACGATTAGGAGCTTCAAGTGGACTGAACGGTGAGAATTCTGTGTGGTGGTTTGAAAGCATTAAATAAATGAAAATTGAAAGTACGGGAAATCACCGTGAACCATTGAGAGGAACTGGCTCTCAATTGAATGTGCGACCAACGTTCGGGCATCGATGAGTTCCGTAAGTTAGAATATAAACATTTCACGGCGCAGAGTAACGTAAACACTTAGCGATGTTGAGCGTGCGAATCCCTTGGATGGGTGGACCAGTAGATGTGAGGGTTGCATACGCTTAACAAGCTTCGTGCACCTGTTAAGCACAAAATAGTATTTAATAGAAAATTAGAAAAACGGTAGTCACCGTTATACTTTCTTCTGTTGTTAGCCTTCCTGGTTACAGCGTTATAATTAACCCTTTCCGGTTGCAGCGTTATACTTTAGCCTTCTTGGCTATAGCTGTTCCGGTTGCTGTTGGCGTTTAATTTTGATCCCCTAGTTGTCAATGATATGAGGGCGAAAATTCTTTGTCAGACGATTGATCTGAACCTAAAGATGAATTCCTTTTGTTGCTAATAGTTGTTGTAGCTATTGCGGCTCGTCATAAGACTGCTGACTTATCACGATTGGTGTTTATTATCCGTTACCTGTTTAATATGTCCTTAGGGGTCTCGAGTTTCACGTAGAATGAATTATTTAATTCTTTCAAATTTCTTTTTTGGCTTTTATTTTCAACACTTACTTTTATTTGTTTTTCTTTTATTCCAGTAGTTTATTTAATTAGTTTTTATACTTTTAATTTGTTATTTTCCGGAGTGAGGGAGTGGGTTTGGGTATCTAACAATTCGTATTCCTCAAAACTGATTAAATTAACGTGGTTTGGAGCGAGAGGACGTCGGAGCAGGCGAGTGTGTCGGTGCTCTATGCGGAAGTCGTGGTCGAGTAGTAAAGTTCTGTTTACCTATGGGCAATTGTGTGTTGTGTATACAGATCACGTCGGATTGTTGGGTTAAGCAAGGATAGTGAAATATTCCTCAAACTGATTACATTAACTTGGTTTGTGTGTTAGATACCGATGGGTTTGGGTATCTAACACATCAAACCAAGTTAATGTTTGAGGAATATTTGTTTAAGGCTCCTCGATAGTATAGTGGTTAGTATACCCGCCTGTCACGCGGGAGACCGGGGTTCGATTCCCCGTCGGGGAGCCTCTGGCGCAAGACTAATGACCTTGCCCGGAAAAAACAAATCATTATGGAAAATTTAACAATGCCTCAGGACTTGCTTAAAAAAGGCCAAGACCGGCTCCCGGTTGTAGTGCCGATGATGATGGTGATATTTGTTTAATGAAAACATGCAGTGGCGAATGCATGTAATATAACGCTCATTTTGTTGGAAGCATGGACATTTGGCGAAATTAAATACGCGAGACAGAACAGCAAAGAGAAATAACCTATTGTTCGGCGGATTAGTGAAGTGAATTGCTCGCTACAAGGAGCAACCATCGTTGTGTGTTTTAACAGAAGCCATTTATTCGGTTTCGTGTGTTAGCATGTTTTGGAGGTTCACAAAACGGGTCGTAGTTTTTTTCTTTTTGTTCGCGTGTATGACTTTATTTCAGACTTTATTTAAGGTCCTGTAGGTTTTCTGTACCTATAGTTGGTTGGAAGATATTTTCCTTTCCAATTTTCGCATTGAGGTCCCGAGGAGGATTTTAACATCGAATGATGAGATCCAATCAAATACTTCCTCTAGGGTCTACCACCCCTAATCCAGGGCGTTACACATCACCGTGCCCATTGGATGGTTTGCAGCCAGGGGTATACGGGCTGTATTATAACGGCGGCTCTCTGACACCGGGTCGAATCAGACCAGTAAGCAGACCTTACCATATCAAAGAGGGGCTGTGATATGGCGGACTATTTCAAACCCCAAGACTGGTGAGAACAAAAGTGAATAATCAATATACAAAAAACAATCTCACGAAAAAACCAGGTAGGCGTAGGTGTGATGAGCCGACACTACCATAAGGGCACAAATTATTAAGAAAACACCGACTCGGCAAAAAGAAGACGTAGGGAAAAACGGAAAAAGCGGGATATACGCGTCGGCACATGGGATGTTTGATTTAAGAATTTTTTCATGGAACGTCCGCTCACTATACAGACCTCGAACTGGACAGCAGCTAGCCGATGCCCTGTCCGCATATAAGGCTGACATTACACAAGACACATTACAAGAAATAAGATGGACGGGAAGTGGCGTTATTCAAAGAAACGAGTATGTCATTTATTACAGCTGTCATGAAAAACACCATGTGCTCGTGGTAGGCTTTCTAGTCAGCCAAAAACTGAAGCCTGCCATCATCGGCTTTAATGCAATAAATGAAGGCTATGCACTCTTCGCGTGCGAGGCAAGTTTAAGAACATAATCCTCATAAACGTTCACGGACCCTGACGACGAAAAAGAAGAATACTACGAGAACGTCGAACGGGCCCTCAATGCCTGCCCAAGATACGATGTGAAAATCATTCTTGGAGATTTGAATACAAAAATAGGTCGGGAGCCGGTTTTCAGGCACCACACAGGTTCCCATAGTTTGCATGAGAAAACTAATGACAATGGACTACGAGTCATCGAACTGGCAGCATCGAAAAACTTGGTCGTTGCGAGTACCAGGTTTCCGCGCAAAGATACCCACAAAGCCACCTGGGTATCACTTGATGGAGCCACTCGTAACCAAATTGACCACGTGTTGATAGATCGCCGCCACTCCTCGAGCCTGATGACGGTACGAACATACCGAGGTGCCAACGTCGACTCGGATCACTATCTTGTTGGTATAGTTTTCCGAGCGCAGATTGCCTTACGGAGACGTATTGCATCCGCGGATCAGGTTCGATTCAACGCGGCTGCCTTACGCAATGGGAATACCAGTAACAACTTTGGTCATGCGTTAAGACTCGCCCTCGAAGAGCTCGACGGAGGGAGAGTAAGTCCTGGGGCCAGAATTCCGGGCAGAGAAGAGAAATGGACACGCCTTAAGAATACTGTCATTAGTACTGCCGACTCCGTCTTAGGCAGTAGTCGTAGAGATCGGAACGACTGGTTTGATAATGAGTGCAAACTAGCGACTGAACGTAAGAATGCTGCATACCGGACAATGCAGCAGTCTCATAGGACGCGGGTACGCGAGGAGAAATACAAAGAGCTCAGAAGATCTGAAAAAAGACTTCACACACAAAAGAAAAGTGCCTGGGTAAAAAACCTTGTCTGTGAAATAGAGAAAAGTAGAGAGCGAAGTCTGCACTAGGCGCGTAAGTTCTACCAAATAATCCGCAGTATGACGCGGTACACACCACGCTGCGCTAACTGCAAGGATAAAGAGGGTAATCTGATCACCGATCCTGAAGGCATCCTGGAGCGATGGGAAGTGCACTCCAATGAATTGCTAAATGGTCAGCTCACAGAAGAATTGGAGGCTCCACCAATGTAAGATCAAGACCAAATGTTGCCGCCACCAAGCATTGAGGAAACATTAAAAGTCATAAGATAGCTCAAATCAAATAAAGCCCCCGGAGCTGATGGCATACCAGCTGAGCTGATCAAACTAGAAGGGACAGCGTTACATCACGCAATACATGAGATCGTGGTGCACGTATGAGAGCAAGAGGAGATGCCGGAAGATTGGCGTCGTGGTATAATTTGCCCCATACATAAGAAAGGAGATACCACAGTGTGCAGCAACTATAGGGGTATAACATTGCTGAGTACCACCTATAAGATACTCTCCACTATCCTACAAGATCGGATAGCCCTATACGTTAAAGCCATCATTGGTCAATATCAGTGTGGCTTCATCCCAGTCAAATCAGCGATTGATCAGATATTCATCCTTAGGCAGGCGATGGAAAAATGTCTGGAATTTAAGATTCCATTATATCATCTATTTATAGACTTTAAGGCCGCCTACGACAGCATAGCCAGGGTAGAACTATATAATGCCATGAGAGAGTTCGGCATTCCAAATAAATTGAAACGAATTTGTAGGTTGACCATGACCAACGTAACTAGTCAAGTAAAAATAGTGGGATTGCTGTCCAAACCAATAAACATCTTTAATGGACTCCGACAAGGGGACGGTCTGGCCTGCCTCCTCTTCAACCAGGCGTTGGAGAAAGCAATCCGTGACTCTGGCATTACAACAAGAGGGACTATTATCACCAAGTCCTGCTAGATACTTCCCTACGCAGATGACATCGACATCATCGGTAGAACCGAATCGGCGGTACAGGACTCCTTCACCCAGATCGAGCAGGAGGCACAAAAACTGGGACTACACATTAATGAGGGAAAAACTAAGTACATGGCAACTTCTGCGAAGAGAAGACCTAACGTTGGTCAAACTATCAGGATAGTGGACCACGAATTTGAAGTAGTGCAATCCTTTAACTACCCAGGGTCAGTAGTATCAGCCGATAACAATATGAAAGAAGAAATACGCGAACGGCTGATCAAATCCAACAAAGCCTACTATAGTCTATCAAGGCTCTTTAAATCCCGAAATTTATCCAGAACTCCCAAGGTACTACTATACAAGACCAAGGTCTTACCAGTACTCATGTATGGATCCGAGACCTGGGTGCTCAATAAAAGGCACTCTGAACTCTTAGCCGCGTTCGAGAGGAAGGACTTAATGAGAGTTGTTGGCCCCGTATGTGAGGGAGGACGATTCCGGAGACGCTGGAACCATGAGTTGTACGCGATCTACCTTGAAGGTAAAGTTGTAAAAAAAATCAAGCTCGGTAGACTCCGGTGGGCGGGACACCAAGCTCGAATGAGCAAAGAGGGGCCTGCCCGGAAAGTCCTTTGTGGCAGGATGTATGGAAGGAGACAGCGCGGCAGACCTTGTCTACGATGGAGGGATGGCGTAGACTAGGATGTCCAAAGCATGGAAGTGCCAAACTGGATGACATCGGCTCGAAATCGGGATCGTTGGAGAGATTTGTTAAATAAGGCCAAGACCGAATCCCGGTTGTAGTGCCGATGATGATGATGACATGGGATGTTCGAACGTTATATAAACCAGGCGCGATACAGACGGTCGTAGAAAACGCGAAACTTCGCTTAAGGCACCCATATTAACCTGAACCTGGTTCACACAAATTGGCGTTATCTCCTGTCACTCGTACTTTGTTATCGTTGGTGTCTGTAGGTAAGCTTTGAGAACCCTATGTATATGTGTTACCGACCTACCTCAGCATTGAAATCGCCTAAAACACTTTTTACGTCTTGTTTGGGGAATTTTTCTATGAATCTGGGAGCAACATATCCTTTTATAAATTGGTTTGAAGGTGATAATGAGCTGATTAGGACACCTAAACATGAGTAACGAAATTGTTCAAACTATAACACGAAATGGTGGACTATTGCACAGAGTTAAGCTTCCGACTTTATCCTATTTTCGTTTTGTTTCAAGAAAGGTGATAGAAAGAGTCGGGTTTTGTATCAAACTCCGGTTTAGTTGAAAAGTTGTTCGTTAACTTCATTTGTTGCCTTATTTCCCACATAATATTTATTTGTTCTGCCTTATACAAATTTTAACCCATTACAAAAATTTTAATTTTAGTTATTGTTTTACATCTAGCTTATAAAAGTTTCTATCCTAAGGGGTGAGAGTCAGAAGGGTTTGTGCAGGATGGGAGGGATTTTTAACGAGTTTTTGAGTGATGAAAGTCAAATGTTTCCGCTGCGTCGTTGCAACATTCGAGAGACCAGGTCATTGAAGCCGTGGACAGTTTGATGTTGGCTGATATCGATCAAAGGAACGATCCTGAGGTTACGAGGGTTGAGATTAAGAGCAGTGACTTCAAGTAGTGCCGATCAGTCAATGCTACCATTCAACGATGGTTGATATACGGATTGTGTCTCTTGGTAATAGATTGCATGCCAATCAGCAGATTCGACCGTGCGAATATGCAAATTGGGCTATGGTGACGATACCTTAATTGCATACTGCCCAAGCGAATGTCATGTAGATGCACTCGCTCGGGGAACTCTTTAGGCTGACATGTTATGAAACCAGGCTTTAGATGTGTCTTTAATATTATGTGCTCATAATGAAGTTCAACTGCTTGTTACCGGTAACACCTAAGTCATTAAATGCGCGAACTAATGGTATAGGGTCGGTGTGAATTAAATAAGGTTTAGCGTTGGAGGGGGCAGTTACGAGAATAGGTACTATTTTGACATTCTTTTAGCAGCAGATTTTAATTTGTCAGCTTGCGACCGGATTACGTCAATTAAAGATGATATGTTTTAGATATTTTCATGCCGTCTGTGTATATATATAAGTGTGACACTCTTGCAATATGAACAATGTCGTTAATGGAAAATTGGTTGGCTGAGATGACTTGCTTGGGGCACCCTGGATTGATCAACTGGTGACCGTGTAATCGAAATTAATTGTGAAACGTTGTTTTACATCCAGTCTTGGTTGATGCGTGTTTTGTGTGAGTGTGTCTTCTTGAAATGTCCATTCTCTTTCACCAAAAGGTTTGGTTTTCCACTAAAATATTCGGTTTTCAAAGTACCTTCCAAAACTGTGTTGCGATACTCATTCAAATTCATCTAGACACGACGATCCAAAAACACCAATTGAGAGCGCCCGTCACTACTACTATTACTATTTATTGGCCTGTAGGAACCCGGAAATTCATGGCCTCACCGACTCGACTCCGCCATCGTTCCCTGTCCTGTGCACTCTTCTTTCATGCCCGACCATTTGATCCGATCTCCTCAAGGTCAAGCCTACCGTTGTACTCCCGTCTCCGTCGCGGCCGTCCTACCAGTCTCTTTCCCGTTGGTCTACCGTCAAGAATTCTACGCACGGTCCTATCGTTGGCCATTCGCGCCACATGTCTGGCCCGTCTTAATCTTCGCGACTTGATTACTCTCACTATTGTTGGTTTGCGGTATAGCTCTCCCAATTCGTGGTTGTGGAGTTTCCTCCATTGTCCTGCATCCTCGTCATATTTACCTCCAAAGATACCCCTCAAAACTTTATTCTCAAATACGCGGAATTTATTTTCTTCCCGTTTTGTGAGAGCCCATGAGTCGCATCCGTATAGAGCAATCGGCATAATTATGGTTCTATAGACACGGAGCTTTATACTCGTATTAGGTGATAGCAGTTTGGATTTCAGCAGTTTACTGACTGCATGCCAACTAGCGTTGCCGGAGTGTAGTCTTTTGTTAATTTCCTTCGACATTTCGTTACTGGCCGTCAGTATTGTTCCCAGGTATTTAAATTCTTTGACATTTTCAAATATCTTGCCCCTGATGTCTATGTGTGTTCTCTGAGGTCCACCTGCTCTCGCCATAATCATGTATTTCGCTTTGTCTTCATTTATTTCTAGGCCCACCTCTTCTGCCGCTTGCATGATGATTTCACAGTTTTTACTTACAGTTTCTAGATTATCGCCCAGAACGGCGATGTCATCCGCATATGCGCGCATTTGTGTGACCCCTCAGGGATGATCCGGCCATGTTGTCGTCTTGTACCTTTCGGATGAAATACTCGTGCACAAGGTTAAAAAGACACGGTTATAGATCATCTCCCTGCTTTAGTCCGTCCCGGATTTCAAATGTTTCTGAGAGGTGGTTTTCTATTCTAACTCGCCCTTAGTTTTCATTCATGCAGATTTGAATAAGGGCGGCTTATTTTTTCGGGATTCCCAGCTCAACTACAATATGGTAGAGTCTTTCCCTTGCGACTGAGTTGTAGGCTTTTTTGAAGTCAACAAACAGTTGATGAACAGTGTGATTCTCGCCAGTTTGACATTTGTTAGTATTTTGTATGTGGTTGGGAGCAATGATATTCCTCTGTCATTTTCGCAGTCAGATCTGTCACCTTTTTTGAAAATGGGGACGACTATTGAGGTTTTCCATTCTTCCGGAATGGCTTCTTTATCCCATATTGTTTTAATCAGTTGGAGGATCTGTTGAGCGGTTGCCTCTCCTTCATTCATCATAAGCTCTGCCGGTATGAAGTCGACTCCGGGAGACTTGTTGTTTTTCAATCGGTTTATTGCGTGTACAACTTCGTCGAAAGAGGAGTCTGGGATCTGAGGCTCGGCTGTATGTACGTCTGGTGCGTTTATTTGTGGTTGGTGGGTGCGCACATTGAGTGGGTTTTCAAAGTACTGCTTCCATCTTGTCACGATATTGTTTGTTTCTGTGACCAGACAGCCGTTTGTGTCTCGAATTATTTTGGCTCTCCCTCGGTAGTCATCTCTAATTGAATTTATGCTTACATACATACCTCTGATATTCTTTACTCTGGCATTTTCTAGGATTTTTTTCGATCCGAGTCTTCTCCCATTCGCGTTTTTTGCTTTTGAAAAGTCTCTTTGTCTCTTTCCGAATTGTCGCGTATCTTTCTGCGTTGACTTCATCATATCTTTGTAAGTGGATCACTCTGAGGCGTTTACGTTCTTCGATCTTCGCCCTGCACTCATCGTCATACCAAGGTTTGGACTTAATTGTTTTCTTAAATCCTAATACCTTTTGGGCTGTTTGTTTGATTATGTCTTTGATCGATGTCCATGTAGTGTCCACACTTATTGGCTTCCCCTTCCCCACTGCTCCCATTCTCTAGGATGGTAAATCTATTCGTTAGTTCCTCTTGATATTCAGCCCTTTTGCGCAGGTCTTTTAGTTTATCAATGTCGAACTTTTTGCTTGTCTCCCGTGATTGCCCATGTGGGTTTGCTGCGAGCCGACTTCTAATTTTGCCCATCACTAGAAGGTGATCGGAGTCGCAATCTGCTCCTCTATACGATCTTACGTCAAGGATATTCGAGTGGTCTCTTTTGTCTATGAGGAAGTGGTCTATTTGGTTGCGCGTTACGCCCTCGGGTGATATCCATGTGGCTTTTCACTACCAGATCTTTGGACGCTGCGAACGTGATAATTCGAATTTCATTATCATTTGAAACGTCCTGTAGGCTCTCTTTACCTATAGTTGGTTGGAAGATGTCTTCCTTTCCTAAATAAATGTGGCGGACTCTTTCAAACCCCAAGACTCGTGGGAACAAAAATGAATAATCAATATACAAAAAACAATCTCACGAAAAACCCGGTAGGCCTAGGTGTGATGAGCCGACAGTGCCACAAGGGAACAAATCATCAAGAAAACACCGACTCAACAAAAAGAAGACGTAGGAAAAAACGGAAAAAGCGGGATATACGCGTCGGCACATGGAATGTTCGAACGTTATATCGGGTTTTCAGATAGGGACTTGACAACGTTATATAAACTAAGCGCGATATATACGGTCGTAAAAAACGTGAAACAATATAAAATGGACATCATAGCGCTTCAGGAAGTCCGACTCCCACATCAAGTAATCGAAACCAACGGGTTTACACTGGCGTGCGGAGGTACCGATACACATAGACTCAGAACCATCATCATCGGCACTACCACCTCTTGGCCTTATTTAACAAATCTCTCCACCGGTCCCGATTTCGAGCCGATGTCATCCAGTTTAGCACTCCCAGGCTATGAGCGTCCTGGTCTACGCCATCCCTCCATCGCAGACAAGGTCTGCCGCGCTGTCTCCTTCCATACATCTAAAGATTATACAGTATGGTTAAAAAAAGAAAATTAAGGGGGGTGTTTGGCGAGTTGGTTACTGGGCTTATCCATCAATTATTTACTCATTTATTTATTTAGCTTAGTACGGGTTGTAAGAGTGTAGACGGGGAGTTGGCGAGGTTAGAAGGGGAAAGAGAGGAGATGAAGTTTGAGAGCAGTAGAGGTAAAATTGAAATCGAAGGAGGTAGGGTATGAGTTAGCCCACCGCAGAATTCGCGAAATGGGTTCCTTAGAGCCGTAAGAAGTGTGGAGGGTGGGCAGACAGAAAAGACGAGGGTTTCGAAGGTTACGGGGGATAGTGTGAAGTGCAATGATGGAGAGCAAGCTTGGGCAGTTGATTGTGCCTGAAAGCAGACGATGGATGGGTGGCGGTTCCGCCAAACGCCACTGTCTACTTGCGCAATTACCCCCAAGCTTCCTGTGCTGAAACTCCTCAACTGCATTAGCACATAAAAGGATTTCCCTGTCCAAGGACAATCAATGCTCCCAATGCATTACCTAGAAATTCCTGAAAAGAATTTCACCAACAAGGCATTTTTCCATGTATCAACGCATCAGCAAAAATTTTCCCAACAAAGAATTCTTAGCATTCATAATGCAATGCATCATTTGAATTCCCAGGAAAACTATTCCGGCACCATTGTTTGCCAAGCAATTTTGTCCCCCATGTGCACCCTAATCTTCCCACATGCACATATCTAGCAGACCCATCGTCCAAGGGACAAAAACAAATACACGCATCTTGCGTCTAGTGTCATAAACAAAATCCTATGGCATAACCAAAAGCAAATAAGAATTGTGTTCTTACCCTTGGCAGCGATGCCATAAACATCCAATTTCCAGTGGGTATGCTAAAAACTCAATTAGCACCATTTCCACGATGCATTGCGGTCTATCTATACAGCTGCAATGCACACCATAAACAATGATCTACACAATCCCTTTGTCTTTCAATATTTCTGGATCCGCTTCTCATAACCACGCGGCATAAGCAAACAGAAATCCATTAGCACCCAATGAGATACAGCTTGTTTACTTAGCTGAACTCACTTCTCATTGATGCCCATTATTCCCTTTCGATTTTTCAACTTCGTTCTCATGGCCTTGTTCCATGAAAAAAATCAATGTTCACACTTACATGCATACCACCATGATCTTCTCTATGAGATCCGGTTACCTACCCCCAAAGAGAGACTTCACGTTCCTGTCGTAATAGGAAACGCATCCCTTAATCAAGAGAGCATGCACCACTGGCCGAATTTCCCTTGCTAGCGAATTCACATCGCTGAGTCGTTTTTCAACCTTCAGAGCGGTCGGGTCTTCCCCCCTTCGCTGTGCCGTGCGCACAGTACGGTACGGCACGTTTATACACTACGCGCGTTAATAACAGTCAAGTCGTGTCATTATTAATATTACCTTACGAGTAAAATAATTGTGAACCTTCCCGAATTTTAAATAGTTTAAATAAATTAAAGATCACCCACTACAATAGACAAAACAAGTGTTTAATTTTCGGTGCTGCAGTTCCTGGGTGTGTTTTCCTCATTGTTCTGGGTGATTGTGTTTTTGTATTCAGTGGTATTTGTGATGGGGTAGGGAAGTGAATCCGTGCCGTACGCCGGCGCACAATACTTCGCTCCCCACAGACGAACAGGATATCGGCATGAGTTCTGCGCTCCTCAAGTGTGTTGAGGTTAATCAGATAGAGTCGGCTTGTGTATGGGTGCAGAATCCGAGGATTCTCCCAGTTCAGTCCGCGGAGGGCAAAACGCAGAAAACGACGTTGCACCCTTTCGATTCTGCGGATATGGGACGAGTAGTGTGGAGACCAGACTTGACTGGCCTATTCAAGAAAGGAGCGGACGAAGGCTATGTAGAGACAACGGGAAACGTAAGGATTCGAGAATTCTTTAGACCAGCGTTTCACAAACCCAAGGGCAGAGTTGGCCTTAAAAATAATATCATCAATATGCGGAATGAGGCTGAGCTCCCTGTCAAATAAGATCCCGAGGTCCCGTATCGAGGGTACAGATGATATCTGCTCGTTTAGCAGGAAGTAGTGGCGTGGGGGGGGGGGGGGCGTTTGCGGAAGAAGGTGATGGAGTGACATTTGACAACGTTGAGTTCAAGGCAGTTGTTACGGCACCAAGTTGAGAAGCTATCAAGATCCGTTTGGAGAAGTGAGGAGTCGAGAGGAGAGATGATCGTTTTGTAGAGTTTGGCGTCATCCGCATAGAGGGAGATGGATGAGTATTTAATAATGGAGTCAACGTCATTTATGGTAAGGATAAATAAGGGGGGACCTAGATGACTGCCCTGTGGAACCCCTGACGTGGCAAGAATAGGATTGGAAAAGGAGGATCTGAATTTGACACGGTAGGATCGATCTTTCAGATAAGAAGATAACCACTTGATCAATAGGGGTTCGAAACCTAGGGAGGACAGCTTAAAAAGGATATGGGAGATTTTGTCAAATGCCTTGCTGATACCGGTGGTGATTATATCGACTTCGTTGCCATTCTCTAAGGCACGGAGAGTATGGGATGAGAACTCGACCAGATTGGTTGTGGTCGACCTTCCCGAAAGGAAACCATGCCGGTTGGGTGAGATGATGGATTTACAACGGAAAGATAGCACGTTGTAAAGAATCCCTTCGAACAGTTTAGGGATTTAAGACAGTTTGGCGATGGGCCGGAAGTTGTTTACATCGTTTTTAGGTCCCTTTTTATGTATGGGTGTGACATAGGAGGATTTCCAGATACTAGGGAAAATCCCTTGTGAAAGGGATAGATTGAATATCTTTGATATCAAAAGAGAAAGAGAAGAGGAGCATTTCTTTAAAAATACAGCCTGGAGTCCATCAGGTCCAGGGCTGAACTCGTCTTTGAGTAAGTTTAATTTCTCTTCAACTACGTGACGCTGAATAGTATGAGGCGTGAAAGGGCCGAGGGAGAATTCGGGCAAGTCTTTGAAGTAAGACGGATTGGGCTCGAAGGAGGTGTCTGTGAAGGATTTATTGAAAAACGAAGCGAATAGATTGGCGATAGTTAGGGGGTCGGTGGAAGAAGTCGCACCATAAGAAAGGGAGTTAGGACAGGCGTCGGATTTAGGTTTGTAATATATAAAACGGAAAAAAGATTTGGGGTCATACATGAAATTGGACTGTGTTTTTGTGAGGTAGTTGGAATAGAGGGAGTTGTAGAGCATGGAAAATTTATAAAAGGAACCGAGATAATTGGAATAGTTCTGGGAGGAACGCGTTTTGAGGAAAATGTTCCACAAGTTATTTCTCTTGTTCCGAAGAGTGCGGAGTGTGCGGTTGTACCATGGCGGCGATGAAACCGATGACCTGTGACGAGAATAAAGGACATATAGGGCGATGGCATAGTAGATCTTCTTATAGAGAGTGGCCGTAGCTTTTTCTACCCCCAGATGATCAAAGTGAAATGCTGTTTTGCTAAGATGCTCATTTAGAAAGCGGAAGTTAGCTTTGTGGAAGTTGTAGTAAAAGCTGTCATGAGGTAGAGAAGGCTGGGTTTCATGATCAAGATATATGGATAAGAGCAGCGCGGGGTGGTAGTTATAAATGGCAGAGAGGGCGTGTGGACTAGGGGCAACTGAGGAATTATAGGGTTTTGTTGTGAACACCGGGTTCGGTTGTCTCCCCATATGATTTGGGACATTGCTTACTTGATGGAGGCATGAGTCGGTGGGACCGTTTATAAAAATACATTCCTTGGAACTAGTGGGGTTTGAGACGTAGAAGGCTTGTTCGTCAGCCAATGTCCATTGGAGATGGGACAAGAACGACGATATCGTCTATTGAGGTGCTTAACTCGGTTAGGTAATCTACCGCTTCATTGTGAGTTCGTATGATAATGAAAAGAGACTTAGGGCGCTTGTCGATTTTTATTGCGACGTAGTCAAGATCCAGAGAAGAAGATATGGCAATTAGAGACGAAGCGAGTCTGTTATGAGTGGCAAGCAGCACTCCACGGCATGGGGAATTGGGACCTTCTCGATGAGCGTTATCATCGCGAAAAACATTGAAGGAGGGAGGGAATAGTTCAAGACTATTAATATTAGGGATAATGTCGGTCTCGGTCAGAGCGTATATGTCAAAGGGGCAGGAATGCGCCTTTTCCAGAGTCGAATATGTTTTGGATCGGTGATCTTTAACATTCGTATAGTAGACGGTTAGGGGGAGCGTATTGAAGGTATTGAGGTGATACTTTACGGCCAAATGTAGCGCAATCACACTATCACAATTCCATCGCGGATAAATTTTCTTCACACAACTGAGGCGTAATTCGGTTGACACCCATGTAAACAATAAAACTGTCTGTCATTAGGCCAAATATAGCAGCTGTTTGGAAATTTTAACAGTGAAATTGGTTCCAGTTCAATTGGAGCGCCCTGCAATTTTAGTGGTCTCTAACTTGATGTAAAAGAAAGTCACGTAGCCCGTCGATTGTCGGTAATGAAACGTTGCGAATGAGGGGCGATTAAACTTATAATATTAGGGGAAAGTTGGTGTTGCCGAGTAGGATAAAGCCTTATATCGAATCTGCGCTTTTTGGGAAAGATATTCTTCACCCTTATGTTGTTTGCGTCGTTATGTGGTTTGTCAATCCCGTAACCTAATAAAGCGATAATCTAGGATTTCTCCAACCTGTCCAAAAAAAAAAATGCTTCCATTTCGCAAAACATTTCTTCATTATTAGAAGTGTAGTATGTATTTTATTTATTTTCAGGAGTGGGGTGTTTTTGTATTTGTATTCCCTTATGTTTCCTCGTTTGACACCACCAATAGGGTTCATAAGCACGTGTATACTAGCAGGCATATGTCATAATCTATGCCCACCCTCGATGTGAAAGAGTTTCGTTTAGTTATCACTGACTACTAGACCTAGTTGACCTCTAACTCCTATTTAAATTCAACATGTTGCAATTATTTACATTTCTGTCAATGTTGCAGCGGAGATGAATTAAGAGTTCGTTTATTTAGAAGATCCATACCAATAGATTATTTGAAGTTTTTTTCCGGGAACACGTAGCGTATATTTTTAGTGCTGTTTAATAATCCAGCTTAATAATAGAAGATGTAATCAAATGTTCTTTAAGTAAATGTCCTTCGTTCATTCCTTCCTTATCACCAATCGGTTGTTTTTTAGTTATATCCTTACCAGTAGGTTGATGTCGCATAACAGTACACATTTTGTGATTAAATAATTAATAATGCAGTTGCGCACATATATCTGAATGTAGGCAAAACACGCAATATAGAATACCATATGTTAGAATGAATTCCACAATCCACACATTGATAACATTGGCCTCTTCCACAATCCACATTGAAGTAATTTGCCACTTTTAAACTTTAAATCCCGAAATTTCATAATTTTTGTAGAAAGTCTTGAATTGATTTACCGAGTTTTTTTTTAAAAATTAAATTACATTAATTTATTGTTTTCTTTTTACATAATATAAATTAGTGTTTTTAGCACAAGTCAAGTGAGCCCCACGCATTGAGTTACCGATAGTTTATGTTTTAGTTTAATTTCATTTTTGGTTTTAAATTTCATTTTGATTCGATTTTGCCACAATCAATTCTCATATTCATTCAATTAGGAGCCTAAATTAAAAAGGAATTAATAATAAATTCATACATGATTTAATTAAGACATATTTGTTTTTTTGTTTTTTTTTTAGCTATAAAAAATGAAAGTCTATTTCATAATTTTTCTTTACCTTTTTTTCTTTCCATACACGCACAATTTATATATACATATATATAAAAATAATACTAATAAAAACAATTATATATACACTTATGGATACGCAAAAAACAAAATAAATATATTAATTGTATTCCAAAATTATATATAATTTGTTTTTAAATTTTGTTACATGTTTCGTTATGTTTTATATATTTATATATATATATATATTTATAATCGTATACATATATACATAAATATATATTTATATATTTGAAAAAAAAAATAAAACAAATAAATCGTCACCAATAAAATAACAACAACAACAAAACAAATTTGAAATATTCATTTCCTTTTGTGCATTCCTCTTCGGATGTAATTTGAAATCAAAACAAAAAATTAACGATAACAAATAAAAAAATGTTTATATAGTACGTTGTTAAGTGTGTTATAGTTGCAATTAAGACAATCGGTAACATAATGTTGGTAACGTATTTGCTACAGTTCATGTTCGCTGTAATTGGAGTGCAACTGTTTAAGGTAATATATTCTTGTATAAAAGTTTTTCTTAAATAAAATCAAACTTAAATTTAAATTCAAACACGTTATTTGCGGGATATCTAGGGAAAATACAATGGTCCCGATGTTGATATTGATACACTATTCAAATAAATTTGTAGGTGTTGTTGATAACTCGATATAAAACTAATATAACAAATAGATTTTATTATGATGATTCGGTGAAACAAATTTGTTTTTTTTTATCCTATTAGTAATATTTCCGGCCTTACTATTTGTATTACGTATAATCGAAACTGATTTCCGCGACAGATAAGGGGAAGTTTTAATTACTTTCAGTGAATACATTACTACATGTCACACCATATTTTTTTCTTTACAATAAAATAAATACTCCTTTTTTAAATTTCCTTTTATATTATATTTTAATACTATAATTTCCTTAGAAAATTCTGCAGTCATAGATGTATTTGAGTTTAGGATGTAAATCTCGGCCGATGGCATTGACTACGAAAATGATTTTGCGCATTTGAAATTAGCTGTTAGAGGGTTTTGGTTTTGGTTTTTAGTGCTTTAAAGTCAGATTCTATTTCTACAGGTTACTTAGTTTTACTTTTATTAATCTGCAAATGTATTAATTAAGGAAAAACTATTCGGCATTTGTTAGGTAAAACTGACAGGATTTTTTTTTTATTCCAAAACAGTTTTATTTGTCCAAATATTGTCCACTCTTATGGATCTCATCTTGCCATTTTTCGGCTATATTTTAGAATTTCGGGGTTTCATCTTTGAAAAGCTGTGGCAGTCGCTTTTCAAATTCTCTCCTAAAGTCAATTATACAGCCAGCAAGATAGTGCTGCAGAGATCAGAACAGATGATAATCTAACAATGTAAATGCTATATGGTGAATGCATCAGAACTTCCCCGTCAAGGTCTCCCAATTTTTGTTGGATTACCAGAAATGTATGTATCAGTTGTACCGGTATGAAGTGAGCGGTCTTTTTTTTAAGTAAAAAACATTTCTTTTAAAATCGCATTAGTTTACACTAAAAGTAAATTCAAGACCGACAGGTTTTTTTTCTCCGTAAGAAGGTGGATATTTTGAAACGATATATCTGGATCGATCCAGATACATGCCGGATTTTTACCGACTGAAACCACATCCCACCAGCACACACCAGATGTACCTTCTTTTTTTTTTTTTTAAATAAAACTAATTTTAAATGAGAAAGTTAAAACCATTTTATTCGAAGTATTGGCCATTGCTTTCTACACATTTCGACCACCTTTCTGGCAATTTGTGGATACCACGCCAATAAAACCGGTCGTCTTTTAAGGCAAACCATTCTGAGACCCAATTTTCGACTTATTCGTAGGAATTGAAATACTGCTCAGCCAATGCGTGTCCCATCGATGAAAACAAATGGTAGTCGAAAGGAGCCAAGTCTGGTGAATATGGCGGGTGGGGTAACACTTCCCAGCCGAGAACTTTTATTGTTTCTTTGACGGGTTTTGCTGTCGTATTGTTTCTTTGACTCGGTGCATTATCATGCAACAAAATTACCTTTCCGTCTCTTGTGGCCCATTCTGGTCGTTTTTCGATCAATACATGGTTCAAATTGATCGTTTGTTGTCGGTACCGTTGCGCATCAACAGTTTCGCCAGGTTTTAGGAGTTCATGATACATCACCCCCTTCTGGTCTCACCAAACACAAAGCATTGTCTTTTTCCGAACTGATCAGGCTTTGCAGTCGATGTTGACGCTTCTCCTGGATGTACCCATAATTTTTTGCGTTTAGGACTAATAAAATAAATCAATTTTTCATAACCAGTCACAATTCGAGCCAAAACTGACTTCCTTTCGTGTCGTAGAAGGAACGTTTCACATGTGGTGTTTAACTTTTCCATCTGCCTGTCATTCAATTCATGTGGCGCCCAGTTTCCACACTTTTGGATCTTTCCCATAGCTTTTAAACGGTCAGAAATTGTTTGTTTTGCAAAATTTAACATGTGTGCCATTTGTTTTTGACTTAAAGTGTCATCTTGATTCAATATGCAATTCTTGCAATTCGGGGTCTTCAATCTTTTTTGGTGGTCTTCCACGTTCTTCATTTCGCACATCAAAATCGTTATCTCTGAACAGTTTCCACACTTTTGGATCTTTCCCATAGCTTTTAAACGGTCAGAAATTGTTTGTTCTGCAACATTTAACAATTGTGCCATTTGTTTTTGACTTAAGGGGGGAACCTCATGTAAATAGGTGGTTTTTCAGGATTTTTTTTAAAAAAATGTAATGCGTAGATTAATTTGCAATTTGAGGCACAATTTATTTACATTATAACATTTAAAGAAAATATTTTTTTTTAAGACTAATCGTTAACAATAAAACGGTGCAATGGCGGCTTGAAAACAGAGTCTTGAAAATGCGCCGTGCAGCATACAGGTCACAAAAATGATCTGAAACAAAAAATGCAAAATGGGTTCTTTAGTTTATGCAAAAACGCTCAGCATGACGTTCCCCTTTTATTAAAATTTGCAAATTTGCAAAAACGGCGAAGTTTTGAAAAAAAGGATTTTCTTTTATAAACAATTGTTAATAACAATGTTTTAAATAAAAAAAATAAAAAATCGGAGCTCGTCATGCTGAGGCCAAATATCTATAGAATTTCTATACCAAACTTCATAAAGATCGAATGATTAGTTTTTGAGCTACGTTGCACGGCGTGCGAAATTTTGCGTTTCGAGAAAAACGCGTTTAAAGTTTGAGTAATAGAAAAATCGTGAAACAATTCGTAATTCGTTCTAACTTACCGCCGTTTTTTGCTAATCTGCGATTCCAGGGGCATAGAGTAGACCTTCCTCATCTTCAAACTGTTCTAATTGAGCCGTTTTTTCCTGTTGTCGAAAAATACGAGCCTTTTGGGTGGCATCAAGAGAGCGTCCGACGAGCGCTCGACTATTTGAGTGCTCCGCCCAATTAGACTGTTTACTTTCTTTTGAAAATAATGTACAAGGAGGTCTCGGATCACTTTCTAACTTTTTCTCTCGTATTTTTGAGGAAATTTCCTATCAATTTAGGCAAGAACAAAAAATGGCTAAAAAATGTCATTTTACATGAGGTTCCCCCCCTTAAAGTGTCATCTTGATCCAATATTGCTTGCAATTCGGCGTCTTCAAACTTTTTTGGTGGTCTTCCACGTTCTTCATTTCGCACATCAAAATCATTATCTCTGAACCGCTTAAACCATCTTTTGCATGTTGCTTCCGATAGAGCATGATCATCATAAGCCTTGACAAGCATTCGATGCGACTCTGCAGCACTATGCTTTCCGCAAATCATCATTTTCTGGTACAAAATTCGACATTTTTAACAGGATTAAAAAAAATGATGTTGTTTGTACAATGACTTGATGCATACTAAATATATTAGACAGATGCCATAGCAACCAAATAAAAAAAATATATGGCCCGTTCACAACAAACGTTCCCTATCGATACATTTGTATCTTGACGCTCACTTCACACCGGTACACCTGGTAGCTTAACATTGTCATAATAACATTTTCATGTTGAAGGTCTTCAAAGTTTCAGGGGGTCAACTCCTGTGCGGGTGTAATACTCTTAGGAGTCAATTTCGCTCACCTACTGCCGACCTCAGCATATATCCCAGTCTAAGGCAAATTTAGTGTTTTTTCCCGAGTGTTTGCAACGATATAATAGTTTCGTGTGGATCAGTGCAACATTCGTAGCTAGATGCAATTTATCTACCTATCTCTCAACAGCTCTACGCTAAGTGAAATCCAGTTGGTGCTACCACCAATATTTCAGGTTTCAACAGAATATATGGATGTATCTGTGTTCTCCTCACATCGTGGCATTGCTTATCAGCTTCTGTCACATTATCTACTTTGTTTCAAACCTGAGTTTAACCCTTGTAGTGCCGGGCGACGATAAATCGTTTGTTCGTTACACTTGCGAAAAGAGCCAACGACGGTATAGCGTTGCGTATGCGGTGGCGCCTTATTCCTCTCATTGCAAGAAACCTCTATATCAAAATAAATTTATAAAACGTTGTAAACGGTCTAATTTCATTGCAACACAATTTAAATATTTGTTTTGCAATGTTTTGTTGTAAACGGTCTAATTTCATTGCAAAACAATTTATTTTTTTTTATTTTTTTTTTTGCCGGTTTACCGCATATTATTTTTGGAAACCTACTATTACTATTTATTGGCCTGTAGGAACTCGGAAGTTCATGATCTCACCGACTCGACTCCGCCATCGTTGCCTGCCCTGTGCACTCTCCTTCCATGCTTGACCATCCGATCCGATCTCGTCAAGGTCAAACCTAACATTGTCCTCCCATCTCCGTCGCGGCCGTCCTGCCGGTCTCTTTCCCGTTGGTCTACCGTCGTTTTTGACACTCGTTCAGTTCATGGGGTACCCACTAATCGAGTTCCTTTACCTTTCCTTTCCGGTCTCTTTCCCGTTGTTCTATCGTCAAGAATTCTACGCACGGTCCTATCGTTGCCCATTCGCGCCACGTGTCCGGCCCATCTTAAATCGGCTCCGCCAATGTTCCTTGTCCCGTGCGCTCTCCTTCCACGATCGACCATCTGATCCGATCTTCTCGAGGTCCAACCTAACATTGTCCTCCCATCTCCGTCGCGGCCGCCCTGTCGGCCTCTTTCCCGTTGGCTTACCGTCAAGAATTCTATGCACGGTCCTATCGTTGCCCATTCGCGCCACGTGTCCGGCCCATCTTTATGCTACGTGATAGCAGTTTACTGACTGTGTGCCAACTAGCGTTGCCAGAATGCAGTCTTTTGTTAATTTCCTTCGACAATTCGTTACTGGCCGTCAGTATCGATCCCAGATATTTAAATTCTTTAACTTTTTCAAATATCTTCCCTCTGGCGTTTATATGTGTTCCCTGAGGTCCACCTGCTCTCGCCGCAATCATGTATTTTGTTTTGTCTTCATTTATTTCTAGACCCACCTCTTCTGCCGCTTGCATGATGATTTCACACGGCGTTGTCACCCGTATATGCGAGCACTTGTGTGCCGTTCAGGGATGATGGCAATGTTGTCGTCTTGTACCTTCCTGATGACATACTCGAGCAAATGGTTAAAGAGAGATGGCGAGAGGCCAACCCCCTGTTTTAGTCCGTCCTGGATTTCAATTTGTTCTAAGAGGTGGTTTTCTATTCTAACTCGCCCTTTATTTTCGTTCATGCAAATTTGTATGAGTACGGCATATTTTTTCGGGATTCCCAGCTCAACTACAATATGGTAGAGTCTTTGCCTTGCGACTAAGTCGTAGGCTTTTTTGAAGTCAACGAACAGTTGGTGAACCGACTTTCCACATTCCCACTTCTTGTCCAGCAGTTGCCTTATTCTGAACATTTGGTCGCTTGTTGGCCGGTTCCTACGGAATCCGCATTTGTAGTCTCCCAGTATTTCTTCTGCGTACGGTGTGATTCTCGCCAGTATGACATTTGTTAGTATTTTGTATGTGGTTGGGAACAATAATATTCCTCTGTAGTTTTCGCAGTCAGATCTGTCACCTTTTTCGAAAATGGGGACGACTATTGAGGTTTTCCATTCTTCCGGAGTGACTTCCTTATCCCATATTGTTTTGATGAGTTGGTGGATCTTTCGAGCGGTGGCCTCTCCGCCATGCTTCACAAGCTCTGCCGGTATGAAGTCGACTCCGCGAACCTTGATATTTTTCAATCGATTTATTACGTCTACAACTTCGTTGAAAGAGGGCTCTGAGATCTGAGGTTCGGCTGTATGTACGTCTGGTGCGTTTATTTGTGGTTGATGGGTGCGCACATTGAGCAGGTTTTCAAAGTACTGCTTCCATCGATATTATTGTTTCTGTGGCCAGACAGCCGTTTGTGTCTCGAATTATTTTGGGTCTCCCCCGGTAGCCATTTCTAATTGAATTTTAATTTTTGGAAACCACAGATCCTAAACATATGCCACCGAGCAATTCAAAACCTATAGACTATTTCAATTTATTTTTCACTCGTGAATTTTTGGACACGTTGAAAATAGAAACAAATTGGTACGCTAGATAGTTTTTCAAGAATATACAGTACCAGATGAATCCAGAGCAGTAGAGTGGAAGAATACCACAGTCCCAGAGTTGAGAAGTTGTATAGCGGTTTTCCTAGAAATGGGAATTACGCTTGCCGCGCATCACGGAGTTATCCTTTCGTTCTCAGGACCAATGTTATGTTAGTTATTTTATTATAAATGATTGAAAGTGTAATAATTATACTTCATACTATGTGACCGATATAAAACTGTAATCAAATGATGATTATTGTTATGTGCAAATATTGTTTATAGAAGGAAAACGCGTTTATTATTTTTTTATTTTACTTCTCCCAGGAAAGGCGAACTGATAGCGCTGAGTCAGTGCCCTGAGATGCTATTTTTCTCGACCGGTCCATCAGCCAAGCTCCGAAATATGCTCAAGGATTTTTTCCAACAATTTCACGAAGCCTATAGCTTAATGCGGTGGTATTTCACCGGGTGGCAGGGCTTTGGGACTCAGTAATTGTGCGGAACTGCACAATAGCAAGAGTCGTCCGTTGAACCTAGAATTGCACAATCAAACGCAAAACACAACCTCCTTACGAACTCAGCCATTGAGGCATTGAGGATAGCGTACCTTATCTCAGTCATTGAGGTGGCGGAAATGATATAGATAGGGTTTCACAATAGGGACTTGACAACTTTTTTTCGGTAGTAAATTTTTATAATTTGCAGACGTTGTTCGTTCGTGTACTTAACCATGATGTTGAGTTTACTAAATAAATTGACAGTGACAGTTCGATGATTAGTGAAAGGGTGCGTTCACAAATTAAATTCAAAGTTGTCAAGTCCCTATTGGAAAACCCGATGTTATATGTTTTTCATCATGTTTCACGTTTATGTTATTCGTATGATTTTCAATATGCATTGAAAAAAGTTGACATTACATTCTGTATTTCTTCCGTAATCGGGTGCATTTAGAATTTTTTTAAAATCAATCTTTGTTTGGTTTTTTGACGTTTTTCCCAAACAGTAATAAGTTTGTCAAATTCGTCGGGTTACCTTCGCATACGCATCCGTTTTTGGTTCGGCATTAAAGGGGCAAACTATTCATGTCCAAAACTTCCCGTTCGCAAGGCTGTATCACTATTGTTTTCAGTTTATAAGCCCAAACCAGTTAAATGAATTCGATGTTATATCCGACTCTTTTGGTGTGATATTAATCTTATACCTGCACTCAAAATTGGTTGTTGCAGTTGATTTTCGTGTGCATAATTCGCAGAGCCTCCCACCAGAATATAAGTTCAATTCAACTTGATAAGTTAACATTTTATGTCTCCTAACACTCAGGACCCTAAAAGCGGTGTGTTTAGCTCGTCGCCTAGTTTAATAACTAAACTCAATTCGTTAATGAGCCAACACGGGTTCCAACGCATTAGACCTGTTCCACACTTCCACACTGTTGTGTCAGCCTCATTTCCTTTAACAAACAGTAAAGTTAACCAAAATACTCGGACTTGGTCTGATTTTACGAGAGGTCTCACTGGAACGCTGTGAACAAATTTGTCAAGAGTTTAAACTGATCGCCATTTTCCTCCAATAATGAGTCTAATGCTTTCGCTGACAAAATACGAGGGCAGTTTGACAATTCAGTGACTTTTTGAATTTCCCGCGCAGTAACTTTGAAAGCAGACAACCTCGTGAATTTTAACGAAAATGGAAAAAGTGAATTGCGTGTGCTGATTAAGCATAATCAAAGCAAAATCCATAAATTAGGCTACGAACAGCTACGAACCCCATCCAGCATATTCTCCAGATTTAGCCTTCTACGACTATTTTCTGTTTCCAAACCTGAAGAAATGGGTGGGCGGTAAGAGATGTGGGTCGAATGAAGAGGTTATAACAGAAACAAACGCATATATTGAGGGCCTTGAGGAAGCCTGTGGGGTTCTTTAACCCACTTCCAAAGAACCTCCCATTACCATAATTTACCTGCACCTATTTTAAGCAGCTTACCTGAATGTGCGCTGTTCCAAGCCCTCCTTCGAACGGCCATTCCTGAAACATAAATTCATCACAAGATTACCATCTTGCCATGGCATCAAACCTATAGCATCAACCGAGCCACCTCGGTGCATCCGTCATGAACCGACCGAACTATGGGCGGCCACATGTCCATCAAACACACGCCAACCTTTCTGTGTGTTATTGTTCCATCAATCCGTTGTCCAGGAAGACATGCCGGGCTACTTGCTGGTTTGCACATCTGCAAGCCAGATTTCCAATGTGCATGCCCTACGATCTATTTTTCGAAAAAGAAAAAAGAACAAATAAACCTTTATCCTAGCCCTGACCATGGCGAGCAATCCCCCGCTGAACTAACACCACAGAAGAATCCATTTCCGTCGCCTGTAATATTCCCTATTACTCTCGACATTATGGCTTTAGCCTCCATGTACACATATTTATTGACATACCAGCATGACCGATTATACGAATCGTTGCCGTATCGAGGAACGATCACCAGCATCGGTCATGACTAATGTCCAAACAACGAACAGCTAGGATTCTCACGCTGGCTATCGAATCGAAGTGCTTCTATTTACTCAACGTAAATAGAAGAAATTATCTTCGCCTGCACGGCAGCATTTTCTTGTGTTAATGAACGCTTAAATAAATATGCGCCCAAGCATCGTAGCCTCGATCATTGCAGCGAAGTTTGGTTACATATTATCAACAGAAAAGGAAAACCTATTCCCTATGATTTATGATGGCATGGTCAGCCAGCCTCGGTATTCGATCCTTTATTTGATCAGCCGGCGTATCTGAACTTCCTTTTGCGCACCCTTCGCCTCTGCGTTGTCGTGGCTTCCAACAAATGGATTTTCATCCAGGCCTCTACGGCCACAGGGGAAATGCGTCGGTTAAAGATTCCAGTTCGATCGCTCTTTGGTTATCACCAAGGAAAAGATCGGATTGGCTACTTCCAGACCGATGGAAATCCATCTTCATCGCGGCTAGTGGATGTTGACGGCAACAGACCACCGAGTCAGATTTGAATCGCGCATCAGACCACACGTGTCGAGGACGTTGCCGGGAAGTCAAAATTCTACGTCCGAGGAACGCGGTCGAGGACAACGCCAGTGGAGTTGGGATCTGCGTTCGAAAACCTTTTACTTTTGTGTTTGGTTCGGTGTTATTAATTAAATCATTTAAGGCAGCAAACTAGAAGTTAAATATCACCAGATTGAAAATTGAGAGTGCCGTCTCGAGTAATACACTAGCTTTGTTTAAGATCTCCTTAGTATTAATGTACAGTAACGTCACTGGTTACTAGAGAAGCAAATACGAATATAAAGTGTAAACATTAAGACTAACAAACCAAATCTCACTTCAATACAAACCGAGATTACGATGGAAACAATAAATGTGGATTACTAATAAAGGAAAGCAGCGAGTTTTATTTGAATTTACCTATTTGTGAACGTGCGCTCGGAGAAGCAGTTTTAGTGCGTAACACCTGCGCCAATAGAGAACATCACCGCTGGAACTATTAATTGATCGAGCAGTTAGTGCGCCATTTAGTGTTGTGGGGTATTTGACTGAACCCGCGTCCGTGCTTACGCCTAGTAAATACCACCCACAAACCTATTATTTGGAAGGAATAACAAAATTTGAAAAACGCTGGACTAAATTAGTCGAGCTAAAAGAAGAATATGTTGAGAAATAAAATGCTTATTTGCCGAAAAAAAATCTTCTATTCAAAAAGTCACTGTCTTAACAAACTGCCCTCGTATCAAAATTGTCTTAGCATGATGTGGTGTAATTCACGCAGAGTGAAATGCACCAAACTCAAACCAAACATATGATTCTATTGGTCATTATTTTTCGTCAACGTAATGTAAGGCTTCGGCTGACACCTACAGTCGTAAATTCCTGCTTATGTGTGTACACAGGATATCGGAAAGTAATCGACTGCGCACGTTCCATGAGAGCATTTTTATGTCGTTTAACAGTTTTCATGACCGAGTCTATTAATTGCAGAAGCTTTTCTTGCAATAATCTCCCGCCTATCAGCACATCCTTCTTAAGAGATTTTTCGACAGTTTCTACTTAGGGGTGATGGTCACTCTTTTACTAGTCCAAAATGGACACAATGCATTATTTTCGTATTTTTTATTTAATAACTTCTTTCAGGAAAGGTGAGGTTAGAGAGCTGAAAGAGCCATCTCAGATGGGAATAGGTAGCTATATACCGCTTGCATTTCTCTTTATTTCACTCTTCTGCCCTCTCTAACATATTAGAACTCAGATCATCTATACCATTAGAAATAATTCAAATAGATACATTGAGTGGTGTAGTTGGCCCAGTGTGTTCACATCAATCTCATCAATATTGTTGAAGTTAACACTAAAAAACGTGATTTTGAGTCATAAGACGGTTCCTATTCCAAATTAAGGCTAAACATTTATTTAGGCTATAGAAAATCTTGTCCTAAAACAAATTATTGTAATATTGACACCTAAACAACTTTTTATGTAAAAATGTGAAAGGTCTTATCGAAATATACATGTAAAATACTTTGTACAATAGTTTGCGCTTTAGGGTTTTAAAAAATTCAGATATTTTTATTTTAACTTACTTTTCGTTAAAAATTATGCTAGCAATTTTTTATATACAGACGTTAACTGTTTTAATTTAAAAAACAATTTTTTTAATACACTCGCATATATACACCTAGACAGACTATTTTTTTCCACACTCAAGTTGTAAATACCGAATATCTTCTGAATGTGTCCAATTCGTGTTCCCTGAATATTTGTGGTTTTATTGGGGCCCTCATTTTTGTTACTAACACAATAAGCTAGAAGTTCTCGAATATTTAGTTATTGCAATTAAATCTGTTGTGGAACCTGTTAAAATCGATGTACGGAGTATCTAATAGACAATATTCGGGTTGTCCCAAGTTCGGGATTAAATCTTTGGCTAACGTTACCTAACCCTCCGTGAAATAAGTGGGGTAGGTATGGATAACACAGGCTGTCATAACCCACCTCTTCGTGTTTTTCAGTCATCATGTTATCGTCTGAACAGTTGAGAAAAAATGATAGTCAGACCTTTCCCCAATTTTCTTTTCATTTGTCACCTCGAATCTTTTTGCCCATAGTGGCTACATTTATATATATTCAATCTACTCAATATCGATAAACATTATTTATACTAAAATCAAGTCAGGCTTCTTAACAAAAAGACAGGAAAGATGATTCTAGAATTAAAATCAGGTCAGGCTTCTTAATGAAAAAGACAGGGAAAATGATACTAGAACTGGAAGATAAACAATTGACAACCCCAGTTGAAAGACAGAAAAATCCGAACCAAATACATAGTTGTCCCTTTTCTCAGCGGTGTAGTGAGTTCAGTGGTTGAGTCGGTTACGGATTCAAATGACGTTATGTCATTAAACAGTGTTGAGAAACCTACCATTTATTTCTTTGAATGTGTGCAGAGTGCAGAGTCTGCAGTTTATTTGAGGATGTTGTAGCTAGTTAGGACAAGGAAATATTAGGCGGTCAAGTCAACGATGTTATGGTCGTCTATATAATAGAATACCTGTTGTGGGCAAAACATATATTTCCAATGATCCATATGTGATGTCCGCGAAAGTTGACTGTAAATTAATCCAGCCCTAGTTGACCAAAAGAAATGCCTTCCTCTGAAGGTAGTGTATTAAAAAATATAATAGGATGTTAAATTTTACTGAAAAATACAAATTTGTTTGTTGTTACTTCAAGAAGTATATTTATTTCTGCCCTATTTTTGAATTTGAATGAATGAAAGAGTTCATCCTTCGTGAGTTTGCATACGGAATTGATTACACACGAAAAAAGGTGGTAAAAAAGCCGACTATGTCAAGTATGTTGTACCAGCCCCCTGAGTAGGCCGTTAGAATATACTCACATCTAGGCCGGCTTGTCGTAAGAGGCGACTAAAGGTCGAGTGGTAGCCGGGGTCCCAACGCCCAGTGAAATACCACCCCATCAAGCTTTAGGTTCCGTGAAATGGTCGGGAGAAATCCCTGGCCATATTTCGGAGCTTGGCTGATGGACCGGTTTGAGAAAAGGTTGGTTAGGTGGTAGTCGGTCCCAAGGTGAGCTACCACCCCGTCACGGTGTACATTCCGCAATATCGCCTAGAGATACCTTGACGATGTTTCGGATGTGTGGCTGATGGCCCGGACTGACACGGAGATAAGTCATGATGGTACCTTATAATATAAAGAATTCCGGAGGTAAACTAGTCTCCCATTTGGATCTCCCAGGGGGAACATCATACAGATATCATGATAAATAATCTTACTTTAACAGATTCGTCATCGCATAACCAGGCTCGCTCTCGAGGCTCTGCCCACGCTCGACTGCGGCGTCTTCAAACTTGCTGGTCTTCCACGTTCTTCATTTCGCACATCAAAATCATTATCTCTGAACCGCTTAAACCATCTTTTGCATGTTGCTTCCGATAGAGCATGATCACCATAAGCCTCGACAAGCATTCGATGCGACTTTGCAGCACTTTTCTTCAAATGAAAACAAAAAATTAATGCTTTCCGCAAATCATCATTTTCTGATACAAAATTCGACATTTTTAACAGGATTAAAAAAATGATGTTGTTTGATGCATACTAATGATGTTTGACAAATGTCATAGCAACCAAAAAAAAAAATATAAGGGCTCGTTCACAACAAACGTTCCCTATCGATACATTTGTATCTTGACGCTCACTTCACACCGGTACACCTGGTATCTTCATTGTTCCCCCCTGGAATTTTTTTTTTATAGATATTTCATCGCGGGCGTGACGGCGTTTATGTGTTACTCCGCACGTCTGCTGCATTATGTCATATAGAATATCATTTGTTACAGACCATGCTTGTTTTGAACAACATGTATTCTGTTATTCCTATCGGAGTCTTATATGTCTGTCCAATTCGTGTGCGTTCGAATCTCACGTACTCTCATGTGAGTACGCATTCCGCGCTTTCTATTTAGCTTTCGCAGTACCAGCAGTATGGCTGAATGACATGCTTATACGTGGGTCGAAGTCTATCCACCGATGATTCAGCACGTGCTCACCTCGCTCGTGAACTGTACCATCGGATCAATTGTGCAATCCGTTTTGGGTATCTTAAGTAAGGGGGCACTATGTCAGGGGGGAACATCATGCCGATTTCATAATAAATAACCGGGTTCGCTCTCGAGGCTCTGCCCACGCTCGACTGATACCGGCATTTTGTAACATCAGGGGCATCGGTTTCACCAATACGAATGTAAACGCCGTCCGCCAATATTTGCAAACAACGAAACCTGATATCCTTGCCCTAACTGAGACCCAGGTCGATTCGTCAACTGATTCGACATATCTTCGTTGCTCAGGATACGATTTACATTCGAGATTCCGTTTTAAGGGCGGAGTCTGCGTCTTCGCGCGGTCCGATCTTCCTTGCCAGAGGATGGAGGCGTTGGAACCCAATAATTTGGACATCATGTGGTTGAGGGTCGTGCTGAGGAATTCCGTTAAATTTCTTTGTTGTCTTTACCGCTCCCCGAATGACGATCGACCGGCGAAATTTTTCGAACATCTTTCACGTACCGTCGACTGGATACAGATCAACCACCCAGCTTCTGAAATTGTTGTCCTTGGCGATTTTAATGTTCACAATTCCGGCTGGTTGTTACATTTTAACAGAACCGACGAGACTGGGAGGCTGGCGGAGATGTTTGCTGTAAGCCACAACTTGATTCAACTCGTGGGGGAGCCAACGCGAGTGCCGGATGCCCGAGGCGATTATGCGAACACCCTGGATCTGTTTTTGACATCCGAACCGAGTATTTATACCGTAGAGGTTTCTGTGCCACTGGGAAACTCAGATCACTGCTTGGTATCTGTCGCGCAAGCACTTGCATATCAACCGAATAACCGGCCTAGGCAGCTTCGCCATGTATGGAAGTATGGGGCTGCTAACTGGGGCGATTTGCGAGATTTCTTCGCATCCTTTCCATGGTCGGAGGTGTGCTTCGGAGACTCCGATGTTAACGCTTGCGCGGAGTCGGTATCAGAGATTATTCTTCTGGGGATGGAGATGTATATTCCACATTCCATCAAATGAAGTTCGTCTGATAAACCTTGGTTTGATAAAAAATGCGAGCTAATTACAGCGGCAAAAAATAGCAATGGCGTTCCAATCCCACCGATGTTGACAGAACGAATTTTGTTAGAATCAGAAACGCGTGCAACCAGGCGATTGATACCGCGAAGAAAGCTCACAACGACAAGGTAATCAATAAGCTCCTTCGGTGCGCAACTGGTTCGCTCTCCTTCTAGTCGATGGCAAAAGCTGTCAGCAGTAACTTTGCATCCTCCTCTTTCCCTCCGTTGGTGACAGACAGCGGGACGTTGGTCACGAATTCAAGGGATAAAGCTAATGTGTTCGCGAATTTATTTTCCGCGAATTCATACCTTGGCGTTTTGGAGCCACCTGTGATCGCGCCGGTATGGTCTTCGATGCGGGATGTGAGATTTCGTCCGCGCACTATTCAACGCATTCTACGTGAACTGGATTGTAGGAAAGCAACCGGCCCGACGAAACACCAGCAATAGTCCTTAAGAACTGTGCTCCAGAACTATCACCGGTTCTTGGCAGACTCTTCCACTTATCTTATGCACGGAGGACCTTTCCTGCCTGCTGGAAAATCGCTCCAGTTCAGCCAATCCCAAAGACGGGGAAAAAGTGTCTCCCACAAAATTACCGTCCGATAGCATTACTGTCTATTTTATCTAAGGTGGTGGAAAAAGTCATCAATACAGAGTTAGTCAAGTATTTGGAGTGCAACGGACTCCTGAATGACCGTCAATATGGAATCCGTGGCAGGCGATCCACGGGAGACCTTTTGACACTAATAACCGATATATGGACATCTGCGATTGAACGGCATGGTGAGTCAAGGGCGGTCGCATTGGATATTTCCAAGCCTTTGACCGCGTCTGGAACGGGGCATTGCTGAGTAAACTTCGTTCATATGGACTTTCCCAACAGCTTCGCGACTGGACGAGGAGCTTCCTTGAGAATCGATCGATCCGACTTGTTGTGGACGGCGAGTCTTCGGATCTGTATCCTGTTAATTCGGGGGTGCCTCAAGGTTCTGTTTGGGCTCCAACCCTGTTTTTGCTTCACATAAATGATTTGTTGGAGACAACGGATAACAAAGTGTTCAGTTTTGCGGATGGTGGTACGCTTGTTTACTCCTTTTCGAGCGTTCGGCCGATTGGTGCATCTGCGTCGCATCAGCTGAGATGTAGACAGATTGACTCTTTGAATGAGGATCTACATAAGGTCCTGCAGTGGGGAAGGGCCAATCTCGTCGACTTCAATGCAGCAAAGACACAATATACAACATTCACAAAGGAAAGTGGATCATCGGTCCCACAGCTGATGATGAATGGCCGGGCCCTCGAGGCTGGGGAAAGCTTGAAATTGCTCGGCGTCACGGTCTGTGGGAATGTATCAAGGCATAAACACGTGTGGAGTATCGCCAGGTCAGACTCAGGAAAACTGAGCTATCTTTTTAGAGCCAAGAAATATTTTACTCCGGCCCAACTTCTTCTCCTATATAAATCCCAAATTAGACCCGGGCTCGAATATTGCTCTCATGTTTGGAGCCCGGCTCCTAAACATACCCTCGACCTACTTGAGAGCATACAGAGACGAGCAATCCGCCTGATCGGGGACTCGGTGCTGACGTCGGGACTACAGTCGCTATCACATCGAAGGGGCGTAGCCGACCTCCGTCTCTTTTACAGATATTATCGCGGGTACTGTTCTTCGGAGATTCGTGGTATTGTTCCACGCAATTCGGCTTATATGCGCTCCACAAGACAATCCGACGGATCGCACCCGTTTGTGGTTCATCTCCCGACGGCGCGAACATCCCTGCATCAGAACTCGTTCCGTTACAGAGCGGGGAACCTGTGGAACTCCCTTCCCACGCGAGTGTTCCCGGAGCGTTACAACCTGCAACTGTTCAAAAAGTACTGCAACAGTTATTTGCTGGCATCTCGGGGCGCCCATTCGGCGCTATAGGTTCGCCTCTCCGGAGAGAAGTCTAATAAAAAAAAAAATGTTCTCACACGGCGTCTCTGTGTCCTGGTTGTCTTGCGACCACAAAAATCATTCACATTCGTAAATGTGTTAGGCTAGGATATATAAAGTGGAGAAAGTTGTCCAAATGATCGTCTTTTTTGAATTAGTGCAGACGAGGTTATAGCATTTAGCAATGCATTGAAGAACGTGATTCAAGCCAGAAAAGGTTAGAAGCAAAGCACCGTCCCATGAGACCACGGCTGCGTATAGGTGCGAACGTCCCAACTTGGTACGTAAGCTGTGATTCCGACGGTAATGCTTCGGTATACAGGGCTTATGATTTGTTTTTTTTTTTCGATTCTCTTTTGGTGCGGTGTTCTCTACTACGTGCGTATACGTAGTCTGAAATCGCCAATAAAGCTCTAACTACAAAGATCTAGGGATAGTCAGCATACAAGACCTTTTGGTTTTGTGTATGGTATACACGCAGTCATTGGCGTTTAGAAAGTGATTTTTACTATTTTTGTCTGCTTGCCTTGGATATATCTTGGGCGTTGCTCTTCCCTGAAAACATTCGTTTTTAACGCATTAATCGCTTTTTTTTGCGCCGAAAATCGATGGCCACTCAGTTTATTCTCGACGTTTAGGGACAAAAATGACTGTAGGATGACAAATCAGAACTGTACAGCGAATGTTCGGTTGACTCAATGGTTTGACTGGTTAAATATTGAGTTGGATGAGCCGTGCTGATTTGTCATCTTAAGCTGTTTTTCCTTAGTTGGCCGAAGACTGCCAGCAAACCAATAGTGTACCATTCAGAATTGACAGTTCTACTTTCTCTAGAGGAACTCTAGGCATGTGTACCTGTTATCCAAAAAAAAAAAAAAAAACGCGCCTGTTTGTTTGCAGTGTTTGTTGCGTGAACAATTTTTGATGATTTTGACTCACTTTGAAAACGCCATACAGCCGATTACTGTTTACTCTTAGGTTTACATGCATATATAAAGGGTTTTCCAATAGGGACTTGACAACTTTTTTTCCGGAGAACGCACGTCGCTTTAAATGGTCCATCGTCTTCAATTCTTGAGTCAGCTTGATCCTGTATGAGTGTAAACCAAGATCCTTACGCAAAATTCGCCATAAAGTGGCCTGGGCGATGCCAAATTCTTGCGAACGTTGTGAAATTGACTGATTTCGATCGTTTGCTACGGACGTCTGAACGGCTGCGACCAACTCGTTGTCTCTCTGGCACGGCAACATCACACAACGAATATGTAGACTCAAATTTTTGCACTAAACTTGTTATTGCCTGTCTACTAGGGCGAGAATTACGACCGAAATTTGGAGTTAACGCTCTTAAAGTTGCGGTCACCTACTCCAAATTTCGGTAGTAAATTTTTATAATTTACAGACGTTGGTCGTTCGTGTACTTAACCACGATGAAAATGTTGAGTTTACTGAATAAATTGACAGTGACAGTGACAGTTCGATGATTAGTGAAAGGGTGCGTTCACAAATTAAATTCAAAGTTGTCAAGTCCCTATAAAATAACCCTATACATGACTCGTTACCTGTGCAGGGGTTATACACGGCATTTGATATATCTCGATGGAATTTTTTCAGGATTATTTTGCACAAATTCACAGGATCATTTTTTAAGCGATTACTAAATTTTATGAGATATAACTTGAACAAATTTTGCCCATGGTCAAATGCTCATACAATATCTTATGTAACATATAGTCGTTACACTCACGGATATCTCAATCTTACGGTGCCACGTGGCGATTACGCACAGCGTCGACGTTTGTTAGCTATCAAGTTAATTGCCCTCCTCTTTTGCAGTACTCCAAACGCAACATCCATTAAATAAGGATTGTTCAATACACTGTTTCGTCCGTATCCTCGAGACTTCACCCACTCACACACATACACCAAAGAATTGTTTCCATTTCTAAGCATATCATTAAAATGGCTGAGGGTATGACCCCATAAAATGATTTTCGTTTTCGAAACCTTGCAACTGTATTCCTAACTTTCTACTAACTATATTGGTTGTTAATTAAGTCGTTAAATAAGACGATCTTGACATTGAAATATTCCCGACAGTTTCATTGTTATTCTGACGTCGCATTTTCTGGCAAGCGTAAAACAGATCATCAGAATTCAACTTAATATTCGAGAACAGCTTCCCATAGCGAACACATACACGTATCAATATTAACCACTTTGTAGCTTATCCAACACCTACCTCTTTCTTGTAAATTGTATATCGTCCTTTTATCGTTACTTATTCATTGTAAAAGAGTTAATCTAAAATTATAAAATTCTAGAGTGTGTTTTCCTACTATGTCCTATCGTCGCCTTGTAAGTTACAATCACTTCAGTCCATCACGTATCTAAAATGCTCGACAAACATCGCTCTCCGTTCAAAAAAGATTCTTTACCCGTACATTTTATTACTAATAACAAATAACGGAAATAGCATATTAATATACGTAAATTAGAAATTATTGATCTTAACTTTTGAGATTTTTGGCCTAAAATGTAGATTTCAAATATATAAAGATATTTATATCTACGCAATAAATTAAGAGGGTAAAATGCCCGAAAGTGATGTTTGTCCTGAGATTCATTTCACATAACTAAAATAATAAGTTTAAGTAATTTTTATATTTAATTGTTCTTTTACATACATCCGTCTTTGTTCTTGTCATATGTTCTTTTTGATTTACAAAACAAAAATGTTATTATTAGGGTAAATTTTTTAAATGCACTGATGGTTCGAAAATGGTGGAGTCGGAATGCCAGTAAGTGAATTTCTGATATACCTTTAATTATTTCTGTGCTTATTTTACGTATATAAATATATTTTCCGTCAATTTCAGTGGTACGTATCTGGTGTATGAAAGTGGAGATGTATCGAAGCCTCGATTAAAAGAGCGCGAATGGGTGCCCAATAAATTTCACTTCGACGACGTAGCTAAGGCTATGCTTACGCTGTTTACAGTATCAACATTTGAGGGTTGGCCTGGGTAAGAAGTTATTTCCATTCTATTAAAATGAAAGTCCATATCTTTCTATATAAGATTCAGGCAACAAGCGAGTATAGATCAAAAAGTACTCGTGTTTGCAATGAGAGCGCATTTTGTAGTTTTTTTTTCTTATTTTTCAACATAATCTCCCATTTAATTGCCAAAAGTTTATATCATTTATTTCATCATCATCATCGGCACTACAACCGTGAACCGGTCTTGGTCTTATTTAGCAAGTCCTGAGGCTTGTTAAATTTTCCATAATGATTTGTTTTTTTCCGGGCAAGGTCATTAGTCTTGCGCCAGAGGCTCCCCGACGGGGAATCAAACCCCGGTCTCCCACGTGACAGGCGGGTGTACTCATTTTATTTAATTCCTCCAAATAATATCAGGTGCACAAATAAGTTTCCGTTTTCTATAAAAAATTAGGAATTTATTGTGGAGTACCCCGCTTCGTAGAAACCTTGACGTGATGCGGGGGCTTAAACTACAATGAATCACTCAGGCTATGCTGACGGAAGCATACGCTTCCAGTAGGGCCACTCATGTCAGACAGGCTAGAGAGGAGTAACACACAAAGATGTACCACCCCTAATCTAAGGTGTTACGCGTCACCGTGCCCATTGGATGGTTTGCAGCCAGGGGTATACCGGCTGTATTTTAACGGCGCCTCTCTGAAACCGGGTCGAATCAGACCAGTGAGCAGACCTTACCATATCAAAGAGGGGCTCTGATATGGCGGACTATTTGAAATCCCAGAATGTTTCCACGAAATGAATCATCAATATACAAAAAACAATCTAACGAAAAACTCGATAGGCGTAGGTGTGATGAGCCGACACTACAACAAGGGAACAAATCGGCAAGAAAACACCGACTCGGCAAAAAGGAGACGTAGGGAAAAACGGAAAAAGCGGGATATACGCGTCGACACGTAGAATGTTTGAATGTTATATAAACCAGGCGCGATGCATATGGTCGTAGAAAACGCGAAACAATATAAAATGGACATCATAGCGCTTCAAGAAGTAAGTCCGACTCCCACATCAAATAATCGAAACCAAATTGGTTTACACTGGCGTCTGGAGGTACCGATACACATAACCTCGGAACCGGCTTCATCATAAGCAAGAAGATTACGCCCGATATAAAAGATGTGAAATTTATTAATGACCGAATGTTTGTGCTAAAAATACAGATCGCATGGTACAATGTATTTATAAACGTACACACCCCAACAGAATCTACGGACGAAGAAACGAAGGACACATTCTACGAGACCCTAGAGGAAGTATTTGATGGAGTCGCATCATTCGATTTTAAAATCTTCCTCGGGGAGATTCCGATAATTATTGGATTATATCAGTGGGAGAACACACGACTTGGCAAAGCATTCCATCCTCGTGTATTTCTACTGAAGAACAATTCCTTGTATTTATCTGTCCGTCTACAACTGACCCATAGTGTAAACCGGGCAGCACGACTTGATTGACAATTTTCACGGGTGAATTCTAGGGAGTTTACTTGAGTAAGGTTTGGGATCTCATCATTCGATGTTAAAATCCTCCTCGGGGACCTCAATGCGAAAATTGGAAAGGAAAATATCTTCCAACCAACTATAGGTACAGAAAACCTACAGGACGCTTCAAATTATAATGGAATTCGAATTATCACGTTCGCGGCGTCAAAAGATCTGGTAGTGAAAAGCACGATGTTCAAACACAAGCAAATCCATAGAGCCACATGGATATCACCCGACGGCATAACGCGTAACCAAATAGACCACTTCCTCATAGACAAAAGATACCACTCGAATATCCTTGACGTAAGATCACACAGAGGAGCAGATTGCGACTCCGGTCATCTTCTAGTGATGGACACACTCGCAGCTTGCAGCAAACCCACATGGGCAGTCACGGGAGACGAGCAAAAAGTTCGACATTGATAAACTAAAAGACCTGCGCAAAAGGGCTGAATATGAAGATGAACTAACGAATAGATTTAGCATCCTAGATAATGGGAGCAGTGAGGAAGAGGAAGCCAATAATGTGGACACTAAATGGACTTCGATCAGAGGCACAATCAAACAAACAGCCCAAAAGGTATTAGGATTTAAGAAAACAATTAAGTCCAAACCTTGGTTTGACGATGAGTGCAGGGCGAAGATCGAAGAACGTAAACGCCTCAGAGTGATACACTTAGAAAGATATGATGAAGTCAACGCAGAAATATACGCGACGATTCGGAGAGAGACAATGAGACTCTTCAAACGCAAAAAACGCGAATGGGATAAGATTCGGATCGAAAAAATCCTAGAAAATGCCAGAGCAAAGAACATCAGAGGTATGTATGCCGGCATAAATTTAATTAGAAATGGCTACCGACGGAGAGCCAAAATAATTCGAGACGCAAACGGCCGTCTGGTCACAGAAACAAACAATATCGTCACAAGATGGAAGCAGTACTTTGAAAACCTGCTCGATGTGCGCACCCATCAACCACAAATAAACGCACCAGACGTACATACAGCCGAGCCTCACATCCCAAGGCTCTCTTTCAATGAAATTATAGACGCAATAAGTCAATTGAAAAACAACAACAACGACTGAATGCCGGCAGAGTTTATGATGAATGAAGGAGAGGCAACCGCTCGAAAGATCCACCAACTTATCAAAACAATATGGGATAAGGAAGTCACTCCGGAAGAATGGAAAACCTCAATAGTCGTCCCCATTTTCAAAAAAGGCGACAGATCTAACTGCGAAAACTGCAGAGGAATATCATTGCCCCCAACCACATACAAAATACTAACAAATGTCATACTGGTGAGAATCACACCTTACGCAGAAGAAATACTGGGAGACTACCAATGCGAATTCCGTATGAACCGGTCAACAAGTGACCAAATGTTCACAATAAGGCAACTGTTGGAAAAGAAGTGGGACTACGGAGAGGCGGTTCACCAACAGCTGGTTGACTTCAAAAAAGCCTACGCTTCAATCGCAAGGCAAAGACTTTACAATATTGTACTCTACCATATTGTAGTTGAGCTGGGAATCCCGAAAAAAGATGCGGCCCTCATTCAAATTTGCATGAACGAAAACAAAGGGCGAATTAGAATACAAAAACACCTCTCAGACCCACTTGAAATTCGAGACGGACTAAAACAGGAGGATGGCCTCGCACCGTGTCTTTTTAACCTTGTGCTCGAGTATGTTATCAGAAAGGTACAAGACGACAACATGGCCGGATCATCCCTGAACGGGGTCACACAAGTGCTTGCATATGAGGATCACATCGCCGTTCTGTGCGATAATCTAGAAACTGTAAATAAAAACTGTGAAATCATCATGCAAATGGTAGAAGAGGTGGGCCTAGAAATAAATGAAGACAAAACAAAATACATGATTACGGGGATAGCAGGTGTAACGCAGGGAACAGATATAAACGTCAGAGGTAAGATATTTGAAATAGTTAAAGAATTTAAATATATGGGAACGATACTTACGGCCAGTAACGAAATGTCGAAGGAAATTAACAAAAGACTACACTCCGGCAACGCTAGTTGGTAAGCAGTCAGTAAACTGCTGAAATCCACACTGCTATCACGTAACATAAAGCTCGGTGTTTGTAGAATCATAATCATGCCGATTGCTCTATACGGATGCGAATCATGGGCTCTCACAAAACGGGAAGAAAACGAATTCCGCGTATTCGAGAATAAAGTTGTGAGGGGTATCTTTGGCGGTAAATATGACGAGGAGGCAGGACAATGGAGGAAGCTCCACAACCACGACTTGGAAGGGCTATACCGCAAACCGACAATAGTGAGAGTAATCAGGTCGCGAAGATTAAGATGGGCCGGACGTATGGCGCGAATGGGACCATAGGACCGTGCATAGAATTCTTGACGGTAAGCCAACAGGAAAGAGACTGACCGGACGGCCGCGACGGATATGGGAGGACAATGTTAGGTTTGACCTTGAGGAGATCGGATCGGCTGGCCAAGCATGGAAGGAGAGCGCACAGAACAGGGAACGATGGCGGTGTCGAGTCGGCGAGCTCATGAACTTCCGGGTTCCTAAAGGCCAATAAGAAGTAACAGGTGTTTCACCTGACATAAGCCCATCTTAATCTTCGCGACATGATTATTATTACCACTGAAGGTTTGGGGTACAACTCTTTCAGTTCGCGGTTGTGGGGTTTCCTCCATAATCCTGTTTCTTCATCATATATATCGCCAACGTATTTCGTTATTCTTGAATACGCGTAATCTGTTCTTTTCTCGTTTTGTAAGCGCTCATGTTTCGCATCCATACAGAAAAACCGGCATAATTATGGTTCTACGAGAGCAGGTCAATTAGTCTTTAGAAAATGAGGACGATTTTCTTTTATTTTCTCATTTAGCTGATCTAATAATGACGCATAATACTGTCCAGTTATCGTCTGTCCCTTTTCCCAATAGTCAATGAAGATAACACCACGTGCATCCCAAAACATAATAGTCATAACCATTCCAGCGAATTACACCATCTTTGCCTTCTTTGGAGCCCGTTCGCCGTTAAAAATCCACTGTTTTGATGGCCTTTCGTCTTGGGAATGTAGTGGTGTATCCATGTTTCATCTACAGTTACTAATATGCGTAGAAACTCATCTGGGTGGTGACGCATGCGCTCCAAAAAAGCAAATGAGGCGCCCATTTCCCAGATATTTTTTGCATACCCAATTTATCATCGAAAATTGAAACATGAAACAAATTGAAAATTGACAGATGCCCTTCGAGGAATGGTGCTTACTAAAAACAGACCATTAGCGATGCTACGAGTGTCATCGTAGGCGTTTCTAAGGACTTATTGACCTACCCTCGTAAGTTCAACGAGTTTACGACGACTGGAAACTTAAGATCAATTTTCAGAAATGTAAAGCCATCCTATTTAAACATCGTTGTATGAAGCCACGAACGAAACGAAGAAAAAACTGGCGGAAGCCAGTTATCGCGGGACTGCATGAATGTAAACTCGAAACCAAGAGTGTAGTTAAAATACCTTGGCACCTGGCTAGATCAGTATCAGTATGAACTAGCGTTACCGGGATGCAGTTTTTGTTGATTTCCTTCCACATTTCGTTCTGGCCGTCAGGATTGTTCCCAGATATTTAAACTTGCGTTTCCTGAGGTCCACCTGCTCTCGCCGTAATCATTTTCGTTTTGTCTTCATGTATTTCTTTACTGACATCCTTGAGTAAACTGTCAAAATTATATAAAACAACAACAGAGTCACGTCAATCATTTAGACTGTCCTAGAAATTTCGATGGCGTCGGTTTTGTTGTTGGTTAGCTGTATTCGACCACTCAATAGGAGCATAGGTTCTGGTTGTAAATTACTGTATTGCAGTTCGTACTAGTTTGTTGTGAAGTATTGTTGATACACTTACGAACGTGAAGTCGAACCCACGAGAAGTTACCTTCTGGATTGGAGCAGATATTATATTATGGAGGAAGCTTATATGCAATACCGCTACATGCTATTTGTATGTGACTAAGCTACAATAGTGTGCAAAGAGTTGGCCTACATCCTGTTCGTAATAAATATTAAGCTACGAATATTAATACCCGCTTGTCACGCAGGAGATCGGGGTTCGATTCCCCGTCGGGGAGCCTCTGGCGCAAGACTAATGACCTTGCCCGGAAAAAACCAGTCATTATGGAAAAGTTTAAGAAGCATCAGGACTTGCTAAATAAGGTCAAGACCGGTTCCCGGTTGTAGTGCCGATGATGATGATGATTAAGCTTACTCATAAAATTCGTGCTTGTAAAACTCCTGCTAACCCCTCTTTACCTTGAAACAAATTGAGTTTACCCCACCAATAAAGTGTTAAAAATCTGTAAGAGCTCGCTGGGCTCACATACACGCCAGTCTTTCAGCGAAGATGTGGTCTGCAAAAATGTTCAATATATCAGTACGTCATCGTATGTCTTCACCATCTAAGGTCTAATTATTTGGGGTCTACTTATTTCGGATCATATAAACGTATTAAAGTTAACGCTCATAATAGAAGTTGCCGAAAATCTCATCCCTTACGGAATTATTGGATTCAGTGAAAATAAAAGATCAATAATAAAATCTTTTTCTTTTCTGATAGGCTCCTCTACGTTTCCATTGATTCAAACAAGGAGAACAGCGGCCCTATTCATAATTTCCGTCCTATCGTTGCCGCCTACTATATCATCTATATTATCATCATCGCATTCTTCATGGTAAATATATTCGTCGGTTTTGTCATCGTTACATTCCAAAACGAAGGTGAACAAGAATACAAAAATTGTGAACTAGACAAGAACCAAAGGAACTGCATTGAGTTCGCCTTGAAGGCGAAGCCTGTGCGACGGTATATACCAAAGCATGGGATTCAATATAAAGTGTGGTGGTTTGTTACGTCCTCGTCATTCGAGTACACCATATTCATTCTAATTATGATAAATACAATAACATTAGCAATGAAGTTCTACAAGCAGCCAGAATGGTACACAGAGCTCCTGGACGCTCTGAATATGATGTTTACAGCCGTGTTCGCCTTGGAATTCGTATTTAAATTGGCAGCCTTTCGCTTTAAGGTAAAACAACAAAAACAAGTATGTCTGTATTTAATTTTTAGTCTTTTTAAATCATATCTACACAAATATGACCAAAAGTCATCTCAGATATATACAATATTTATACTTTTATTTTTCTCATTTATATTAAGGTCATTGGTTTTTCTTTACAGAACTACTTTGGTGACGCGTGGAACGTATTTGATTTTATAATCGTTCTCGGTAGTTTCATAGATATCGTGTACTCGGAGATAAAAGTAAGCAAAGGTCTGAAATCAGATACCGGGGCTGAGAGTGGAGGAGCTTCAAAGAAAGTTTGTACCTGAATAAATGTTATCCTTTTATTTTCTTTACATACGTAATATTTCTGCCCCATCATTTGTATAATATCATACATATAGCCCGTCTAAGAATTATGTATCCCTATTTCTTTTTTTTTTAATATACAATAGTATATACATTTCGATGTTGTTTTGCATGTTTTAAATGATGACCGAAATTGAGGTATCGAATACATGTCTTCCATTTGTGCAGACAAATGCATACCCGTCGAACGTTCTAACTAAAAGCCGGTTAATTTGACAATATCCTTAAAAATATCAAAACTCCGTCTTACTTATTCGTGTAACTTACGAGGATTGTTGAACATTTTACACCGTGATTGGATAAAAGCGATAGATAAGATAAGAAATCTAAAATCTTCCACTTCTTTTATTCTGGTTTTGATCTTATTGTTTGCTCGTTTAAAACGCTAGACTACTCTTCTTTTCCTATATCAACGATGTTCCTTTAAATCTTATGTGATGAAACCATTTAATAAAAGAGTGAATTTTCATCCAATTTCAATAAATATTCTTTTATTCAATCCATAACAGTTAAGTGGAGAACAGTTGTTCATCACGGCACAGGAAGCAGATCCATTTTTATTTTTGATGATCTGGTGGCATCCACGGTGTTGATGCATGCAATAATCGCGGTCTTTAGTTCTTGAATTGTGTTAGACTTACCCAATATACTTTTGACTTCAAATAAATCCAGAGGAAGAACGGCGTTAATTCGCATGATTTTGGTGGCCAGTTGTGATCGCCGTTTTCGGAGATAATGCGTCCAAGGAACTCCACGTAGAACTCTCATCGTTTCGTTCGAAATTTCTCGCGCAGTACACCCATCCTTTTACATTTACAAGGCGAATATTCGTCCAAAAATGGAGTTCAACTCCCATATTTGGTCAGGCGCATCCAAAACTGCACTACACGTGCTCGACAGGATGCGAAAGCGAGCAGTGAAACTTATTGGGGACTCAGCCGTAAGTCGATTAATTCCGTCGTTAGAACAGAGGCGCAACGTATCATGCCTATCTCTCTTCTATAGGTATTATCACGGTCGTTGCTCAACTGAACATGCTGAATGTGTTCCGCCCCTTCAGACGTTTTCCCCGCGATACCCGTCAATCTGAGAATGCGAGTCAGTTCACGTTGAAAGTGGACTTCAGGCGCACAAATAAACATAGAGAGTCATTCTTTAGCCGAACCACACGAATGTGGAATGTTCTGCCTGATAATGTGTTTCCTGGCCGTTGTGATGTCCAGACATTCAAGACCAATATACATCGACACCTCCTTTCCTTATCCACTTCCTCTCCATCCGCTCGCACTGTGCTCTGACATTTAAGCGTACTTCAAAATCCCATTTTGTGCGCGCGTTAGTGCAAAAAAAAAAATCGCTATACGAGCTGATTTTCTAGTACAACTAGGGTTAAGACTGATGTAACATTCGCTACAGGCAGGTTGTCGGCTAAGTCACTGGATCGATTCAGTAGGACAGTAGTCATAAGTTCATAACTCCTGGCGATCTCAACACACTTTTCAAATTCATCGTTTGGCATAAACCTAGCTTAAGGCAGGTCAATAAGTCTTTAGAAAATGAGGACGACTTCCTTTTGTTTTCTCATTTCATCATCATCATCGGCACTACAGCCGGGATCCAGTTTTGGCCTTATTTAACAAATCTCTCCATCGGCCGCGATTTCGAGCCGATGTCGTCCAGCTTGGCACTCCCAAGCTCTGAGCGTCCTGGTCTACGCCATCCCTCCATCGTAGACAAGGTCTGCCACGCTGTCTTCTTCCATACATCCTGCCACAAAGGTCTTTCCGGGCAGGCTCCTCTTCGCTCATTCGAGCTAGGTGCCCCGCCCACCGGAGTTTACCGAGCTTGATTTTTCTTTCAACATTACCTTCAAGGTAGGTCGCGTACAACTCATGGTTGTAGGGTCTCCGGAATCGTCATCCCTCACATATAGTTCTACCCTGGCTATGCTGTCGTAGGCGGCCTTAAAGTCTATAAATAGATGATATAATGGAATCTTAAATTCCTGACATTTTCCCATCGCCTGCCAAGGGGTGAATATCTGATCAATCGCTGATTTGACTGGGATGAAGTTACACTGGTATTTACCAATGATGACTTTATCGTATGGGTCTATCCGATTTGTAGGATAGAGTAGAGTATTTTATAGGCGATACTGAGCAATATTATACCCTTATAGTTGCTGCACACGGTGATATCTGCCTTCTTATGTATGGGGCAAATTATTCCGTGACGCCAATCTTTCGGCATCTCCTCTTGCTCCTATACGTGCACCACGATCTCATGAATTGCGTGATGTAACGCTCTCCCTCCTTGTTTGATCAGCTCAGCTGGTATGGCATCAGCTCCAGGGGCTTTATTTGATTAGAGCTGTCTAATGGCTTTTAATGTTTCCTCAATGCTTGGTGGCGGCACTATTTGGTCTTGAACTTGCATTGGTAGATCCTCCAATTCTTCTGTGAGCTGACCATTTAGCAATTCATTGAAGTGCACTTCCCATCGCTCCAGAATGCCTTCAGGATCGGTGTTCAGATTACCCTCTCTATCCTTGCAGTAAGTGCAGCGTGATGTACAGGGCGTCATACTGCGGATTATTTGGTAGAACTTCCGCGCCTGGTACAGACCTCGCTCTCTACTTTTCTCTATTTCACAGACAAGGTTTTTTTCCCAGGCACTTTGCTTTTGTCTATGAAGTCTTTTTTCAGATCTTCTGAGCTCTTTGTATTTCACCTCGCGCACCCGCGTTGTATGAGAGTGCTGCATTCAGTCGCTAGTTTGCACTCATCATCAAACCATTGTCATTAGTGTTCTCATGCAAGCTATGGGAACCTGTGTAGTGCCTGAAAACCGGCTCCCGACCTATTTTTGCAATCAAATCAGCAAGAACGATTTTCACATCGTATCTTGCCCCGTGAGTAGGGCGATAGAATATACTCACAGCTAGGCCAGCTTGTCGTAAGAGGTGACTAAAGGCCGAGTGGTAGCCGGGGTCCCAACGCCCTATGCGCCCGGTGAAATACCACCCCATCAAGCTTTAGACTCCGTGAAATGGTCGGGAGAAATCCCTGGCCATCTTTCGGAGCTTGGCTGATGGACCGGTTCGAGAAAAGGTTGGTTAGGTGGTAGTCGGTCCCAAGGTGAGATACCACCCCGTCACGCTGTACATTCCGCGATATCGCCGAGAGAAATCTTGACGGTGTTTCGGATGCGTCGCTGATGGCCCGGACTGACACGGATATAAGTCATGATGGTACCTTCGGATATAAAGAATTCCTGAGGTAAACTAGTCTCCCATTCGGATCTCCGGCGGGACTATGTCAGGGGGAACATCATGCAGATATCATGATAAATAATGGAACTTTGAGAGGTTCGTCATCGCATAACCGGGCTAGCTCTCGAGGCTCGGCCCACGCTCGACTGGTGACGGCATTTTGTAATATCAGGGGCATCGGTTTCACCAATACGAATGTAAACGCCGTCCACCAATATTTGCAAACAACGAAACCTGATATCCTTGCCCTAAGTGAGACCCAGGTCGATTCGTTAACTGATTCGACATATCTTCGTTGCTCAGGATACGACTTACATTCGAGATTCCGTTTTAAGGGCGGAGTCTACGTCTTCGCACGGTCCAATCTGGCTTGCCAGAGGATGGAGGCGTTGGAACACAATAATATGGACATCATATGGTTGGGGGTCGTGCTGAGGAATTCCGTTAAATTTCTTTGTTGTCTTTACCGCTCCCAATAACGATCGACCGGCGACATTTTTCGAACATCTTTCATATACCGTCGACTGGATACAGATCAACCACCCAGCTTCTGAAATTGTTGTCTTTGGTGATTTTAATGTGCACAATTCCGACTGGTTGTTACATTCTAACAGAACCGATGAGGCTGGGAGGCTGGCGGAGATGTTTGCTGTAAGACACAACTTGACTCAACTCGTGGGGGAGTCAACGCGAGTACCAGATGCCCGAGGCGATTATGCGAACACCCTGGATCTGTTTTTGACATCCGAACCGAGTATTTATACCGTAGAGGTTTCTGCGCCACTGGGGAACTCAGATCACTGCTTGATATCTGTCGCGCAAGCACTTGCATACCAAGCGAATAACCGGCCTAGGCAGCTTCGCCATGTATGGAAGTATGGGGCTGCTAACTGGGGCGATTTGCGAGATTTCTTCGCATCCTTTCCATGGTCGGAGGTGTGCTTCGGAGAGTCCGATGTTAACGCTTGCGCGGAGTCGGTATGAGAGATTATTCTTCTGGGGATGGAGATGTATATTCCACATTCCATCAAATGAAGTTCGTCTGATAAACCTTGGTTTGATAAAAAATGCGAGCTAATTACAGCGGCAAAAAATAGCAATGGCGTTCCAATCCCACCGATGTTGACAGAACGAATTTTGTTAGAATCAGAAACGCGTGCAACTAGGCGATTGATACCGCGAAGAAAGCTCACAACGACAAGGTAATCAATAAGCTCCTTCGGTGCCCAACTGGTTCGCTCTCCTTCTAGTCGATGGCAAAAGCTGTCAGCAGTAACTTTGCATCCTCCTCTTTCCCTCCGTTGGTGACAGACAGCGGGACGTTGGTCACGAATTCAAGGGATAAAGCTAATGTGTTCGCGAATTCATACCTTGGCGTTTTGGAGCCACCTGTGATCGCGCCGGCATGGTCTTCGATGCGGGATGTGAGATTTCGTCCGCGCACTATTCAACGCATTCTACGTGAACTGGATTGTTGGAAGGCAACCGGCCCGGACGGAATACCAGCAATAGTCCTTAAGAACTGTGCTCCAGAACTATCGCCGGTTCTTGGCAGACTCTTCCACTTATCTTATGCACGGAGGACCTTTCCTGCCTGCTGGAAAATCGCTCGAGTTCAGCCAATCCCAAAGACGGGAAAAAAGTGTCTCCCACAAAATTACCGTCCGATAGCATTACTGTCTATTTTATCTAAGGTAATGGAAAAAGTCATCAATACAGAGTTGGTTAAGTATTTGGAGTGCAACGGTCTTCTGAATGATCGTCAATACGGATTCCGTGGCAGGCGGTCCACACGAGACCTTTTGACACTTATAACCGATATATGGATATCTGCGATTGAACCGCGGTCGCATTAGATATCTCCAAGGCTTTTGACCGCGTCTGGCACGGGGCATTGCTGAGCAAACTTCGTTCATATGGACTTTCCCAACAGCTTTGCGACTGGACGAGGAGCTTCCTCGAGAATCGGTCAATCCGGGTTCTTGTGGACGGCGAGTGTTCGGATATGTATCCTGTTAATTCGGGGGTGCCCCAGGGTTCTATTTTGGCTCCAACCTTGTTCTTGCTTCACATAAATGATTTGTTGGAGACAACGGATAACAAAGTGTTCAGTTTTGCAGATGATAGTACGCTTGTTTCCTCCTTTTCGAGTGTTCGTGCGATTGGTGCATCCGCGTCGCACCAGCTGAGATGTAGACAGATTGACTCTCTGAACCAGGATCTAGATAAAGTCCCGCAGTGCGGAAGGGCCAATCTCGTCGACTTCAATGCAGCGAAGATCCAGTATACAACATTCACAAAGAAAACTGGATCATCGGTTCCACAGCTGATGATGAGTGGCCGGTCCCTCGAGGCTGGGGAAAGTTTGAAATTGCTCGGCATCACGGTCTGTGGGAATGTATCATGGCATAAACACGTATCGGATATCGCCAGATCAGCCTCAGGAAAACTGAGTTATCTTTTTAGAGCCAAGAAATACTTTACTCCGGCCCAACTTCTTCTCCTATATAAATCTCAAATTAGACCCGCGCTCGAATATTGCTCTCATGTTTGGAGCTCGGCTCCTAAACATACCCTCGTCCTACTTGAGAGCATACAAAGACGAGCGATCCGCCTGATCGGGGATTCGGCGCTGACGTCGGGACTACAGTCGCTATCACATCGAAGGCGCGTGGCCGACCTCTGTCTGTTTTACAGATATTATCACGGGTGCTGTTCTTCGGAGATTCTTGGCATTGTTCCACGCAATTCGGCTTATATGCGCTCCACAAGACAATCCGACGGATCGCACCCATTTGTGGTTCATCTCCCGATAGCGCGAACATCCCTGTATCAGTTCCGTTACAGAGCGGGGAAGCTGTGGAACTCCCTTCCCACGCGAGTGTTCCCGGAGCGTTACAACCTGCAACTGTTCAAAAAGTACTGTAACAGTTATTCGATGGCATCTAAGGGCGCCCACTCGACGCTATAGGTTCGCCTTTCCCGAGAAGTCTAATAAAAAAAAAAAAAAAAAAAAAAAAGAGGCATTGAGGGCCCGTTCAACGTTCTCGTAGAATTCTTCTTTTTTGTCGTCAGGGGTGTCCTCTGTAGGTCCGTGAACGTTTATGAGGCTTATGTTCTTAAACTTGCATCGCACCCGAAAAGTGCACAGCCTTTCGTTTATTGCATTAAAGCCAATGATGGCGGGCTTCAGTTTTTGGCTGACTAGAAAGCCTACCCCGAGCACATGGTGTTCTGCATGACAGCTGTAATAAATGTCATACTCGTTGCTTTGAATAACACCACTCCCCGTCCATCTTATTGCTTGTAATGCTCTTATGTCAGCCTTGTATTCGGATAGGGCACCGGCTAGCTGCTGTGCAGCTCGAGCTCTGTATAGTGAGCGGACGTTCCATGTAAAAATTCTTAAATCGTTTAGCAATTTTCGTTTCCGTGGTCGTCGTCGTGTATCCGGTCCATATCCGAGGCTTGTTAAATTTGCCATAATAATTCATTTTTACGGGCCTGGTTATTAGCCTTTCGCCAACCTTTCTCAGGATGTCGCTGCATGCATTGGTTCACTACTTCGCGGGTGTCAAAGTAGCTATCCAGGGGTGTCACGTGGAGGCTGCATGTCAACTTGGATTGAACAGGGACAAGGATCATCCTGGCCTTCGCCGGGTTGAAAGCAATCAGTAACTTTGCCCTGTATAGTCGCACCCATCCCCCAGCCCTTACTTTAAGTTTTTTTGTCGAAATGTTCCAGTGGCCGATCCCAAAACCCACGGTTCAGCCTTCACTTCATTTCTGTTTCCGCTTGTTTCTTTGTTTCGTTTCAATAAAAAATTACACAGTTTCGTAGAACTATGTACGTTATGTGTTGTTATATTCCTTTGGCCAAATTTTATCGAATTCTATCAACTTACTAGTAAAAAGTTTGCTTTGTAAGAAGTCTAGTGGGAAACAAAGCTGTTGCAAAGATACAAGAGTTTCGCGTTCACCAATGTAACTTTCGCCACAAATTTTCAGTTCTATCTAGTTATATATCTAACCACCGACCAGCAATTCTTGCACTTAGCGAAATCAAGGTAAGCTCTGATAGCGATATTTCAAAGTTCAACCTGCAATATCAGCTTCTGGCACTAAAGTGTGCCCGTTTCGTTTAAATTCTCGTTATAAAAACTTCTTGTTCGTAAGGATATTACTGTTCCCTTTTCAGCAGCCTGAACTTTGGGACAAATTCATTCTTGAATGAATTCGATACTTTACACTCCTTGTTAGTAATTCCTTTGTAAAGAACGGAAACTGTTAACATTGACTTTACAAGACTCTTTTACATACGTATGAGTTTCGGCTTCTGAGGGCTCAATTACGTTACACTTTGCTGCTGTGTAAAAAATTGGTATTGATAACACTATGTCTAGTCGCCAGTTACAATCACTTTGGGCTGCCTTTAACAATGTGTTAAGCACGGTCATACCTTTCATAAGTGTCACGTCAGACACGTAATGTTGACTTCGCTACCAGAATGCTAGTTGCAGCGGTGCTCTCGCTCTAAATTTTCACATGGCTGCTGCTGAAACCTCAAGGATCGTAACTCGCCAAGGGATAGTGTGGAATTTAAACAAGCACAGGCAGTCCTAATGAAACTGAAATGCAATAGTTATATAATTGCATGTGCTTGACAGGACCCAAAATCAAGGTCTTGCACCTTTTTCTTATTTTTTCTTCTCTTTTTTTTTTTTTTTTTTTTTTGTTTGTTTTTTGTTTAATACTTTTCTGAGATGAGGCGATGAATTATCATAAGCCTTACTCAAGTAAACTCCTTAGAATTCATCCATGAAAATTGTCAATCAAGTCGTGTTGCCCGGTTTACACTATGGGTCAGTTGTAGACGGACAATGAATTGTTCTTCAGTCGAAATACACGAGGGTGGAATGTTATGCCAAGTCGTGTGTTCTCCCACTGCTATAATCCAATAATCATCGAAATCTCCTTCCCAAATCTTACGCCCACATTGTGCACTGACATGTAAGGGTATTTAGAAAGCCCTTTGGTACGCGCGTGTTATAAAAAAAGTAAGGTGTAATGTTATCCTCTTTTCTGCCTTTCTGAAGATATTAGACGAGGAAATGGAAATATATGAGGCTTGCCTTAATACACTTACTTGGCAACAATTGGATTGTTGAAGGTTTGCAACGATGCGACATTACAAATCACTTCTGTAATCCCGCACTCTGGCCAGGCCTATTCGATGATTACAATTATTTCGGTTGCAGTTTGCCATATCTTAGTTAATACATGATTCTGATCACTACGAAGAAATGTAACTGATTCCAGTATGCGATTCTACTATTGTTCTTGCTCTTGGATCTTCCTTTAGCAACTCACAATCCAGCAAACCAAAAAACTCACGAACTTGACACTATCCCCAAAGAACAATTATGTCGAAAACATTCACAACCAACGATCGACGCGTCCACTGGCCAGCGATACAACAAACTGAAGCGCTGGGTAAATCATGGTGGTATTGTTTTATGAACAGATTTCGGTGATAACGAGGCTCTGAAACATATTCTTCTCGCTATCGGAGTCCTTTTTTCGTCAAAGTAAACATGACTGATCATTGTCGTGTGTTATATTGTGTTTACTTTCATATAAATTTATGTTCTTCGACCCGATCGAGTTCATTGAATGTATTGTCGATTTGTTCTTGTTGCCCATGTTTTGGGACGTTGCAGCTTATCCTGAACATGATAACAGGACAAAGGGGGCGTATGGAAACTACTAGATGAAAATTCGATGGTGTTAATTATTTACAGGTGGCAGCCTGAAGATGCTTGTGTTTTCTCGTCTAACAGAAGATCATTTTTGACCCTCTTCACTTTCTTGTGTCTTGTTTTCGACTTCGGTTATTCTCTATCTCTTGTCAGCCTTATAGCACAGGTATAAATGTAGATGCATTCTATAATGATGATGATGGCCCTGTATTTTTTTTTTTAGTTTTTTTTTTTAGTTTTTTTTTTTCATTTGTTCCCCTAATTGCTGTTGCTGTTACCTTACCATGTGTGCCTTTAGCTTTTGACGAAAAGAGCATATTCGAAGACCAGGTCTCTTAGTTGTCTCGACAGTTTCGTAAGTTGCACGAAATACAACAAACGGTATAGTTTTGATATTCCGTATTTACTCAAGTATTGCAGAAAATCACATTAAAGACAAACACAAAACCTCACTTTCACAGCCGCAAGGATATCTGATCGCAGGACTTCTACTTAAACACAAAACACATCTAAACAATTTTTTCTTTTACATTTTTTCCTTCTTCAAAAATCATCAACAAAACGATGATTCCAATTTGTTGAAATATTTGTTCGTTCATCCGATTAAAAAAAAAAAAAACGTTTCCCCCCGATCATCCAAAAATAAAACCAAAACCCTTCCTGATGCTGCAAAGAACAAAAATGCGGCCAGTCAAAACGCCCATTTAGATATTGACGAGTACATCCGGTACAAAAAAGTAAGACAGCTAGATAAGAATTTGTTTTTTTTTTTTCTTGAATCTAAACCAACCTCTGACTAATACTATTTGTGCCAGACTAAAACCAGCATTGGAAATCATTTGAGCATGTGAATTTGAATTCGTTCCGGACGAAACTCCGGTTGGTTAGTTAGTACACTACCCTGCGACTGATTTTTAAGGTGTGTTTTTGAAGTAGTCTAAAACGTTCTTACTATCTTTTGTTTTGTTGAGCTTAAGAACTAATTGGCGCGGTTGACTAACTTTTCAGTGTGAACAAATTGTGTAACTTAAATTTATTTTATCTATGCTTCTGTCAGGAATCCCCCCGGCTGGATGGGATTCTAGTTATTTGTGCATGAGAAATCCTAGTTCGACGTATATTCAACATTTAACACCTGTGGTACAGTGACAACCTTATTAACCTCAAGTGCACAATTGTTTGTTCATCACATCATTGTAAAACGAGAATTTGGCAACAGGCGATGTAGAAACCCAATAAGATATATGGTAGCTGAAATTAAACCGATCATTTAAAAAATAAATTTAAATACCGTCAGAAATTGATGTGAAGTTTGAAGTATTTTAGACCTATTGTCTTACTAAGTATATCTCAACTGGTAGTTTTACATTATAAACTTTGTTTATCTATAAAGCCTGCTGCTTATTTACGAGGGTAGTCCCAGAAGTATCCGACCTACCGAAAAGACAATATAAATCTGGGGATATGTACACTCACCTTTTAATTCGATACAATTTGGCCAGCAGTGTTCAATAACTTCGACACTCTGCAATTTCGTCGCAGTTGTTTTTTTATTTTACCCCTTTTTCAAGTTTGGGAAGAAAAAATAATTCGAGGTTAAATCTATCTATCTATATCTATTTATTGGTATGTAGAAACCCGAAAGTTCATGACCTCACCGACTCGACTCCGCCATTGTTCCCTGTCCTGTGCGCTCTCTTTCCACGTTCGACCATCCGATCCGATCTCCTCGAGGTTCAACCTACCATTGTCCTCCCATCTCCGTCGCGGCAGTCCTGTCAGTCTCTTTCCCGTTGGCTTACCGTCAAGAATTCTATGTACGGTCCTATTGTTGCCCATTCGCGCTACATGTCCGGCCCATCTCAATCTTCGCGACCCGATTACTCTCACTATTGTAGGTTTGCGGTATAGCTCTTCCAATTCGTGGTTATGGAGTTTCCTCCATTGTCCTGCATCCTCGTCATATTTACCTCCAAAGATACCCCTCAAAACTTTATTCTCAAATACGCGGAATTTGTTTTCTTCCCGTTTTGTGAGAGCCCATGTTTCGCATCCGTATAGAACAATCGGCATGATTACGGTTCTATAGACACGGAGCTTTATGTTACGTGATAGCAGTTTGGATTTCATCAGTTTACTGACTGCGTGCCAACTAGCGTTGCCGGAATGTAGTCTTTTGTTAATTTCCTTCGACATTTCGTTACTGTTAATTTCTTTGACATTTACAAATATCTTCCCTCTGACGTTTATATGTGTTCCCTGAGATCCACCTGCTCTCCCCGTAATCATGTATTTTGTTTTGTCTTCATTTATTTCTAGGCCGACCTGTTCTGCCACTTGCATGATGATTTCACCGTTTTTACTTAGAGTTTCTAGATTATCACCCAGAATGGCGATGTCATCCGCATATGCGAGCACTTGTGTGACACCGTTCAGGGATGATCCGGCCATGTTGTCGTCTTGTACGTTTCTGATGACATACTCGAGCACAAGGTTAAAAAGACGTGGTGAGAGGCCATCCCCCTGTTTTAGTCCGTCCCGGATTTCAAATGGTTCTGATAGGTGGCTTTCTATTCTAACTCGCCCTTTATTTTCGTTCATGCAAATTTTTAATGAGGGTGGCACATTTTTTTCGGGATTCCCAGCTCAACTACAATATGGTAGAGTATTTCCCTTGCGACTGAGTCGTAGGCTTTTTTGAAGTCAACGAACAGTTGATGAACCGTCTCTTCGTATTCCCATTTCTTTTCCTGCAGTTACCTTATTGTGAACATTTGGTCACTTGTTGACCGGTTCCTACGGAATACGTATTGGTAGTCTCCCAGTATTTCTTCTGCGTACGGTGTGATTCTCACCAGTATGACATTTGTTAGTATTTTGTATGTGATTGGGAGCAATGATATTCCTCTGTAGTTTTCGCAGTCAGATCTGTCGCCTTTTTTGAAGATGGGGACGACTATTGCGGCTTTCCATTCTTCCGGAGTGACTTTCTTATCCCATATTGTTTTGATGAGTTGGTGGATCTTTCGAGCGGTGGCCTCTGCGCCATGCTTCACAAGCTCTTCCGGTATGAAGTCGACTCCGCGAGCCTTGATATTTTTCAATCGATTTATTGCGTCTACAACTTTGTTGAAAGAGGGCTCTGAGATCTGAGGTTCGGCTGTATGTACGTCTGGTGCGTTTATTTGTAGTTGATGGGTGCGCACATTGAGCAGGTTTTCAAAGTACTGCTTCCATCGATATTATTGTTTCTGTGACCAGACGGCCGTATGCGTCTCGAATTATTTTGGCTATCCCTCGGTAGCCATTTCTAATTGAATTTATCCCGGCATACATACCTCTGGTGTCTTGTGCTGTGGCATTTTCTAGGATTTTTTCCACCCGAGTATTTTCCATTCGCATTTTTTGCGTTTGAAGAGTCTCATTGCCTCTTTCCGTATTGTTGCGTATCTGTCTGCGTTGACTTCATCATATCTTTCTATGTGGGTCACTCTAAGTCGTTTCCGTTCATCGGTCTTCGCCCTGCACTCATCGTTAGACCAAGGTTTGGACTTAATTGTTTTCTTAAATCCTAATACCATTTTGGCTGTTTGTTTGATTGTGTCTCTGATCGATGTCCATGTAGTGTCCACACTATTGGCTTCCCCTTCCCCACTGCTCCCATTCTCTAGGATGGTAATTCTATTCGTTAGTTCGTCTTGATATTCAGCCCTTTTGCGCAGGTCTTTTAGTTTATCAATGTCGAACTTTTTGCTCGTCTCCCGTGCCTACCCATGTGGGCTTGCTGCGATCCGACTCCTGATTTTGCCCATCACTAGACGATGATCGGGCTCCTCGATAGTATAAGGGTTAGTATACCCACCTGTCACGCGGGAGACCGGGGTTCGATTCCCCGTCGGGGAGCCTCTGGCGCAAGACTAAATACCTTGCCCGGAAAAAAACAAATCATTATGGAAAATTTAACAAGCCTCAGGACTTGCTAAATAAGGCCAAGGTCGGTTCCCGGTTGTAGTGCCGATAATGATGATGAGAAGGTGATCGGAGTCGCAATCTGCTCGTCTATACGATCTTACGCCAATTGTACACACACATATATATATATATATATATATATATATATATATATATATATATATATATATATATATATTATATATATATATACATATATACACATACATACAATTATGTGTGTACCGCAATAAATTTATGGCTGCAATTGGAGCATAGCTCATTATTGTAAAGTTGATTTATGGCTGCAATTGTAGCATAGCTCATTATTGTAAAGTTGGGATAGGAAATTTAGGGATTTATATATATATATATATATATATATATATATATATATATATATCTATATATATATACAGAGATTTCCTATCCTAACTTTACAATAATGAGCTATGCTACAATTGCAGCCATAAATCGGTTTATTGCGGTACACACATACACATAATTGCTCGGTCATATAATTGGTGCTTTTTCGTGTACGCAGATAGTTGCATGCGTCTTTGACCTGGCGACTCACGATTGTGACGTTTATGGTTTCAGGCGAAGATAATGGAATTAGTCCTTTGTTGTGTTCGTGGCCGTCGATAACTATGATGTATGTGACAGTTGCGGTTGGTTGGAGCGTCGGTATTTATGATGCTGTACGAAGATAATTCCGTGCAAGATGTGCTACTTGCTAGTGAGGATGCCCGCCCGAATCCTTTGTGATTCATGCTCATAAAAATGAACAAGCATTGTAAACAAACTAAATGGCAGATCCAGCTCAAGCTTCACATCAGGCTAGAGGGCAGTTGTGCAAACTTAGCGACAAAAAGAATTTTGACAAGCCCTTTATGCAGGGTTTTTAAATTATCAATTCCCGGTACTTTTTTGACAGAATAGAGATCTCCGCTTTGTCGTTCATCGTGTGTATATTTTTTCTTTTCTTCCTGTTATAACGACTTTATGAAATTTCTTCACCATTTCTACCATGGTGCGTCATCTGGTTTGTCGCTGCGAGTATCGTTTTCATAGCTCATACAGACCGTTCATACTCTGCTACACGGTATTTTATTGTTGTGAACGAGGAGGCTTTGACATTGATTAGAAGTAGATCTTTGAAATGAACCTATTACATTACGATACAATTTTTTTCCATGTTTACAAATTCATTGAGAGCGTTTAATAGGGATAGTTGTTAAAAGAAGACTAGGCAACATACCTGCTTTCAAAAGCCAAACTTATGCTTTACAATGTTGAAGGGAGTATTTTCTGTTTTGAAGCAACAACCGTCATATGGGATACTTTCAGGACGATCCCCTTACATTGTACTTGAAATATTCACTATTATCAGCAAAATTACAAGAAATAATTTGAAGGAAAAGAAGATTAGGTGAAATAGTGACATCCCTTTCAGGCACCGAATTGTTTTTAAGAACAACTAAGTTACAAGACTGTCAAAACGCTTTTTGTATATTAGATGGTGGCTGAAGTGCTATTTGTAAGTGCAGAGCTAATAAACCTGCGGAGATAATAAAGTAGATACCCATAAAAGCGACTACGGTTATAAAGTGAAGTGATAATAACAATTGTAGAAATTAAAAAATGCAAATACCGTGAGCGTTATACGCCATCGCATTTAAATAATGTAAAAAAACTTACCAGGTCTAGTTACCATTGCGTTTCATCCATTTGGTAAACTCTCCATATATTTTCTCTTAGTTTTATAATCACTCAAACATATTGTAAACCCCTAAATGGCTATTCTGCCATTTTACTTTATCATATTCTCCAGCTTGAGTAGGTGGATGTTGCAAATAGGTATCCTTAACTTAATAAGAATATTCGGCATTTTTTTTACCTTAATCCTTTCACTTCATATCCTTAATTACCTTAACTACCTCATCAGTTAACTACCTTGCCTGCAGGCAGTGCCTTTTAACCGACAGGAGATTAAATAAATAATATATACTGATCTTACTTTGGTATATTTTTCAGCTTGTGGAGTTGGATCTAATGTGTAGACTTCCCCGACTCAATGAAAAAAAATGCTCACTTTCATCCATTTTCGTTGTTCCTTTCATATCCTAAATTCATCAGTTAACTACTTTGCCTGCAGGCACCGCTTTTTAACTGACAAAGAATTAAACACATATTGATTTGCTTTGCATTCGTACTATGAGTATGCAAAGTAGACACAAAGTAATACTTGCATTATAAATAACGTATACTTATTGAATAACGCCACTAGTAGACCACTAGTAACCCACTAGTAATTAACTAGTAAACCACTAGTAGACCGCTAGTAGTACGCCAATATATAATACATTATGCGATTTTCTTATTTTATTCGATTTATTTTGGTTCAGCTAAAACTTCTAGCAAAAGTAACTATTAGCTAAATATTTCTCTTATTTTAACCCTAAAGACGGCTTTCGATTTTTACTTACATTTATATTCAATTTTTTTTATTTGTGCATAAATAAATAATTACAATCAATAAAATATACTTCCGATGCTCAAAACAAGCATGGATCCTTTCTGTTGTTTCCGGGTATATGAGAATTACTAAAAAGGATGTTGAATCATAGAAAAAGAACAGCTTGTAAAGTAATGGCTATAATTGTATACATAGACTTTTTTTTATTCCAAGAGAGAACACAAAACCAATGTGGATTGATCTGAAATATAATTTTTATTTTAAATTATATTTTCAAAATATAATTATTATTCACTTGTTGGGAGGAGTATATGATTTGGATAAATAATGGTACTGTGGCGTTTGTAACATATGCACACACAATACACAAGCAAATAGTGAAGAACACCGAACGAAAATCGAATAAGGAAATGCATCAGAGTCGTATTTAGAAATCTAATTCGTACACGCGGCAGTGGCCTGGTGTGTTGAGCATTGGTTACATTTTTAGTAATTCTAACCGTCATAGCGTCAGTTCGAATCACACGTTCTTCACTATCATCCCAAACGCTATAGTACGACTAGAGTTGATTCAACTTCAACCTTCCCTCTCGGTTTCACTCGGGCAGAGCAATCGACTTTGTTGTGTTATTTTCATTGAGACAAAGTTGTTTTACTAAAGAAGGAGAAATGGAAATGAGAGTCACAGTTGCTTTGGATGTTCGGTAAAACAGATTGGGAAGGAAGTTCAACCTTACGGCGGGTGTAATTGTTATCACGAAAAACTTTAAAAATGATAATAATAAGAGTTTTGTAGCCACCGGCTTGTGGCAGTTCTAAATTACGCCATTTTGGCCCACAGGCGATCAGAGGACGTACTTTACCGAATGATGACGCCAATTCGTCGACTGCTTCGGTGAAGACAAATTTATCACACTCGATATCTCAAAAGAATTCGACAAAGTTTGGCAGGTAGCCCTATCATTAAAATGGCATTCGTTCGGAGTGGACTATAACCGCCTTTCTTCATGACATATACCCTATGTAGCCCCAAACCTATCTCTTACTAAATTAATACTGGCGTCATTACTTATCACGATTCATTCTTTTAGCATCCAACCCCATTGTCAAAATACCTTTCCTATGGGGTGGACGATACACTGATTTTGTTGATAAGTCATATTTTTGGTCTTTCTATCCAAAAGCTTCTTAGCGGTGTCAAATCTGTCTATAGACAAATTAGTGTTGGTGTTCTCCGGGGCTGTGTATTCGCATCCAATCATGTCGTCATTTTAATAAACAATTTCTTGTCCATTATTAAAAACTTGTGGCGCTTCCACCTAACGCCGCCGTTCATTCTGTCTACTGTGGCGGTTCCTCCGAACGCCACTAACTCAATTCACTTGTTTTGTGATGACAGCTGGTTGAATTTCTCCTCCTCATTCGAACATGTTCAATCAACCGCTTCGAACCTTATTGTCAAACAATAGGTATTACCCATTACCAGATCAATGCAAAACCATCGCAAGGGAATTAAATTTGTAAGTGTTGATGATGTCAGCACTGGTGTGATATCATCCGCGTAAAAGGGGAGCAGATTGGCTGCAATAACGGAACCAAAAGTGTTAGATCAGCGGCAGTTTTGTAATTTCAAATGCACTTGAACTGATAGTACTCATCATCATCGGCACTAAAACCGGGATCAGGTCTTGGCCTTATTTAGCAAGTCTCTAGGCTTGTTAAATATTCCATATAAGTTTATTTTTACGGGCAGGGTTATTAGCCTTACGCCAAATTGATAGTACTAAATAAATTATATTCAATCCTTCCTTCTTAAAAAACGCAAGAATATGATTTAAAAAAAAAGAAGATATTTGTTTTTCCGGATTATGTCATGTCGCTCACTCTTTTCTTTCTACTATATTTTTTCTAATATCATTACTTTCCCAAGCGCTTTGCGACTGGACGAGGAGCTTCCTTGAGAATCGATCGATCCGGGTTGTTGTGGACGGCGAGTGTTCGGATCTGTATCCTGTTAATTCGGGGGTGCCCCAGGGTTCTATTTTGGCTCCAACCTTGTTTTTGCTTCACATAAATGATTTGCTGGAGACAACGGATAACAAAGTGTTCACTTTTGCGAATGATAGTACGCTTGTTGCCTCCTTTTCGAGTGTTCGGCCGATTGGTGCATCCGCGTCTCATCAGCTGAGATGTAGACAGATTGACTCTCTGAATCAGGATCTAGATAGGGTCCTGCAGTGGAGAAGGGCCAATCTCGTCGACCTCAATGCAGCGAAGACCCAGTATACAACATTCACAAAGAAAAGTGGATCATCGGCTCCACAGCTGATGATGAATGGCCAGGCCCTCGGGGCTGGGGAAAGCTTGAAACTGCTCGGGGTCACGGTCTGTGAGAATGTATCAAGGCATAAACACGTGTGGAGCATCGCCGGGTCGGCCTCAGGAAAACTGAGCTATCTTTTTAGAGCCAAGAAATATTTTACTCCGGCCCAACTTCTTCTCCTATATAAATCACAAATTAGACCCGCGCTCGAATATTGCTCTCATGTTTGGAGCTCGGCTCCTAAACATACCCTCGACCTACTTGGGAGCATACAGAGACGAGCGATCCGTCTGATCGGGGACTCGGCGCTGACGTCGAGATTACAGTCGCTATCACATCGAAGGCGCGTAGCCGACCTCTGTCTGTTTTACAGATATTATCACGGGTGTTGTTCTTTGGGGATTCTTGGTATTGTTCCACGCAATTCGGCTTATATGCGCTCTACAAGACAGTCCGACGGATCGCACCCGTTCGTGGTTCATCTCCCGACGGCGCGAACATCCCTGCACCAGAACTCGTTCCGTTACAGAGCGGGGAAGCTGTGGAACTCCCTTCCCACGCGAATGTTCCCGGAGCGTTACAACCTGCAACTGTTCAAAGAGAACTGCAACATTTGTTTGGTGGCATCTCGGGGCGCTCACTCGACGCTATAGGTTCGCCTCTCCCGAGAGAAGTTTAATAAAAAAAAAAATCGCCTTCCCAGTTTTATGCCCGTCCTATATCTCTTGATACACTCCATTTAAAGAGGACATTTAAAAAAACAAAACATGTAAAGAGATCGGATTCACACCGCCCCGACCAGAGTCCTAGACGGCAAGTTTACCGACGCTACCTTTCGATGACATTGTGAATTCTGTCTCTTACCAGAAAAAGTATACTCACATCGCTGCAATGTGCCGAGCCATGGCTTAAAAACCTAAATTTTCTTAACTCTTATGGTGCGACTCTTTCATTGATATTTGCGAAAAACGTCTTTCAATTTGCCTTTTTAATATAAAAACACAATGTACTCATATTTAAAACACAGAGATGTTTCATACACTTGTTTTGAGCAACAACCAGCATTTTCTTCTTTACAAAAAAAAAAAAATTAAATACTTGCTTTTTAACTTTTCCAAAATATTTTTTTTTTAAATCTGAACAAAACATTTTCTTGGAATTTATTTTTGATATATACAACGCTCGGGATCGCAGCCTGGATCAAATTTAATTTCGATCAATTTCTTCCGACTATTTCGTGTAATGCGTTTGGTAAAGCTGCTGAGTAAAGGCGAAGGCATCCGTACGCTTCTATGGACGTTCATAAAATCGTTTCAAGCCCTACCATACGTAGCCCTTCTAATTGTAATGTTATTCTTTATTTATGCCGTTATTGGTATGCAGGTACGAAAATGAATACATTTTATCCAAATTTTAAAACAAAATTACACAAAAAATTGATTGCAAAAAAAAACCAAATCCAAAAAATTCAGGTTTTTGGGAAGATAGCTTTAGACGATGAAACAGCTATACATAGGAACAACAACTTTCAAACGTTCCCGCAAGCGGTTTTAGTACTTTTTCGATCGGCTACCGGTGAAGCCTGGCAGGATATTATGATGGACTGTTCAGTCCGACCGGATATTGTTGTATGCGATCCCAATTCCGATGATCCAACAAACAGGAATTGTGGATCAAGCATCGCATTTCCGTATTTCATATCATTCTACGTTCTGTGCTCGTTCCTGGTGAGTAATAAAGGCTAAAAAAAAGCGTAAGCTAAGAAACTAAGCGACAGGTTTGAAATGTAATCTTTTGATATTGATCATTTCAGATTATCAATTTATTTGTAGCTGTTATTATGGACAATTTCGATTATTTAACTCGAGACTGGTCTATACTTGGGCCACATCATTTGGACGAATTTATTCGTTTATGGAGTGAATACGATCCAGATGCCAAGGGTCGTATAAAACATTTAGATGTTGTTACGTTATTAAGAAAGATCTCTCCACCACTTGGTTTTGGCAAATTATGCCCACATCGCATGGCTTGTAAACGTTTAGTATCTATGAACATGCCATTGAATAGCGATGGGACGGTACTGTTCAATGCAACACTTTTTGCTGTAGTACGAACATCTTTAAGTATTAAGACAGAAGGGAACATTGACGAAGCCAATGCTGAGTTGCGAGCAGTTATCAAGCAAATATGGAAACGCACAAATCCAAAATTACTCGATCAAGTCGTTCCTCCACCAGGGAATGACGACGAAGTCACAGTGGGCAAGTTTTATGCCACTTACCTTATTCAGGACTATTTTCGAAGATTTAAAAAGAAGAAGGAACAGGAAGGCAAGGCTGGCCAGATGGATCACAATAATACAGTTACTTTGCAAGCCGGCTTACGAACATTACACGACGCTGGACCGGCGCTTAAACGAGCGATATCCGGAAATCTCGATGAGTTATTAGAGGAGCCAGAACCAATGCACAGGGTACTTTTTATTGTTGGCACTATACTTTATTAGATTGTAGACCATTTTCTTTTACAGAGAAATCATTCATTATTCGGCAGTGTCTGGTCGTCTATACGACGCCATGGTACTGGTCCATTTGCTCGTGGCCGCAAAAACCAAACGAATATCAACGGACATCATGGACTTCACCTGCCATCACTATCCAATGATCAACTGTACAATTCGATACATCACAGTGTGGCTGATGGCATAAATCATATCACAAAGACCATCATGCAAGCGAGGGTTGGAAGCGGCCCAATCGGATATAACACCGATTTGAACGTTAATGACGATCTGCGGGCATTTAACGAGAGTATTCCTATGCGCCCACTTGTAATGAAAAATGGTAGCAGTTGTGGGGCCTTGGGCAACGCGTCAAATGGTGGTAGTGCTAGTTCAAATCCACCCAGTGGGTTGTCTTACGAGTAAGTAACACATTTTGATCAATATATTATATAAGTATCGATACGGTATCCGATTCGGAAACAACTCATTCATGAAAAACTGAATCGAAATCATGCGCTAGTATACTCGGTACACATCGCAAACGTTGGAAACTAGTTCAATGAGATATAATATGGCACAGGGTCCTATCCCTTTTACGTAAAGTGAAAAAAAAATGCTCCTATCCCTTTCACCTTTTTCTTGCTTAGAGTTGTCCACCTTTATTTCCAACAATATTTATTCCTAGAATACAAAACAGGAAGGAATTGCAAATTGCAATAAACTGTAACATCATGCCCTAGGTCCTATAGGTTTTTTTTATATATTGTATCGAGCTTAGGGTTCGCTGGATTAATTATTTTAATAAATAAGAGCCGTTAAATCGATTCTCTTTGCAAACACTGTTGGTCTGTTAATAACAACCGTTACTTGATGTAGCGTTAATAATTCGGTGACTCTTCTTTCACTCGAGACTTATCGCTTCCTTACTTATCGCGTCTTTGACTGCTTACTTTTTTTTTTTTTTTTTAAACTGTATTTATTAACCCTAATTTTAATTTGTACATTTAAGGGATACAGTGACTTAAAATTAATTTTGTAACAACTGCTTACTTGTTATTATTATAATAATACATATCGGGTTTTCCAATAGGGACTTGACTTTGAATTTAGTTTGTGAACGCACCCTTTCACTAATCATCGAACTGTCACTGTCAATTCATTCAGTAAACTCAACACTTTCATAACGGTTAAGTACACGAACGAACAACGTCCGCAAATTATAAAAATTTACTACCGAAAAAAAGTTGTCAAGTCATTACATTTTCCAAACAATGTTTCAAGAGTTACAGGATAGATGTGTGTTTATACATTTAGTAGTGTTTCGTCTTCCTAGAAAAGGTCAGAAAACCAGGAATTTCTTATTTTTACTTTACTTAATTTACTTCCCCACCTCCTTCGATTTCAACATCTCCACCCTCACTCTTAAACGACGTCTCAGAATAAACCCGTCCTAAATCCCCCCCCCCCCCCAATAATCCCCTCTACCCTGCAACCCTACCTCTCCTCTCCTAACCTCAAAATAGTTCCCCCAGCCCCACCCACAATTTCACACGCACCCCCCCCCCCCCCCCCCCGCCGCCCAGCTCTCCAACCCCGCCCCCTACCAGTACGTAGACATGCCCTGTACTGTCACTGTCTCACAAATGCCGAATTTACCACCCCCCAATTCACACTCGCTCCTCCCTAGCCTCCTACCTCCCCCATCGCACCGTCACCTTCACCTTCTTGTTTTTTTTTCTTTTTTTCTCCTTCTTACTCTAGATTTAAGATAGTCTGTAAGGCTGTTTATATTAATTTAATTTAAGTTAATGTAAGCTTGCATTAAGCTAAATAAATGAGGGTTCTGCCCTCACTAAACTTAACTTAATCATTATCATCATCATCATCGGCACTACAATCGGGAACCGGTCTTGGCCTTATTTAGCAAGTCCTAAGGCTTGTTAAATTTTCCATAATGATTTATTTTTTCTGGGCAAGGTCATTAGTCTTGCGCCAGAGGCTCCCCGACGGGGAATCGAACCCCGGTCTCCCGGGTGAGAGGCGGGTATACTAACCACTATACTATCGAGGAGCTTAACTTAAACCTAACCCTAATTATAAATATAGGGTTTTCCAATAGGGACTTGACAAACTTTTTTCCGGTAGTAAATTTTTATAATTTGCAGACGTTGTTCGTTCGTGCACTTAACCATGATGAAAATGTGGAGTTTACTGAATAAATTGACAGTGACAGTTCGATGATTAGTGAAAGGATATAACTTAACCTAATTTAGTCTGATTATTATAAATGAGCTATAAACAAAACAAAGTTTTATAATTAAGGGGTTATAGGAATTACAGGATGTGGAGCGAAGTCAGTTATGGGTTAGAGGTAGAGTATTTCTTTCCGGTTGTTCGTTGGAAAAACATAGAATGTTGGAAAATGGTTGGACGTTGCAGTATTTAAACTGGTTGGGGGTAAGTTTAGTGTTGTGGTATATGATCTCGTTTGAATCATTTACCAGTCTGCCTGAGGTGAACATAACTCTTGTGTGGAGACAGTTGGGATAGATAGTGCTGATATCTAGAGGGTTCGCTAAGAGTGAGGTTTTCGCGTATGTTAGTCTGCGCTCGTTAGCGGATTTTCTTTACCTCTCCGAATAGATTCTCAATGACTGTCCGCAGCAAAACAAAATCAAACGAAACCAGAGCGATATATTAGTTCTTCGAAACGTTATTTTATTTTTATTTACGATTTATTTTTGTTTTGGTTTTCACTTTATATAGATTGGTATGTCTTACAAATTAGTTTTTAAGTACACATTCGATTTATTACCCCAGTTTATTAATTAACTTATTATTTAACATGTCCGTGGATTACCCTTAGTTTAAGCTGCCTTTATTAAATCGGCTCATATACTTCTCACCACAAGTGTTTCGTTTGGTTGGATTTTTGTCTAATTTTATTTAGTTCGTCGCTGTTACAATAAACTAATTTTACTCTATTAAACTGTCCAATGGTTTTTCAAAAACAAAACTTGCGGTTTTAAAGATATATAGTATTTGCTCGGTTGTGACAATAGAAAACTCGAGGACTTAATGCACTTGAACGCCTCGTCAAACCACTGTCGTAGAATCAAAACTCGTCTCGATTCTCTAGTCGCCTGTCTGCCTCGCGGATCACCTCCTTGTTCGGTTTCTCTATCTGTACTACCTAAAGTTTTCATCTCCATTTCGATTTTTTCATCCTGTTATCCGTAAAGGAGAATTTTCATCTCCATTTTCGTTCCCATCATCTTATCTATAAAAACAATTTCCAACATGATCATTATTCTCGTTCTCTTATCTGTAAAAGAAACTTTTCATCTGGATTCATATTTCCATCTTCCTATCAGAAGCTTCTTTCGAACGATCAAGCGTACCGCCACTTCTTTCTCGATCCTATCATGGGATTTGTTTGCGTCACACGTCTGGCTTAAGACAACAAGAGTTTTTGTGTGCTTCAGATGGGTAACAAAGGAACCGTGGGATTTGGTATCGGTTTCTAGATTGCATTTCCAAGTGATAAACATCTGGCGTGGAACTGGCGTTATGTGTTTATGATTGCAAGAATTCTGTGCCGGCGGGCGATTTTAAGATAGTCTGTAAGGTTTTTATGTTAAGTTAATTTTAAGCTTGCATTAAGCTAAATAAAAATGGGGGTTCCGCCTTCAATCAATCGCTGCGCCTTTGTTTGCGCACGTGCGCTTCTTAGTTTTGGGCTCTTGTGAAGAATTTAGGGTGCTAATTGCTATTAGCTACACGAGGAGATATGCGTTATTCTATTTGTTGTCAGAGAAATGCGTTTAATGGATGAATTGAATGGATGCATTGAATGGATGCATTGAATTCAATATTAGGAAATTTTGAACGTTAAGTTCGATTGGTTTTTACTATTGAAATCAATGTTGGGTATTCGGTATGTTACTCTCGTTTCAGGCGGAAGGAAGGACTTTGGGGGAACGTGTCTGTCGGGACGAGTAATGGATATAGGTGAGTATGTTCCTTGGTGGAACGACGATATCTCAACCTATAGTGGGTTGCGTGGTTCGTAGAACCGCCACAAGGTTATTATGGGATTGGGATTATTTCGTTGCTTTTCGATAAATTTGATAGACAGCACGAGGAATCGTCTATCGAGGCGTTCTGTACCAGCGGTATTGTAGATTTGGACGTTACTATAGTACTTATAGGAGTTAGGACGACGATGTAATCCAGAGACATACCTAAGGCATTTTCTTTCGAATGCTCGCAACTTCTCCATTTGAGAGGGAGTGATATGGTACTGTGGGGTGTGGCGGTTCTGCCAAACCTCACGGTCAACTTACCTGAAAAACCCCCGTAAGTGCTACCCAACTTCCGTAAGTTCGCTAATGCAATCACATTAGCACCTTCAATGCTTTTCGCATTAAATAGAGCAATATATAATCTAAAAGCTCCTAGAAGAGAATTCTTACCTTCATACATAACTTCGCATACGAATTCCCTATAAGAATTCCTTCCTAACTTATCACAAATTTCCTGAAGGAAAATTCATCGGTTTGCATATAATACAACCGCATAATCAGGGAATCTAACCCTTGAGTTGGCTTATCCCAGCTTCATCATGTGTACAGCAAATCCCTTTTCATACACATTGGCTGGCGACCTTTTCTCCCAACAATTAACAACCCAAGCAGCTGCATATAATTAGCGCAATCGACGCTGAAGCCAATTTCCCTAACTCGCACCATGTGCAAACAAAAGAACGCTGTCCTTCAGCAGGCATTCTGGCGATACGGCAAACGATTCAAACCATTCAAGTATTCCAAATGCATCTCCCATCTAATGAGTTACAATTTGTTTACTCAGTTGAACTCTCAGATCATAAATTCCCTTTGTCCTACATATTCCTGGATCCGTTTCCCATTGACCTTCTCACATAAGCAAACACAAACCCAATTAGCACCCAATGAGATTCGGCTTGTTTACTTAGCCGAACTCACATCCCATGGATGCACATTTTCCCTTTCTTTGTTTTAGATTCGTTCCCATGGCTTTGATCCATAAAAGAACCAATGTACACACATACATGTGTACCGTGACGATCTTCTCTATGAGATCTGTTTGGTTACCTCAAAGAGAGACTTTACGTCACTCTTGGAATAGGAAAATGCACCCCTTAATTAAGAGAGCCAGTTTCACTGGCCGTGTCGGGGTACGAAGTATTGTTGCCAACGTATGGCACGGATTCACTTTATCCCCATCGATGTTTCGCCGAAAGAAAATCCAGGAAAGGAAATAAAAATTCACTGTTGTTGTTATGTCCTTGATGTTGTTTTTTTATTTCATTTTTTTTTAAATGGGCTTATACGAAAACAATAAGAAGAATTATATTTCACTAAACTTTCTTCAAAGAAATATGTTCGGTTGTGCAAACGATTTAAAACAAATTGAAGATTAACTCTCGACTTTGAGTGTGTCCGCTCACGTTACTGGAACTCGACTGATGTACACCGTTTGGTGGGTGTTAAGCGACTCATTTGTGGGACAGAATTAAATTAAATATTCGCGCGGTGGCGTGTCCGACTGCGGTGATGAATGACAAGCGACTGACTGGAAAAGGGATGAAGATGGGTAATTTTACTTTTGCACAGGACAACCAATAGAGATCATACTTCTGCTCTTTCATTGCCACGCCCGTCGATGTGTGGTGAATACATTGGTCTATTCGATAGTCGACGAACATGGGAGAATGAGAGAACAGAAACACGATGTACGATGATCTCGGGGTGGGTTTGGTTGTGTGTGCTGGTATCAAATGCAGTTTCTGAGAATGACCTACTGCCCTAGTGTTACGGCTGTGGTGATCTCAGAGTGCATTGAACCGTATGGAAACAGAATTATGGAGGAGAGCAAATGTAGCCGGTGCTATTCACCTACGAAAAGAGCTCATTGATCCCATGCGAATGGATGATCTGCGGAAAAGCCGAAGTGACGCCAAATTGGCTAGGGTAATTTATCATGAGAACTAATTAGATATTTTGATAAATTTCCCAGCGGTTGCATGAGTATGCAACAGTGTCGTCTGCCTCGACTTGTTGTTGCTAACCGACATGATGTGATTTCCGATGGAAATCTCATGCGCTAGCAAAAATGGAGTTGCCGTATGGCAAAGAGGTAGCTGAATTCAATTATGCATTATCTGCGTAGAAGAATGAATTCAGCTATGCGTCCATTTGAGAAATATGGTATTTCAGGTGAATAGCATGAACGCTGGGATAGGGGTTGATGTGACGCGCTGTTAGCGGTCGAAATTAGCTTAGAATTGTGGGCTGGTTCTCCATGTGATATAGAGAACCCCCACAGCCGTTACCATCCACCGACCGAGCCGGTCGCGTCACTCCCGCTGTCCGTAGCGCCGCGGACACGCGAAATTTCAACCGCGAGTCGAGTTTCCTTGTCGCTAAGTGTACATTTTGTCATCCAAAGTCGCGTGAGGAAAGTTTTAATATACAAGTCGTCGGTTCATTACAGCGGACGTGTACGCGTGGTTTCAGTGTCTAATTGGATTAATTTACGATTTCAATCTTTCAATTATCCTTCTTAATTTTAAAGACAGTGGCGAATATACAAAATAAAGGTATCAAAATACTTGGATACATCTAAACCAATAAAAAGGACATTTACTTTAACAGAATAACCGTGTGTTTAATTTTCCGGCAGCGGTTCCTGGGTGTTGTTTATTAATGTGTTCTGTTTACTTCTTGTGGACGGTGTGTTTCGAAGAATTTTTCCTTTACTCAAAGTTGTGGAGAAACGTGGCGGCGTTTTGCTCTTTTGATCGGTGAACAATTTCTTGGTGGAACATTATGATGGAGGAGGAAGGTGAACAGAGTGCCCATGCCTGGCACAATACTTCCTCCCCATAGGCGTAAACAAGTATTGTAGACGGTCACGGGCACTAGGTTCACTTTATCCCCAAACACTTGTCCGCCGAAAAATCGTTCACAGGAAGAAGAATGAATACAAACGCACAGGGTTGTTTTATGGTTAATGTTTTTATTTTTACTAATTTTTATATCAGTACATACACATATGGGTAATTCCCCAGGATCACTTTCTGTATTTAATTTTATGTTTAAATGTAACACTGGTGGACAGCAATTGAGTCTTGAATTGGAATTTTAATGTTAATAGTATGCTCACATAAATTTGTTCTATCAGAATAGTTTATTAATTGCAACAAACTTCACTTCGATGAAAATTCACTTTACCGCCTCGTACAACCGACTGTAAACTTCGACTTGCTCGTAAAACTCGTTCAGAATAAAACATGTGTGCGCACACGACGTAGGTTAATGCTCGACTGTGGTTGAGATGTGACTTCTGCGGCGTGACCGCCCGCGGTGGTGATTGTAAAACGACTGATCCCAATTAGGGATGAAATTTGGAATTTGGGCTTTGCACGGCTATTAGCCTCCTCGATAGTACAGTGGTTAGTATACCCGCCTGTCACGCGGTAGACCGGGGTTCGATTCCCCGTCGGTGAGCCTCTGGCGCAAGACTAATGACCTTGCCCGGAAAAAACAAATCATTATGGAAAATTTAACAAGCTTCAGGGCTTGCTAAATAAGGCCAAGACCGGCCCCCGATTGTAGTGCCGATGATGATGATGATGATGATGATTACGCCTATTAGCCAATCATCAGCGCGCTCTCTCATGAATCCTTAAGTTTCATGTCTCAGCGAGGTGGATAAACACTTGCGCGTCCAATCGAGGGTCGCTGGGCATGCGAAGGAAGAAAAGAACAAAAGAGAGAGCGCAATAACGTCGGGGTTGACTTAGCTTGTGTGCTTGTACCAATGCAGACTCTGAGGATGACCCACTGACCTAGTGCGATGACTGTTGTGATCTCAGAGTGCAATGAACCCTGGGAAGATAAAAATGTGAAGGAGATGAAAATGTTTAGTAGCTATTCACCTGTAAAAAGAGGTCATTAATTCCAGCGAATGGAGTGTCTGGGGAAGGTGAATAGGACGCCGAATCGGCTAGGGAAATATTACCGTTGGAAACACGCTAAGGAATTCGGCAATTACCCAAGCCATTGGATGATGATGCAACCGCGTCGTTTGATTCGACTTGGTTGTTGCTAACCAACATGAATTGCAATTTCCGGTGGAAATCTTATGGGATAGAGGAATGGAGTTGCCGTATGGCAAAAAGGTAGCTGAACTCAATTATGCTTTGTCTGCATAGAATAATGAGTTTAGCTATGCGTCCTTTGGGAAAACATTGTTTTCAGGTGGAATAGCTTATAGGGGAATAAGGGTTGAAATGACGCACTGAAAGCGGTCGAAATAAGGTTTGAATTGTGGGTTGGTTCTCCATGTAGTATAGAGAACCCCCACAGTACCACAATGGGCACGCGTACGTGAGTGTGGGTCTGATAATTTGTTTGTAGATGAGCAGTTTCACTTTGTGAGAGAGACTATTAGGTTTACACACGACTCTTCTACATCGATTAAGCTGAATTGGGGCTTTATGAAGGGAATTTTTAATGTGGGAGGACAAAGAAAAGTTATTCCCAGATATTTTAGGGTTTTGGAGGGTTTTATCAGAGTGGTGTTTAGTTTAATTTTAATTTTGTTGTGGCAGCGTCTAGTGTTGTTTGTACAGTGTTTGTTTTTGCCCTTGAACACTATGAGCTGCGTTTTATTTGGGTTAAGGTGAATTTTCCACTTATTAAAGTATCTTGATAGGTTAGGGAGGAAGTTGTTAATGCGGTTTCTTCCAGCCTTAACAAATTTGCTGCTGAAGTAAATTAATGTATCATCAGCATAATTCAGCATTACAACATTAGGAGATACGGGTTGAGGAATATCTGAGGTATATAGCAGATATAAGATTGCCCCTAAAATGGACCCTTGGGGAACATCCGCGGTTATGTTGCGAGCTTCTGAGACAGAAGAATTTATTCTCACAACGGATTTTCGGTCAGAAAGATAAGAGGCTAAGAGCTTTGTTATGTGAGAGTTTAGACTAAATATGGAGCGCAGTTTGTAGAGAAGCCCTGTGATCCAGACGCAATCAAACGCCTTTGAAATATCAAGAGATATGCACACGGTAGGGCTTTGGTTTTGGCGGCCGGTTGTAACATCGTGTGTAAGTTTTAGTAGAGCATGACATATGGATTGTCGCTTACGGAATCCGAACTGAGAGTTAGGGATGAGAGCGTTCTCATTGGCAAATGAGAAAAAATTTTGATAGATCTTGCGTCCAAGTATCTTACTTCATCATCATCATCGGCACTACAACCGGGAACCGGTCTTGGCCTTATTTAGCAAGTCCTGAGGAGTGTTAAATTTTCCATGATAATTTGTTTTTCCGGGCAAGGTCATTAGTCTTGCGAAGAATTCGGGCAGGTCTTTAAGTAGGACGGGTTAGGCTCGAAAGAGATGTCCGTGAAGGAGTTTTTAAAGAAAGAAGCGAATAGATTAGCAATAGTTTGGGGGTCGGTTGAAGTAATTGTGTCACAGGAAAGGGAGTTGGGATAGGCGTCAGATTTGTAATTAATATAGTGTAAACAAAGATTTGGGGTCGTTGATTAGGATGGTTTGTGTTTTAGAGAGGTAGTTGAACTAGAAGGAGTTGTAAATCTGTGTGAAGTTATCGTGTTTTGCCATATTCTATTTTCGTTCGGTGTTCTTCACTATTTGCTTGTGTATTCTGTGTGTATCTGTTAGAAACGCCACAATACTCCCTCCTCAGTATCTTTGTTACGATAAATTTCGTCTGCGAATGACGGAGCGAAGAACGAGCAAGTGAGAGGACGTCTGAGCAGGCGAGTGTGCCGGTGCTCTAGGCGGAAGTCGTGATCGGGTAGTAATGTTCTGTTTATGGGAGATTGTGTGTTGTGTGTATACATATCACGTCGGGGTCACCAATTATAGCGTATTGCGACGATAGTAAAGAATGCGTGATTCGAACTGACGCTATGACATTAGAATCACTAAAAATTGAACCAATGCCAAACACATCAGGTCACTGCCGCGTGTACGAATTCGATTTGTAAACTCAAGTTCACTCAACTGATGTGGAGTTGCTATATGATTGCTTGGTATACGGCAGATGCTTTTTCTTATTCGATATTCTTTCGGTGTTCCTCACTATTTGCTTGTATATTGTGTGTGTATCTGTTGGAAACGTCACAAATTTAAAAAAGGAACCGAGATAGTTGGAGTGGTCTTGGGAGGAACACGGTCTTAGGAAAATGTTCCACAAGTTATTCCACTTGTTCCGAAAAGTGTGGAGTTTGCGGTTGTACCATGGGAGCGACGAAACCAATATCCTATGTTGAGAATAAGGGACATATAAGGAAATGGCATTGTAGATTTCCTTGTAGAGAATGGCAGTAGCTTCTTCTACCTCTAGATGATCAAAGCGAAATGCGATTCTGCTAAGATGCTCATTTAGAAGGCGAAAGTTTGCTTTGCGGAAGTTGTAGGAAAAGCTGTCATGAGGTGGAGCGGGTTGGGCTACGTGATCACGATATTGGAATAAGAGAAGCGGGGGGTGGTAATTATCAATGGCAGAGAGGGCGTGTGGACTAGGGGCAACTGAGGAATTATAGGGGTCTGTTGTGAACACGGGGTCCAGTTGTCTCCCCATATGATTTCGGACATTGCTTACTTGATGGAGGCATGAGTCGGTGGGACCGTTTATAAAAATACATTCCTTGGAACTAGTGGGGTATGAGACGTAGAAGGCTTGTTCGTCAGCCAATGTCCATTGGAGATGGGACAAGAACGACGATATCGTCTATTGAGGTGCTTAACTCGGTTAGGTAATCTACCGCTTCTATTGCGAGTTCGTATGATGGTATGGTATGGTAATTGTCAATGGTTGTGAGGCCAAATGGGCTAGGGCAACTGAGAAATTATAGGGGTCCGTGGTAAACATGAGGTCAAGTTGTCTCCTCATATGATTTGGGACAGTGCTTATTTGACGAAGGCTAGAGTCAGTGAGACCGTCTATAAAAAGACGTTCCTTGGTACTTGTAAACTCAAGTACACTCAACGGATGTGGAGTTGCTATGTTATTGCTTGGTATACGGCTGATGCTTTTTCTTATTCGATTTTTCTACCGTGTTCTTCACTATTTGCTTGTATATTGTGTATATATCTGTCAGAAAAGCCACAAAGTTAAAAAAGGAACCGAGATAGTTGGAGTAGTCTTGGGAGGAACGCGGTCTTAGGAAAATGTTCCACAAGTTATTCCTCTTGTTCCGAAAAGTGTGGAGTTTGCGGTTGTACCATGGGGGCGACGAAACCAATATCCTATGTTGAGAATAAGGGACATATAAGGAAATGGCATTGTAGATTTCCTTGTAGAGAATGGCAGTAGCTTCTTCTACCTCTAGATGATGAAAGCGAAATGCGATTCTGCTAAGATGCTCATTTAGAAGGCGAAAGTTAGCTTTGCGGAAGTTGTAGGAAAAGCTGTCATGAGGTGGAGCGGGTTGGACTACGTCATCACGATATAGGAATAAGAGAAGCGGGAGGTGGTAATTGTCAATGGTTGTGCGGCCATGTGGGCTAGGGGCAACTGAGGAATTATAGGGGTCCGTTGTAAACATGAGGTTAAGTTGTCTCCCTATATGATTTGGGACATTGCTTATTTGACGGAGGCTAGAGTCGGTGAGACCGTCCATAAAACACGTTCCTGAGTACTTGTGGGGTTAGAGAAGTAAAAGGATTGGTCGTCTGCCAATGTCCATTGGAGATGAGGGAGATTAAGCAGTTGGTAATGTACCGATTCTATTACGAGTTCGTATGACACGATAGGTCGTGAAGAAGGTATATAGAAGTAAATAACATATAAAGACTTTGGGCGCTGGTCGATTTTTATTGCGACATGATCGAGATTGAGAGAGGAAGAGATGGCAATTAGAGATGAGGCGAGTCTGTTTTGAATGGCAAGCAGCACTCTTGGCATGGGGAATCGGGATCTTATCGATGAACATAGTCTTCGCGGAAAACGTAAGAGGAGGAAGGGAATAGTTCTAGAATATTAATACTAGGGATACGGTTGGTCTCGATCAGAGCGAATATATCGAATGGGACGGTATGTGCCTTTTGCAGAGTCGATTGCGCTTTGGAGCGGAGATCTCTGACATTCTAATAATAGATGGTTAGGGGAGTATTGAGAGTCATGAGATGGTGAGTGGAGGGCGACTGATTGGGGTCAAGAGACATCATTATTGGGAGAGGGTCTTCTTTTTTTTTATGAATATATTGATAAAAAGCCGCGAGACCTTTTGACACTTTTTGTGGGAGCATATTGAAATTTTTGTGGAGTTTCATAAGCAGGTTGCGAAGGCTGGGGAAGTCTGTAGGTAGATCTTCCTGCTGAATGAAAACTATGACGCTGGTTTTCGTTATACCTCCATAGCACACAAAATCAGATTTGGCATCGAGGTAAGAAAGATGGAGGCGGACATTTTCGTAGGTCAGTTTGTTTCTAAGTTTAGACTAGGCGTACCGATATTCAGATGAATTGACGGTTTGCTGTGTGGTTTTAACAGTTGGAGGTAAGAGGAGATCTATAATGGGTCTGGCGTAAGGGTGTGTTGGGCGGCGGCGACATGACGATGTGGGATGGGGGGATGCGAAATTCGGTCTTGAGTTGGGTTCAATACCCGCCTATCAGACGGGAGACTGGAGTTCGATTCTCCGTCGGGGAGCCTCTGGCGCAAGACTAATGACCTTTCCCGGAAAAAACAAATTATTATGGAACATTTAACAAGCCTCAGGACTTGCTAAATAAGGCTAAGACCGATTCCCGGTTGTAGTGCCGATGATGATGATGATGATGGTGATGAAGAGGGGGGTTTAGAGTGAAAGGTGCTAAAGCGGTTCGAATTTGGCAGAGGAGAGAGATTTTAACTTGACTTGGGATAGGATTTAATGGTTCGAGTTTTGGTTGGTTTGGAAAGAGTGGTTCGGATGTGGCACGATTTAGGGGGAGGAGGAGAGGTATGCATTGGCTGGGGGTGGGGTGGGGGGATTTAGGGGACGAATTATGATTGGAATTGGGAGAAGCGGGGGGGCAAGGAACCGAATTGATATTGGCGGCTGAATTAGAAGGGGGGGAGGGGGGTCTGTGATCACCTGCTAAGGATTTAGGAAAGGGAGCCTGGTGTTTACTTGATTGGTTGGGGTTGCTGTTAAATATTGTCAACCTGCCGATCCTGAGGTAACCTGATCTGTTCGGATGAAAAACCGGGAAACATGTGGCGTTCTATTACGGGAATACTGTAGTTTTTCAGAAGGTATTCCGAAATCCAATTAGAGTTCGTGGTTTTGTGGGTGCCCTTTAAGAAATATATGGTAATTGGTTTATTGGAAAGATTGAGTTTATTAATACGGGCCTCCCATTCTACACGGGTCTAAGATGTACCAAAATGGACGACTGGAGAGGTATCGACGGGGACCGCCGCAGAAATGGAAGGGGATGATAATTATATAATTTTAGGCTCCTCGGTAGTATAGTGGTTAGTATACCCGCCTGTCACGCGGGAGACCGGGGATCGATTCCCCGTTGGGGAGCCTATGTCGCAAGACTAATGACCTTGTCCGTAAAAACAAATCATTATGGAAAATTCAACAAGCCTCAGGACTTGCTAAATAAGGCCAAGAACGGTTCCCAGTTGTAGTGCCGATGATGATGATGATGATGATATTTATATTCCCTGTACGTGATAATTATATTTCCTGTACGAACGCTTCGTTTAGGCCACAAAGGACATGATTAACTTGTTAATCCACCTTCCACTTAAGTATGACCTGCAGATGAGTATGCTCAATTCTTCGGAAACTCAAAGAACTCAACTCGTAAATGTTGTACACTGGTACCAAGTACATACGGCCATTCCACCAACGCACTGGGCTTGTTCCTCACCAGTCGAAGTTTCTTCAGTCTTGACGACTTCAAACTACTCTATCATGTCAACTAAATTTCTTCTTATCAACAGCAATATTATTGAAAAATCTTCACAAAGAATATCATGGCTATACGATAATGCCAAGTGGAACGGTCTTAACGACTTCTTTGATAAATTAACTTTGTCATTATTCTTCCTCGATGAGAAAGTTAATGTTTTGTACAACTAACCCGATAACATTAGCCGAAAGCCCAGGCAGCTAGCGCTATTTAGAATTAAGTTACTGTGTAATTAATTACATCGTAATAAATAATAATAATAACCCGATAACAGGTATGGAAATGTCCCTGTACATATTCATACCTGCCTAACGCAATAACAGACACTATTTATCTGGACCCAGGCTCCTCGACAGTATAGTGGTTAGTATACCCGCCTGTCAGCCGGGAGACCGGGGTTCGATTCCCCGTCGGGGAGCCTCTGGTGCAAGACTAATGACCTTGCCCAGAAAAAATAAATCAATTTGGAAAATTTAACAAGCCTCAGGACTTGCTAAATAAGGCTAAGACCGGTTCCCGGTTGTAGTGCCGATGATGATGGTGATTTATCTGGACCCGATATACAACGTTTCGTACTGAGTAGGAATATTAATGAAGTCAAACGTGCTCTTGCCTGTGGACGCGTGGAGCTGAGCATTCACAACCCCTCTGGTGAAACCGATATTCCCGCTATACTTTCAATAGTTGCGAATGCTTTTCTATTTCAAATGGGTGAAAGACAGTTTAAATCTTATTCGATCTTCCTTTTCCTTGTATCCAACCCAACTTTCCATCCGCCTGTGCCATAAAACTTTAAGAGTACATTCCTCCTATATTGTTATGCATGTTATGAATATAAAACACACAACAGAAACACTCATCCTGACTATCAGGCAGATCATGAATTCCGTTGGGTGTAGGTATCTGGTAGATACTGAGTTTAGGAATATTTATGTGACGATTTCCACTCCACGTGGGTGCTTGTTATCTTCTATATTAGTTTTATTTTATAAAACCTGTTTTTATTTTCTTTTTTTTTTAATTCAGTATTAATTTAATTTAATTTAATAATAATTTAAATTTGGTTTTTATTATTTGAATTTCGCTTTGATTAGTTTTATTCTTTATTATTTTTTTTTTTTACTTAATGTAAATACAGAATTTTCCTTTCAGCAAATCAAGTCGTGGTATCCTATTACATCCACATTATAACGGTAAGATAATAAAAAGGATTCCGGATTTTAGGAGTTAAATGAGAGCTTTCTGTTTCCTCTTTTCTAATAATAACTTCCTTTTGTTTTTTCTTTACACTAACACTAGATAAATCTTAAGGACACTGTTTTTGAATTTAACGGTCTTTCTTTTGTAAGCCTTGCCACACACACAAGTTTGATTTCTACTTCCTACTACATATTTTTAAAATTTTCCTTTTCAAGTATTTTACCATTTTCGAATAAAGTTTTTCATATTATTTGTTTGGTTATATACAATACATAAATAGGAAACAGCGTATTATCAAAAAATGTCCAAAAAGCGACCATTTATAAATAAAATTCGTTCGTATACTAAACTTTCCATTAGTAAATTATTGAAATGAATAGATAAGAAAATCTTCAGATAAGTTAGCCGAAATACATAAAAGATAATAATACTTGGACTACATATTGTCTAAGCAAAAGATGGTAATTGATTGGTTGAGTCCATATAAACTTCGAAAAGTTCTAAATCCGAAAAAAATTATTTATCTTCGGTTATAAACTTAATTGAAGAAAATGCCATATGTGATCTTATAACTAATAATGCTAAAACAGCACAAGGAGCATGTTTACTTACTTTACTTTACTCGATAATTTATATCATAATTTTCTCTTGATTTATAATATCATAATCTCTAAGAAAAATATTTATTTAATATTCTATGTTTACCTTCACTGACACAATTGATTTATTATAGCCTTCAAAGAAAATATTTAGCGTACCTACAACTTTGCTTCTGTTGTATCTTCCAGAAATTGGAGGTTTTATTGCGGAAAATCGTTACACATTTTTGATTTAAAATATTGTCCATCTCTGGTTACTAATTTCTTCCATTTTTGTTGTAGCATAGTAATCCGGCGTCTATATAAAATTGAGAGGCGACATAGTTTATTACTTCTTCATAAAAACAGCAGGGCTGGTTGTGTGCCAATGATCGAAACAAGTGGTAGTCCTAGCGAGAAACGGTGGCTGGGGTAGGTCTTCCCGTTTCAGGGTTTCCAAGCATGGCTTGACCACCTTCGCAATATGGGGTCAAGCAGAGTCACGCTGCAAAATCACATTACCATGTCTCTGGTTTTATTGCGGCTACATCAGTTGCAAGCGACGCCGACCACTCGTGTGTCAGTGGGTTTTAACAGCTCATCATACACTACGCCAATCTGGTCCCACCAAATACAAAGCAGGAGTCGTTAACGTTAAATTTAGACTTCGACGTGAAAGCATGGCCGGCAACTCTACAATTTTCTGTGCTTGAGGTTTTCGTAATGACCCTATTTTTCGTCTCCAGCCAAAAAGCGATGCAGAAATCTCTTCCGTCCTTACCTTTCCAGCAGCTGTTCCCCAACAAAGAAACGTCGTTTAACATCTCTCGGCTTCAGCTCGTATGGTACCAAATTTCTTTGCTTCAAAGTCGCTGTCATTTTTTGAAGCGTTTTTAAATGGCTTGTTGAGTCATGCCCAGTGATGGTGCCCAATCTTCTTGATTTTAACATAAGTTTAACAAGTAATACTTCAAATTCTGCATCTTCGAAACCCTTCTCTCTTCCACCTGCAAGTTTACGACGCCACATTCATCGTTTGTTAAACTGTTAGAAGCACTCGTGACACTTTCTTTCACTAAAAATACCCTCGCAATAAGTTTCTGAGACTAATCGATCGCAGTAGCAGATTTTTTCATATCTAGGGAGAAAACTAAAACGTCTCGCGAATGGCGTGAATTTGGCTCGTATACTGACATTTTCAATCGAGAATAACTTTATTAGGCGGACACAAATTGACTAAAATTTCTATGGCGTTACGTTGATTCATTTACTTCGACGGCCACCTACCGCAAAAGCCATTTATGTTATAGGGAAACGGCGGCAGCAAATTAATTCAGTTTACTTTCACTTCTTCAAAGTACTAGCGATGTGGTATTGTCCATTGTTTTCAACTTAGCTTCCAGTTTGTAAAATCTTATAAAACGTATCTTTAGATATCGCCTTTAGTATTCATCTCCTACACCCACAAAAATTAGACTAGTTGATCTAAAATAAAAGATACAACCGAAAGCATGCCATTTATCATATAATAATACAACATCATCCACCTCTCGCTCTTCGCGTTGTGGACAGAGAAGTGAACTGTCGTGTCCGAAACGGCTTAAGTATATATGGTACCCACCATGCCCCGACAAGGAGCGCGTAAGATGGTAATTGCAGTTTCCGTGTGGATGGCTTATCCAGGTTTCTACAGATGGAATGAGTTTAACGGTTCATCTGCCTTTTAAGCGCGTATTCCATCTAGCCTGACATACGACGACAGGAGCTTCTCTTTCTTCTAACTTTATTCTTGCCATTCATCATCATCATCGGCCTTATTTAACAAATCTCTCCACCGGTCCCGATTTCGAGCCGATGTCATCCAGTTTGGCACTTCCAGGCCCTGGGCGTCGTGGTCTACGCCATCCCTCCATCGCAGACAAGGTCTGCCGCGCTGTCTCCTTCCATACATCCTGCCACAAAGGACTTTCCGGGCAGGCTCCTCTTCGCTCATTCGACCTAGGTGTCCCGTCCACCGGAGTCTACCGAGCTTGATTTTTCTTACAACATTACCTTCAAGGTAGATTGCGTACAACCCATGGTTGTTGCGTCTCCGGAAACGTCCTCTCTCACATACGGGGCCAACAATTCCCTTAAGACCTTCCTCTCGAACGCGGCTAAGAGTTCAGAGTGCCTTTTATTGAGCACCCACGTCTCGGATCCATACATGTGTTCTGATAAAATCATGGTCTTGTACAATAGTAGCTTGGATGTCCTGGATAAATTTCGGGATTTAAAGAGACTTGATAGACCATAGTAGGCTTTGTTCGATTTGATCAGCCGTTCGCGTATTTCTTCTTTCATATTGTTACTTCTGACCGTAGGTTGTTAAAGGATAGCACTACTTCAAATTCGTGCTCCACTACCCTGATAGTTTGACCAACGTTAGGTCTTCTTTTCGCATAAGTTGCCACCATGTACTTAGTTTTTCCCTTATTAATGTGCAGTCCCAGTTTTTTGTGCCGCCTGCTCGATCTGGGTGAAGGATTCCTGTACAGCCGATTCGGTTCTACCGATGATGTCGATGTCATCTGCCTAGGCAAGTATTTGGCTGGACTTGGTGATAATAGTCCCTTTAGTTGTAACACCAGGGTCACAGATGACTTTCTCCAACGCCAGGTTGAAGAGGAGGCAGGCCAGACCGTCCCCTTGTCGGAGTCCATTAAAGATGTTTATTGGTTTGGAAAGCAATCCCACTATTTTTACTTCACTAGTTACGTTGGTCATGGTCAACCTACAAAGTCGTATCAATTTGTTTGGAATGCCGTACTCTCTCATGGCATTATATAGTTCTATCGTGGCTATCCTGTCATAGGCGGCTTAAAGTCTATAAATAGATGATATAATGGAATCTTAAATTCCAGACATTTTCCCATCGCCTGCCAAGGGGTGAATATCTGATCAATCGCTGATTTGACTGGGATGAAGTTACACTGATATTTACCAATGATGGCTTTAGCGTATGGGGCTATCCGATTTGTAGGATAGAGTAGAGTATTTTATAGGCGATACTGAGCAATATTATACCCCTATAGTTGCTGCACACTGTGATGTCTGCCTTCTTATGTATGGGGCAAATTATTCCGTGACGCCAATCTTCCGGCATCTCCTCTTGCTCCCATACGTGCACCACGATCTCATGAATTGCATGATGTAACGCTGTCCCTCCTTGTTTGATCAGCTCAGCTGGTATGCCATCAGCTCCGGGGGGCTTTATTTGATTTGAGCTGTCTAATGGCTTTTAATGTTTCCTCAATGCTTGGTGGCGGCAGCATTTGGTCTTGAGCTTGCATTGGTGGATGCTCCAAATCTTCTGTGAGCTGACTATTTAGCAATTCATTGAAGTGCACTTCCCATCGCTCTAGAATGCCTTCAGGATCGGTGATCAGATTACCCTCTTTATCCTTGCAGTAAGTGCAGCGGGGTGTGTACCGCGTCATACTGCCGATTATTTGGTAGAACTTCCGCGCCTAGTGCAGACCTCGCTCTCCACTTTTCTCTATTTCACAGACAAGGTTTTTTTCCCAGGCACTTTGCTTTTGTCTGTGAAGTCTTTTTTCAGATCTTCTGAGCTCTTTATATTTCTCCTCGCGCACCCGCGTCCTATGAGACTGCTGCATTGCCCGGTATGCAGCATTCTTACATTCAGTCGCTAGTTTGCACTCATCATCAAACCAGTCGCTCCGATATATACGACTACTGCCTACGATGGAGTTGGCAGTACTAATGACAGTATTCTTAAAGCGTGTCCATTTCTCTTCTACAGCCGGCATTCTAGCCCCAGGACTTACTCTCCCTCCGTCGAGTTCTTCGAGGGCGAGTCTTAACGTATGACCAAAGGTGTTACTGGTATTCCCATTGCGTAAGGCAGCCGTGTTGATTCGAACCTGATCCGCGCATGCAATACGTCTCCATAAGGCAATCCGCGCTCGGAAAACTGTACCAACAAAATAGTGATCCGAATCGACGTTGGCACCTCGGTACGTTCGTACCGTCATCAGGCTCGAGGAGTGGCGGCGATCTATTAACACATGGTCAATTTGGTTGCGAGTGGCTCCATCTGGTGATACCCAGGGGGCTTTGTGGATATCTTCACGTGGAAACCTGGTACTCGCAACGACCAAGTTTTCGATACTGCCAGTTCGATGACTCGTAGTCCATTGTCATTAGTGTTCTCATGCAAACTATGGGAACCTGTGAGGTGCCTGAAAACCGGCTCCCGACCTATTTTTGCATTCAAATCACCAAGAACGAATTTCACATCGTATCTTGTGCAGGCATTGAGAACCCGTCCGACGTTCTCGTAGTATTCTTCTTTTTCGTCGTCAGGGGACTCGTCTGTAGGTCCGTGAACGTTTACGAGGCTTGCGTTCTTAAACTTGCTTGCACGCGAAGAGTGCATAGCCTTTCGTTTATTGCATTAAAGCCGATGACGGCAGGCTTCAGTTTTTGGCTGACTAGAAAGCCTACCCCGAGCACATGGTGTTCTGCATGGCAGCTGTAATAAATGGCATACTCGTTTCTTTGAATAACACCACTCCCCGTCCATCTTATTTCTTGTAATGCTGTTATGTCAGCCTTATATTCGGACAGGGCATCGGATAGCTGCTGTGCAGCTCAAGCTCTGTATAGTAAGCGGACGTTCCATGAAAAAATTCCTAAATCGTTTAGCAATTTTCGTTTCCGTGGTCGTCGTCGTGTATCCGGTCCATACCCGAGGCTTGTTAAATTTGCCATAATAATTAATTTTCACGGGCATGGTTATTAGTTTTGCGCCAACCTTTCTCAGGATGTCGCTGCATGCATTGGTTCACTACTTCGCGGGTGCCAAAGTAGCTATCGAGGGGTGTCACGTGGAGACTGCATGTCAACTTGGATTGAAGGGGGACAAAGATCGTCCTGGCCTACGCCGGGTTGAAAGCAATCAGTAACTTTGCCCTGTATGTTCACCACTGGATAACTACTTTGACACCCACCAAGTAGTGACCCAATGCATGCAGCGATATCCTGAGAAAGGTTGGCGCAAGGCTAATAACCTTGCCCGGAAAAAACAATTATTATGGACAATTTAACACGTCTCGGATATGGGCCGGATACCGGTGGAGAGACTTGCTAAATAAGGCCAAGACCGGATCCCGGTTGTAGTGCCGATGATGATGATAACATAATATTCCGCCGGAGTGGGCCAAGAGCTGACACTAGGAGAACTCCTGCAGACACATCATAGGATTGGCGAAGGCCAGGACGACCCTTGTCCCTGTTCAATCCAAGTTGAGATGCAGTCTCCACGTGACACCACTGGATAGCTACTTTGGCAGCCGCCAAGTAGTGAACCAATGCATGCAGCGGCATTCTGAGAAAGGTTGGGGCAAGGGTAATAACCTTGCCCGGAAAAACAAATTATTATGGACACGTCTCGGATATGAACCGGATACCGGTGGAGAGACTTGCTAAATAGGGGCAAGACTGGATCCCGGTTGTGATGATGATGACATAATATTCCGCAGGAGTGGGCCAAGAGCTGACATTTGGAGAACTCCTGCCGACATATCATAGGATTTTCTACCTTCGTCCGTCTCGTATATCAGCTTTCTGTTGGTGAAGTAGCTTATGACGATTTTTAGGAGGCAGAGCAGTGTGTCCATTTGACTGAGGGCTCTTCCGATGGACAAACGATTGGTCGAGTTAAAGGCGGCTTTTACGTCCATTGTTACAGCGGCACAGTATTTCTTTGTTCCTGCTTCCCATCGTTTCCTTTTATTGTTTCGGCTGCCATATCGACCACTGTTTTGATGGCGTCGATGGCCTGAAGCCATATTGGTGATCCGATAGCGGTCCGTAGTTTTCGGCTATGCAACTTTCTCATATATGTAGTTTTCGGCTATGGGGGCAACCTGCCATATATGATTTTCTCCATATTTACCCCATTGTGTCCAGGAGGCATATAGGATTGACTAACTGGCGGTTTATATCTTTCCTTTTGGCAGAGTACTACTTCAGGAAATATTCCTTCTCCTGTTTCTGTTTGGCCACTTGGAATACCTGCGGTCTCGTTCAAAGCACAGCTTTAATAGTTCTGTTTGGGATCCTATATATAAGCTTTTTGTCGCGTATTATTTTCCACGCGTTCTGCGTTTCTCCTAACGACAATGCTCGGATGGTTTCGGTACCGGACTTTATGACAATGTTCTACTCCATGTTGGGTTTCCGAGGAAAGATGTGCTCTACTGTTGAACCCAACATATTGGGACAAGTTATGTGTTGGGCTTTATGTCCCTTCAGTTTTGTCATGACCATTTTAAAACCGGTGCCCAAAGATTTATGTCTGCGTACGTACATAAGTTTTTAAAGCATCTCGGCTTGTTGTTTTTTATGGCCACTTTTGGGTCGTGCCTTAGCTTTTTTAGATTGTTAAGGTGTTCTTTAAAGCCAGCTCTTCCTCTTAATCTTTTCATGATGCCACGGGATTGTAATCACTGTGCTCTTAGTGCTTTAATTTCGTCCGTCCACCAATAGCGTGGTTTTCTTTCATCCGTTGGTATCCTTTTTGTTGCTGCGCCACACGCTTTTAGCCACGAGTAGGGCGTTAGAATATACTCACAGCTACGCCGGCTTGTCGTAAGAGGCGACTAAAGGCCGAGTGGTACCCGGGGTCCCAACGCCCTGTGCGCCCGGTGAAATACCACCTCATCAAGCTTTAGGCTCCGTGAAATGGTCGGGAGCAATCACTGGCCATCTTTCAGGGCTTGGCTGATGGACCGGTTCGAGGAAAGGTTGGTTGGGTGGTAGTCGGTCCCAAGGTGAGATATCACCCCGTCACGCTGTACATTCCGCGATATCGCCGAGAGAAATCTTGACGGTGTTTCGGATGCGTCGCTGATGGCCCGGACTGACACGGATATAAGTCATGATGGTACCTTCGGATATAAAGAATTCCTGAGGTAAACTAGTCTCCCATTCGGATCTCCGGGAGGGACTATGTCATGGGGAACATCATGCAGATATCATGATAAATAACGGAACTTTGAGAGGTTCGTCATCGCATAACCGGGCTCGCTCTCGTGGCTCTGCCCACGCTCGACTGCTGACGGCGTTTTGTAACATCAGGGGCATGGGTTTCACCAATACGAATGTAAACACCGTCCACCAATATTTGCAAACAACGAAACCTGATATCATTGCCCTAAGTGAGACCCAGGTCGATTCGTCAACTGATTCGACATATCTTCGTTGCTCAGGATACGACTTACATTCGAAATTCCGTTTTAAGGTCGGAGTCTGTATCTTCGCGCGGTCCAATCTGGCTTGCCAGAGGATGGAGGCGTTGGAACCCAATAATATGGACATCATATGGTTGAGGGTCGTGCTGAGGAATTCCGTTAAATTTCTTTGTTGTCTTTACCGCTCCCCGAATGACGATCGACCGGCGACATTTTTCAAACATCTTTCATATACCGTCGACTGGATACAGATCAACCACCCAGCTTCTGAAATTGTTGTCCTTGGCGATTTTAATGTTCACAATTCCGACTGGTTGTTACATTCTAACAGAACCGATGAGGCTGGGAGGCTGGCGAAGATGTTTGCTGTAAGCCACAACTTGACTCAACTCGTGGGGGAGCCAACGCGAGTACCAGATGCCCGAGGCGATTGTGCGAACACCCTGGATCTGTTTTTGACATCCGAACCGAGTATTTATACCGTAGAGGTTTCTGCGCCACTGGGGAACTCAGATCACTGTTTGGTATCTGTCGCACAAGCACTTGCATATCAAACGAATAACCGGCCTATTCAGCTTCGCCATGTATGGAAGTATGGGGCTGCTAACTGGGACGATTTGCGAGATTTCTTCGCATCCTTTCCATGGTCAGAGGTGTGCTTCGGAAACTCCGATTTTAACGCTTGCGCGGAGTCGGTATCAGAGATTATTCTTCTGGGGATGGAGATGTATATTCCACATTCCATCAAGCGAGGTTTGTCTGATAAACCTTGGTTTGATAAAAAATGCGAGCAGATTACAGCGGCAAAAAATTGAGTTTTTAAGCAATAGCGCTCAAATCCCACCGATGTTAACAGAACGAATTTTGTTAGAATCAGAAACGCGTGCAACCAGGCGATTGATACCGCGAAGAAGGCTCACAACGACGGGGTGATCGATAAGCTCCTTCGGTGCCCAACTGATTCGCGCTCCTTTTGGTCAATGGCAAAAGCTGTAAGCAGTAACTTCGCAGCCTCCTCCTTCCCTCTGTGGTGACAGACGGCGGGACGTTAGTCACGAATTCAAAGGATAAAGCTAATGTGTTCGCGAATTTATTTTCCACGAATTCAAACCTCGATCCCGGCCTTTTGGAGGCACCTGTGATCGCACCGGTACGGTCTTCCTTGCGGAATGTGAGATTTCGTCCGCGCACTATTCAACGCATTCTACGTGAACTGGATTGTAGGAAGGCAACCGGCCCGGGCGGAATACCAGCAATAGTCCTTAAGAACTGTGCTCCAGAACTATCGCCGGTTCTTGGCAGCCTCTTCCGCTTATCTTATGCAAGGAAGACCTTGCTTGCCTGCTGGAAAATCGCTCGAGTTGAGCCAATCCTAAAGACGGGAACAAAGTGTCTCCCACAAAATTACCGTCCGATAGCATTACTGTCTATTTTATCTAAGGTGATGGAAAAAGTCATCAATACAGAATTAGTTAAGTATTTGGAGTGGAACGGACTTCTGAATGACCGTCAATACGGATTCTGTGGCAGGCCGTCCACGGGAGATTTTTTGACACTTATGGACATCTGCGATTGAACGGCATAGTGAGTCAAGGGCGGTCGCACTGAATATCTTCAAGGCTTTTGACCGCGTCTGGCACGGGGCATTGCTGAGCAAACTTCATTCATATGGACTTTCCCAACAGCTTTGCGACTGGACGAGGAGTTTCCTTGAGAATCGATCGATCCGGGTTGTTGTGGACGGCGAGTCTTCGGATCTGTATCCTGTTAATTCGGGGGTGCCTCAAGGTTCTATTTTGGCTCCAACCTTGTTTTTGCTTCACTTAAATGATTTGTTGAAGACAACGGATAACAAAGTGTTCAGTTTTGCGGATGATAGTACGCTTGTTTTCTCCTTTTCGAGTGTTCGGCCGATTGGTGCATCTGCGTCGCATCAGCTGAGAGGTAGGCAGATTGACTCTCTGAATCAGGATCTAGATAGGGTCCTGCAGTGCGGAAGGACCAATCTCGTCGACTTCAATGCAGTGAAGACACAATATACAACATTCACAAAGAAAAGTGGATCATCGGTTCCACAGCTGATGATGAATGGCCAGGCCCTCGGGGCTGGCGAAAGCTTGAAACTGCTCGGGGTCACGGTCTGTGAGAATGTATCATGGCATAAACACGTGTGGAGCATCGCCGGGTCGGCCTCAGGAAAACTGAGCTATCTTTTTAGAGCCAAGAAATATTTTACTCCGGCCCAACTTCTTCTCCTATATAAATCACAAATTAGACCCGCGCTAGAATATTGCCCTCATATTCGAAGCTCGGCTCCTAAACATACCCTCGACCTACTTGAGAGCATACAGAGACGAGCAATCCGCCTGATCGGGGACTCGGCGCTGACGTCGGGACTGCAGACGCTATCACATCGAAGGCGCATATCCGACCTCTGTCTGTTTTACAGATATTATCACGGGTACTGTTCTTCGGAGATTCTTGTTATTGTTCCACGCAATTCGGCTTATACGCGCTCCACAAGACCATCCAATGGATCGCACCCGTTTGTGGTTCATCTCCCGACGGCATGAATATCCCTGCACCCAAACTCGTTCCGTTACAGAGCGGGGAAGCTGTGGAACTCCCTTCCCACGCGAGTATTCCCAGAGCGTTACAACCTGTTCAAAAAGAACTGCAACAATTATTTGTTGGCATCTCGGGGCGCCCACTCGGCGCTATAGGTTCGCCTCTCCCGAAAGAAGTTTAATAAAAAGAAAAAAAGAAACTCTATTGTTGTTGCTGCGTCACACACGCTGTATTCACGTTGCTGCGTCACACGCTGTACTCACTACCTCTATTACTTCGCGGACAGTTTCCTTCTTTCGTGTATTATGTTGAAGGTCATTATTGTTACTTCGAACGAACCTTCATTGAATGTGCTGTCCTTACACTTAGGATCTTTTCGTGCTGAGTGATGGTTGTCATTCCTTCCTCCTAATTCCACTATTATGGCCTGGTGGTCATTGTGAGTGTGATATATGACGGTTTCTGTTTTTTCATTGACGTGTAAGAGTAAAACCATGTTATAGACAGATTACCTGTATGAGTTTTAAGTTAAAATATTCTGAGTAATTATGGCTTTAATATTTCTGTAAGCGTATCTTCAGTTCGCAAGTGTGGCGCAAGAGTAATGGTCTTGCCCGGAAAAAACAAGTCATTATGGAAAATTTAACCAGACTCAGGACTTGCTAAATAAGGCCAAGACCGATTCCCGGTTGTAGTGCCGATGATGATGATGATCTTCAGTTCGAACAATTGCATTTTTGGCTTGAATATTTTGACGTGCATTTTTGGTCCTTACTTTTGAGAAGAAATTTTGACTCCAATGTTTTTGGATTTGACATTTTTCTACGTGTGTATTTTCAGTTGAACTATTTTGACGACGGTATTTTAACCGAGATATTTGGTTTTTTATTTTGGTGTTGGTAATGCCTTATTTATTAGCTTACTACAATCTTAAAAAATATATTTCATTAAACATAGGACTTAAATAGATTTAATCTAACTTAACATATCTTAGCCGGGATTTCTTATTTTACTGTAATCTAATCTTCGGATATTCTGACCATAATATTTTTAACTCGAATATTTTGTCCGATCTTCTTGCATATGTGTATTTTCGGACTTTAATTGGGCGAAGAATATTGCGTTTTTGGGATTAATATTTTGACATGTGTACTTTTAGTTAGACTATTCTGACCATCGTATTTTAATTTCGAATATTTTGACGATGATATCTCTTGCTCTGGTATTTGAAAGGCAATTTTGGAGATATTTATTTTTATACTAGTTTCTGGGGACGAAATTGTACCTACACTACTTTTGGATTTGACATTGCTAAGTCCGATTATTAACGATGGTTGGTTAGGTACTTTGGTCATGGATGTTTTGACGCGGATTTTTTTATTTCGAATATTTTTTGGTAGAGAATTTTAATAAAAATATATGTATGTATACTTTATTAGCTTGACATGATAATTTTTGATTCAGATATTCGAAGTTAATTACTGGCCTACCAAAATGTCGCTTATTTTCGAATAAGAATTCCTCAAATCTTTTTGTGTTACAGCAGTCCCAACATTAGGTTCACTATTAATACTTTCATGGACAACAATTTTTCTAAAAGAAATGAAGCTTTTAGGCTGATCATGCATTGTATTCTGAATGAAACAGTTGTACCACCGATAACATAGCAAAGATTCTCACGAAAGGGGTTAATTCGATTTAAACATTAGGGTGAAGAATTTCTAAGTCACACGATGAAAATAAATAAAATTTTAAAAGTGCTACCATATACATTTTTTTAAAGTTATTTTCTTATTTATAAGTTGTTCTTTTCCCATTATTATTTTTCCTTGGTGATTTACTTGTGATGATTACGGGAATACAAGTTATACTTAAAAATACCCACTTTAAGGATAATCTAAGAAGTTCTTTTTTTAAAGAATGTTTCCTTATAGATTAGCTTTTCTTCATATTTAAATTAAGCTTTTTATTCACGCAGACTTTTTCCCTAAAGACACTTGTACACATTATATAAATATATATATACACAAAAACACACACGCTCCAGCTACCTGATGGAAACCATAAGAATAATATAAGATGAAGAAAAAAAAACGAAACAAAATCCACAAAAACTTTATTTTACTTTTTAGAAATAGAAAAGGACTAGTGCCGTCCTCACCGTGCTCAGCACAAAATGGAGACGAAACGGATCAAACATCATCCTATTGCTTCACTCACCCCCAACACTACTACCACAATCGCCATTACCATCAACATCACGAAATCCATCATCAATACCACATGCGCAATCACTATCATCCTACCGATAGTTGTTATCGAGATGATGAAAACCAATATCCGGAAAAGCATGTACTTCACAAGTCACAGCTTTACAAACGACACTCAATCGAAGACGATCACAAATACAGTCAATGCGATATAGAATTATTATCAAAACCCAAAACAACTACATTAGATTCACCTCATGAAGAATATGAGCGTCGGGCATATACGGGTAAATCCATCTCACCTGAATGCATTATACCTCAGACCGTATCCTCTGAATTCCATTCGGTATCGATGTCAACAATAGATGACCAAAACTGGAAGTATTTCGATGACGATGATGACATGGAATATCCATTTCGTCCCATAGAACCACCGATCGAAGTGCACGATCCGACAGTTCATGTAACAGCTAAATTAGCGCGCAGTCAGATAAGCTCGATATCGACAACCACAACAACATTGTCACCTTTTTCCCTGTCGCCACCATATTCGGGCGCAACAGCAGTCTCATACAAGCGATATCTAATACAAAATTTAAAAATTAATAAATCCATCGATAACTTAACTATGAAGCCAACTTTTACGAACACTAACCGTTCAGATGAAATCGATCTGCGAGAACAAAGTAACAATGACGATTGTGTCTTTGGGCCATTAAGCGATGATACATCGGCACCATTCGCAAGTCGAACTGGTAGTGTTGGCAATTCCGATGGCGCCGGGTCAATCCTAACGACCATAACCCAATCAACTACATTGGACAATCATAGTGGATCATTAGGACAGGGAAACACCCCGAAAAAAGATCATCCATCGATTATCGATATCGATTATCCTCACAGCAAGGACAGGAATATCTCTTTAAGTCCCCACAAGAGTAAAACCAACACCGGTCTTGTTGCTAGCGGACTCCGTAGAGCTCAAGTGAATGCATTAGCGATAGCTGGGTTCCTTTCAGAAAATCTTGAAGTTGATACTCTGACAAAGGACGTCATAGTTGATAGTGGAGAGAAGAATATTTACGACGATCAGTTGATAATTGGTGATTGTGGTGATAGTGATGACATATTGGCGATTGATAATACCAGTAATCTGTACGCCCTAAATGCCAGTAGAGTTTTTTGTATAGATGAAGATGACAACGATGGTGCAGATAATATTGATGGATCTATACCAGATATGGGCAGTAAGTGCAGGAATGGAAATAAATGTCATCGATTGTTACATGAAAGTGGCAGCTGTTATGAAAATTGTACCTGCTACATAAACACATTAACAGCACTTCCCTTATCAGATATCACCCTAAGACAGCAAAGTATTGATATTGATGTGAAGAACAAGAGTAGAATGACCCACAGAGCATCTTATCATGGTGAAGGAGGTTAGGCATATTCCTCATTTGCTACCTCTATACGCCTTTTAACGGGATTTACATACTTTTCTACCCTCATCATTGTTACTTTCTTATCCCACTTTTTTGGTTTCACGTTGTTTTCCCTTCATCATCGCTCATTGTTTTATATCTCATTATACCATAGCTTAGTGGTTGATGCGAAACCAACAAGCAAACAAAAACATTTGAGTTCAAGCACTCCCTGCCACGATTGCGATGTCCACTGCAATGTCTTATGCAACAGCACAATTTTATAGGTCCTTAAAATAGTACTCATATGTCACCGGGTGTTAAGAAGGAAAGTTTCTAAGTAACTAATTCCCAAGCTTAGTAATCTTTTTATAGTCCAAAATACAAGCTTGCATATAATTATAGCACTTTCGACTTAATTATTCAAATACATTTTGATTCTACTACTAGGTTTAAATTTCTGAATCCTGAATATGAAACAAATTCATTAAAGTTAATAATCTCAATGTATGTGATTCTAATAAACCATGGTCTTCGAAGTGACTCCAGACCGGTTTAGGGAACAATGCTCCTGCTCAACCTCATCTCGGCGCTAACAACTTAATCCGGTTGTACACAACTTTCAGGTAAACTAAAAATTCCACTGTAATCCGACCTAGTACTCAGCAGCTATATAAACCTATTCAACTGTTAATACCGTGAAAGATAACCATCAATTATATAAGCATGTCATACTAAAAGCTAATCTAGACATAAGGGCTTTTAATGGTAATGACCTAAATTTATAAACTGAGGACATAAGAATGTATGTTCTTCCTCTATTCAATAAAAATACAAACGTAGCTTGTGAATTTACGACAAATCAAGCTTATCCCGACATCAAAAATGTTGCTCTACTGCACAATCACATTCGTCGTCTTACTTGTAGAATGAGCTCAGTCGGATTCAGTGTAACACCTGAAATTCGAATGAAATTCGAACTATTCAATACTTTACCTTTTAAGCCCTGAACACAACCCCATCCTGCATGAGTCTTCCAGGGGTGAAGTAATTTTGGCGAGTAATATTTACTATTTCATTTCTCAGCTTGCACATCCTAACCCGCACCGAAAACCACTTTTTTAAATATAGAATACGAGACACAAAATAACAAGATTTCTATAACGCAACAAAAAAAAACCTCGCTAAGTTTAGCTAATGACTTTTTATGCCCTCATGAATAAACCTGATTCCATACCATTCACATTAAAAAGGCGCAAATTGTAAACAGACCGAAGAGGCTTGAATCTAGTTAAAAAATTGTTTTCGACATTCAGTCTCGCATGGTATCTTCAAAAAATACTTCTGAGCCGATCCACATATATGTCGGATTTTAATGGACGGAAACTACCACTCGCCAGCACATATTCCCGGTATTCGTCGCGAAACCCACTCTTTAGGTTTAATCTGCCACTCCGCGTTTCGTTGCACCTGCTACATTAGTACATGATTTGCTGGGAACCATGCTCCTTTTGGCCTCAGCACGTAGTTGTTACTCCTGCTGGAATAACTATCCGTCTCATGCCGTTATTGTGCCCTTTGTGCGGTCTCGAATCTCATGGAGTTTGTAAATACATGTTTAGTTTTTTCGCACTTTTGATCTTGGCTTCGGTGTAGAAGCGGTATGAGTAATTAATAAATTTATGACATATGCAAGTACCGTACCCTGATATCTGCTAAGTCAGGTGGTAGTTCAGCTCATCATAGTTGCTTTTCATCCATATTTGTATACCAAGTAATATGGTGTGAATCTAGCTTCTTTTGGTAGAGTATCTATCTTCCTTTGGGAGAGTATCTATCTTCCTTCGGGAGAGCATCGCGCGTTTGATGTCATTTCCTTTGGCTGGAGTCCTTGATTTGAAGGCGTATTCGCGAACGATATTCTTGTGAAGCAAATGTATTAACCTATTGCAAGCCAATGGTTTTTTTTAGTGGCGATGCCAAGTGGATTCCTTCCGTGTATAGTATTGTTACGTATAGTTTTTCCTGCAGTTGTGAAGTTTGTTGTGCCAGCTGGTTCTCCATACGTGAGGACTGTTTTGCCAGCTGCTTCTTCATGTGTGCGGACTGCTGTGCCATTGCTGCTGAAAGCACCTTCATGTGCTCAACTCTCAACTGCTCTTCGACTTTTGATGAAGCTACTGAAGCATCATGACAAAACTCGTCTCCATCAACATCGATGCCCTCACTCTCCATTGCTTTACGCAATCGTGCTTGTAGATATACCTTATTCCCTGTCACATGCAATCCTCGAGACTCCAATTCTTCTCTTAAATGGGGCTTTCTCCGGTCAGCAAACTTCACCATGATTTAGGATTATTCCAGGTCCACAGCTACACTTCCAGATGATATAGGATTATTCAGCAATCCCACTTCTGACACCAATTGTTACGTAATTTCGATTTTACGTTGATCGACTTCCTCGTTTCGATCTCTGGATTGTGAATAATCCAAATAAAATTCCAAAGTTTGTTCTTTTTACTTCTCTAGCTTCATCATTTTCTTTATTACTGTTCACGCTTGTTAGTTTTTCCAAACCCCATTATTGACTGACACTTATTATTCCGCTGTCAGTTTGCCTGCTTCTCTATGTCGTCTATCTCGCGCTAGATGTCGCGTTTAAATCCTTGCCTGCTATTCACTTCGGTTGTAAAATCGTCACACTACCCTCCGCCTAGATTAGTTCGTCCCGAACTAAGTGCACTGGTCCTCTGGGTTAACAAAAGTTGCCAGTCGGTCACGATGTACCACTTTCATCTTGGTGTTCGGTCTTCGCTGAATCCTATGTCGGTCACGATGTACCAGTTTCATCTTGGCGTTCGGTGGTGGAAGTTCTTGCCCTTCTTCCAAATTTTCTAATGCTCTCCTTCTCGCGTCAGCTCTAGCCAGCCGCAATTCTTCCTTCTCCCGACGACGGAATTCCTGTTGCATTTTAGGGATCTCATGCGAACAGTATAAGAAAAAATGTGCAGATCCTTAAGCTCTTCTGGAGTTTGCACATCACGTAAGCGATCTAGATCTTCATCTTTAATTACTCGCATATCATCTGGTATTGGAGCATCTGTCGATGTCATAAGCGTATCCAACTGGTAGTTCCGCATCTTTTCAAATAACTGGAGAAGTTTGTTCTTGCGAGCTGACAGTACACACCAGCGTGCGTCGTAGTAATAGATTTTCCATAGATCGTCGCACGTTAATTCTGGTTTCACCTATTCTTTTCTATAGAACGCAATGAACAGCACCTCTTGCTGTTGATTACGCATAAAATCTAGAGCTTGCTTGATCTTTCCCACCGTATGTGGTGGCTTACGATAGCGGTCTCGACCTCCAGCATCAGTTGATTTCTCTTGTTCGGAAACAGTTGATTAACAAAACGCCTGTTTGTAAATCCATTCAGCTTCATCTTGTAGTTCATTGGATCCCTCTGGAACAGGCGCAACCGGAACTTCGCGCAATTGCATTGTGGCGTTTCTAACAGATACACACACAATACACAAGCAAATAGTGAAGAACATCGAACGAAAATCGAATAAGAAAATGCATCAGAGCCGCATACCATAGCGATAATATAACAATTCACATCAGTTGAATATACTTGAGTTTAAAAATCGAATTCTAAACTCGGCCCGTAGCCTGATGTGTTACGCATTGGTTCAATTTTTGGTGATTCTAACTGTCGTGGCGTCAGTTCGAATCACACGTTCTTCACTATCATCCCAAACGCTATAGCATTCGCTCAGGAATATCCGTTTTACGGATTTCATTGTCCAAATTCGTAAAGTGACCTCTCTTCGATTCACTAGGTTCGTATACTTCAAAAATAGTCTTTCGGGTAGATTTCCTTTTGGTTGATTTCTTGGGTCGTTTTTCACGTTCCCAATACCGCCTTCCTCTTCGTAGTCATCACCTTCCGATTCGAGTTCATATCCGTCCTCGTCATACTTAGTGAAATCTTCATAGTCGAAATCTACACCGAGAATGTCCTGAACTTCTTGTAATGACGCATCAATGAATAGAAGTCGTGTTTTCTTCTTCCGCCTTCCTTCGTCATCTACAATAAAATCATCAGCATCAGATTCCGATTCCTCATCATCATCGAAATTTTCTGCAGCTTCAGTTTCCCTGTGACTACATTCAGAGCGGGGTTCACCATCGTCTTCGTCGTCGAATAGCTCTTCGGCTATAGCCTCCCGTGCTAAACCTTCATCGACGTGCTGTTCCTCTCCCATTTCATCCTGCCTCGCCTGCAGTCTGGCAGAATTCCCTTCGATGCGCGATAGTTTTCCCTGCAGATGTGAAGTTTGTTGTGCCAGCTGGTTCTCCATACGTGAGGACTGTTTTGCAAGCTGCTCCTCCATGCGCGGGGACTGCTGTGCCATTGCTGCTAAAAGCACCTTCATGTCAAATGCTGGGGCTGGCTGCAGCTCTATCAACTGCTCTTCGACTTTTGATGAAGCTCCTGAAGCATCATGACAAAACTCGTCTCCATCAAGATCGATGCCCTCACTCTCCATTGTTTTACGCAATAGTGCTTGTAGATCTACCTTATTCCCTGTCACAGGCAATCCTCGAGATTCCAATTCTTCTCTTGATTGGGACATTCTCCGGTCAGCAAACTTCACCATGATTTAGGATTATTCCAGGTCCACAGCTACACTTCCAGATGATATAGGATTATTCAGAAATCCCACTTCTGACACCAATTGTTACGTAATTTCGATTTTACGTTGATCGACTTCCCCGTTTCGATCTCTGGATTGTGAATAATCCAAATAAAATTCCAAAGTTTGTTCTTTTTACTTCTCTAGCTTCAGCATTTTCTTTATTACTGTTCACGCTTGTTAGTTTTTCCAAACCCCATTATTGACTGACACTTATTATTCCGCTGTCAGTTTGCCTGCTTCTCTATGCCGTCTATCTCGCGCTAGATGTCGCGTTTAAATCCTTGCCTGCTATTCACTTCGGTTGTAAAATCGTCACAGTATTATCTGGCATTTCCAGATACTGGTCGGTAAGTACTGCAAATTCTTAAAGATGACAGTGTACGTATTGAATTTTTTCCCCTCATGTACAACTTATACTGGGCAGTATCTACCCATTTATATGTTGCACATATTGCATTGGGAGTATTAGTGTAGGTTATCAGTTTTCTGATACAAGGGCGCAGGCCTTCTTCAGTGGGTAACAGTCTTGCTAATGCGTTGTATACGCTTGCTGTTTTTTCTTCCGTTTTCTGGAAGTATTCCTTGAAGGTTATCCTGCTGCCAAGTGTAACACCAGACCAAATAAGATGGTGTGTTCTATTTGTATAGCAATGCGTTCAATGTTCATGCGGTTGCTTATTAAAACAGTTTCCGTTTTGTGTGTGATCAATTTTGGCCCAACCATATCTAGCATATCTTGCATGAGAACAAAAATACTCTCCAGATCATCCAGATAGTACACGCGCTTTCTGACGCATCAATTCTGAGTCCATCATCATAATCGGACCCACCACAAATCCCCGTTGTCGTTATTTTGTAATTTTCTATGCGCACATCGGTGTCAAATAGCATTGCCTTATCAAAGAGGTAGCTGCATTTCGATTTGAATGTATCTTCGATAGCGAGTGTTAGTCTAGAACGATACTTTTTTTCCTCTTCATAGCCATCGTGCTCCGTCGGGTGATGTTATATGCAGCGGATACGGCCTTACCTGTAAATTTGTTTTGTTCAAGTACTTGATTGTATCCGGCATACCATAATGTAATATTTTGACATCAAAACCAATGTACATCGATATTTACTTTCCAATTACTCTCCCTCTTTTCCATTCGCACTGTGTCTTGACATTTAAGTGTGCCCTAAAATTTCTTTTGGGCACGCTATTCATGTAAAACCAAAACCCATCAAATCACTGCCCATTTTATATAAACGTTCTATTGTACATCAGTCGCCATCCAATGAACTCTTTGGGGATAACCTTTACTCTTATTCGTTCGAACACATACGACAAAGTTTGTCTCTGCGAGCAATGTAAACTGAACTCATTGAATTATATATCACAGGGATAGACAAGACTTCAGGACCTCTCAACGCTCTGGTGCTAATTAAATCTTCTAGCTTTGCAAGAAACTTGCATTATAGAAGCCAACAATCTCTAAAACGGTGGCACTATATTTAACTCGTAATTGCAAAGATCACATATGCTTCCGAAGTCTTTTTAAAATACCAGTTCAAAGGTTTTAATCGCTCAAAGATAGAGGTTTTTGTCTTAGGCGCATCAGAAACTACTTCCTATATAGAATAGAGAAGTGAGCAATGAGGGTCGTTCTATTTCGCGATTGGGATACAGAAGCACCGTATCGTAGGTTTCCTTCTTATTGGTATTACCACCGCTATTAAAGATGTGAACTTATTTCATCTTTACACATAATCTGTTCTGAATGTGCGCAAATCATATCCAACTCGCTCATTTCCGAACTTAGGCACTACATACGCCACACTCTCTTTTCTACAGGTATTATCTTCATCGATGAAGTAAACTTTGTTAATATTTTCTGTTTTTTCAAATATTCACCCGTAATAGAGAGACCACCGATTTATAATATAATTCGTACAGATAAAGAATTAAATTCGTTCTTCAGCCGAACTGCACGATCTTAGTAGTCTATGTCTTGTGATGCATTTTGTTGTCATTACAATCTTCGAGTATTCAAAATCAATTTAAATCGAGAATTCCTTTTCGTATTCTCTTCGTTTCATACAACAAAAAAGGAACAATACTCGGATAACGATATTTGTGTGCAGAGTTTTGGCAAAGAACAATGATTTAGAGACAAATTTTAGATAATCTTAACTACATCCCAACAACTTTGACATCCGACAAAGTAACAATGTATACATACCCCATAAGATAAAAATAATATATTATTTCTCGATAATTGTTATTACGTGTAGCATATCAGTCCTTCTGAATATCTACTACTATACTACTACTATTACTATTTATTGGCCTGTAGGAACCCGGAAGTTCATGACCTCACCGACTCGACTCCGCCATCTTTCCCTGTCCTGTGCACTCTCCTTCCACGCTTGACCATCTGACCCGATCTCCTCAAGGTCAACCTAACATCGTCCTCCCACCTCCGTCGCGGCCGTCCTGTCGGCCTCTTTCCCGTTGGTCTACCGTCAAGAATTCTACGCACGGTCCTATCGTTGCCCATTCGCGCTACATATCCGGCCCATCTCAATCTTCCCGACCTGATTACTCTCACTATTGTAGGAATGCGGTATAGCTCTTCCAATTCATGTTTGTGGAGATTCCTCCATTGTCCTGCTTCCTCGTCGTACTTACCTCCAAAGATTACTCCTTAAAACTTTATTCTCGAATACGTGGAATTTGTTTTCTTCTCGTTATCTGAGAGCCCATGTTTCGCATCCGTATAGAGCAATCGGCATGATTATGGTTCTATAGACACGGAGGTTTTGGTTACGTGATAGCAGTTTTGATTTCAGCAGTTTACGGACTGTGTGCCAACTAGCGTTGCCGGAGTACAGTTGTGGCGTTTGTAACAGATACACACACAATAAACAAGCAAATAGTGAAGAACACCGACCGAAAATCGAATAAGAAAATGCATCAGAGCCGTATACCATAACGATAATATAACAATTCACATCAGTTGAATGTACTTGAGTTTAAAAATCGAATTCTAAACACGGCCAGTAGCCTGGTGGGTTGCGCTTTGTTTCAATTTTTGGTGATTCTAACTGTCATAGCGTCAGTTCGAATCACACGTTCTTCACTATCATCCCAAACGCTATAATTAGTGACTACGACGCGATCTGTGTACACACTGCACACATTTTCCCGTAGTAAAACAGTTCTTCACGACACGATCACGACTTCCGCATAGAGCACCAGCATACTCGCCTGCTCCGACGATCTCTCGCTCGCTCGTTCCTCGCTTCGTCGTCCGCACAAGAAGATGATCGTAACAAAGTTACTGAGAAGGGAGTAGTGTGACGTTTGTAACAAATACACACACAATACACAAGCAAATAGTGAAGAACACCGAACGAAAATCGAATAAGAAAATGCCTCAGAGCCGTATACCATAGCGATAACATAACAATTCACATCAGTTGAATATACTTGAGTTTAAAAATCGAATTCTAAAAACCGCTAGTAGCCTGATGGGTTGCGCTTTGGTTCAATTTTTGGTGATTCTAACTGTCATAGCGTCAGTTCGAATCACACGTTCTTCACTATCATCCCAAGCGCTATACAGTATTTTGTTAATTTCCTTCGACAGTTCGTTACTGGCCGTCAGTATTGTCCCCAGATATTTAAATTCTTTAACTTTCTCAAATATCTTGCTTCTGACGTTTTTGTGTTCCCTGAGATCCACCTGCTCTCGCCGTAATCATGTATTTTGTTTTGTCTTCATTTATTTCTAGGCCCACCTCTTCTGCCGCTTGCATGATTATTTCACAGTTTTTACTTAAAGTTTCTAGATTATAGCCCAGAACGGTTATGTCATCCGCATATGCGAGCACTTGCGTGACCCTGTGGCGTTTCTAGCAGAAACACACGACCAATAGTGAAGAACAACACCACCAAAAGCACATCCAATAAAGCCGTATACCATAGCAATAATATAGCATTTCCACATCAGCCGAATGTACTTGACTTTATAAATCGAATTCGTACACGCGACTGTGGCCTGATGCATTGAGCTCTGGTTCTATCTTTTCGTGATTCTAACCGTGATAGCGTCGGTTCGAATCACACGCTCTTCACTATCGTCGCAAACGCTATAACCCCGTTCAGGGACGATCCGGCCATGTTGTCGTCTTGTACCGTATAACATACTCGCACACAATGTGACTGTTTTAGTCCGCCCCGGATTTCAAATGGTTCTGAGAGGTGGTTTTCTATTCTAACTCGCCCTTTGTTTTCGTTCATGCAAATTTGAATGAGGGGGGCATATTTTTTCGGGATTCCCAGCCCAACTACAATATGGAACGGTCTTTGCCTTGCGATTGAGTCGTAGCCTTTTTGAAGTCAACGAACAGTTGGTGAACCGTCTCTCCATATTCCCGCATCTTTTCCAGAAGTTGCCTTATTGTGAACGTTTGGTCACTTGTTGACCAGTTCCTACGGAATCCGCATTGGTAGTCTCCCAGTATTTCTTCTGCGTACGGTGTGATTCTCGCCAGTATGACATTTGTTAATATTTTGTATGCGGTTGGGAGCAAAGATATTCCTCTCTAATTTTCGCAGTCAGATCTGTCGCCTTTTTTTGAAAATGGGGACGACTATTGTGGTTTTCCATTCTTCCGGAGTGACTGCCTTATCCCATATTGTTTTGATGAATTGGTGGATGTTTCGAGCAGTTGCCTCTCCTTCATTCTTCATAAGCTCTGCCGGTATGCGGTCGACTCCAAGAGCCTTGTTGTGTTTCAAACGATTTATTGTGTTTACAACTTCGTTGAAAGAGGGCGCTGAGATCTGACGCTCGGCTGTATGCATGTCTGGTGCGTTTATTTGTGGTTTGATGGGTTCGCACGTTGAGCAGGTTTTCAAAGTACTGCTTCCATCTTGTCACGATATTGTTTGTTTCTGTGACCAGACGACCATTTGCGTCTCGAATTATTTTGGCTCTCCCACGGTAGCCGTTTCTAATTGAATTTATCCCAGCATACATACCTCCGATGTTCTTTGCTCTGGCATTTTCTACGATTTTTTCGATCCGAGTCTTCTCCCATTCGCGTTTTTGCGTTTGAAAAGTTTCATTGTCTCTTTCCGAAATGTCTTTCTGCGTTGACTTCATCATATCTTTGTAAGTGGATCACTCTGAGGCGTTCACGTTCTTCAATCTTCACCCTGCACTCATCGTTAAACCAAGGTTTGGACTTAATTATTTTCTTAAATCCTAATACCTTTTGGGCTGTTTGTTTGATTGTATCTCTGATCGATGCCCATTTAGTGTCCACATTATTGGCTTCCTCTTCGTCACTGCTCCTATTCTCTAGGCTGCTATATCTATTCGTTAGTTCGTCTTGAAATTCAGCCCTTTTGCGCAGGTCTTTTAGTTTATCAATATCGAACTTTTTGCTCGTCCCCGTGACTGCCCATGTGGGTTCGCTGCGAGCCGACTCCTGATTTTGCCCATCACTAGAAGATAATCGGAGTCGCAATCTGCTCCTCTATATGAGCCTACGTCAAGGATATTCGAGTGGTGTATTTTGTCTATGAGGAAGTGGTCTATTTGGTTACGCGTTACGCCGTCGGATGATATGACTTTATGGATTTGCTTGTGCTTGAACATTGTGCTTTTCATTACCAATTCTTTTGACGCTGCGAACGTAATAATTCGAATTCCAATATCATTTGAAACGCCGTGTAGGATTTCTTTACCTATAGTTGGTTGGAGGATATCTTCCTTTCCAATTTTCGCATTGAGGTCCCCGAGGAGGATTTTAACATCGAATGATGAGATCCCATCAAATACCTCCTCTAGGGTCTCGTAGAATGTGTCCTTCGTTTCTTCGACCGTAGATTCTGTTGGGGCGTGCACATTTATAAATACATAATTGTACCATGGGCCCTGTATGTTTAGCACCGACATTCAGTCATTAATAAATTTCACATCTTTTATATGGGGCGCTATCTTCTGGCTTATGATGAAGCCTTCTTCGAATTCCATTATCATTGTGAACGTCGTGTGGGCTTTCTTTACCTATAGTTGGAGGTACCTCCATACACCAGTGTAGACCTGTTGGTTTCGATTACTTGATGTGGGACTCGGACTTCCTGAAGCGCGACGATGTCCATTTTATATTGTTTCGCGTTTTCTACGCCCGTCTGTATCGCACCTGGTTTATATAACGTTCGAACATTCCACATGCCGACGCGTATATCCCGCTTTTCCCGTTTTTCCCTACGTCTTCTTCTTGCCGAGTCGGTGTTTTCTTGATGATTTGTTCCCCTATGGTAGTGTCGGCTCATCACACATACGCCTACCGGGGTTTTTCGTGAGATTCTCTTTTGTATATTGATTATTCATTTTTGTTCCCACCAGTCTTGGGGTTTCAAATAGTCCGCCATATCAGAGCCCCTCTTTGATATGGTAAGGTCTGCTTACTGTTCTGATTCGACCCGGTGTCAGAGAGGCGCCGTTGTAATACAGCCGATATACCCCTGGCTGCAAACCATCCAATGGGTACGGTGACGCGTAACACCGTAGATTAGGGATGGTAGATCTTTGTGGGTTACTCCTCGCTAGCCTGTCTTACATGGGTGACCCTACTGGAAGCGTATGCTTCCGTCAGCATACCCTGAGTGATTCATTGTAGTTTAAGCCCCCGCATCACGTCAAGGTTTCTACCAAGCGGGGGATGGGTACGGTGACGCGTAACACCGTAGATTAGGATGGTAGATCTTTGTGGGTTACTCCTCGCTAGCCTGTCTTACATGGGTGACCCTACTGGAAGCGTATGCTTCCGTCAGCATACCCTGAGTGATTCATTGTAGTTAAGCCCCCGCATCACGTCAAGGTTTCTACCAAGCGGGGGTTCTGAATATTAAGGAAAATCAAAAATGTATGTAGGATTTCGTATGAGGACGTTAACATGCCCGTTTTGAAAGACATGTGCACGCGGCATCGGCCGTTTTGTTTGAAAACTACGGCACGCCTTTTTAGTTCAACTGACTAATCATTATTGTAATCAAATAGCACCCATCCAACATTCGCATCTCCACATCCATTAAATACATTAACAACTTAAAGTTTTCCAATAATGTACATTATTCATAAAAAAATATATATGTATATGTGTATGTATCTATATAATATAATATATAATATATAAATATAATATATAATATATATATATATTATATATTATATATTATATTATATTGTATATATACACATTATATATATTATATAAATATGTATACATATTATATATATGTATATATATAATATATTATATATATATATATATATATATATATATATATATTATTATATATTATATATTATATATATATATGTATATGATATATATATATATATATATATATATATATATATATATATATATATATATATATATATATATATATAACCCGTAGATTGGCATTTAAGTCCCAGTAGAAAGAGGTTTCTGTACGTTTACATTTGGTGTTAGTTGTGTTCGGTGTTCCACAGGGTTTAGTCAATATTCTTATTCTTTTTACTAGTTATGTGAGGAACCCTCCTCAAAATTAATAATCGGTGTGCGTTATACGGTCCTAATTGTTTGTGTTTATTATTGATGTTATGATTTACTTTTGAAGTTCCTCTGCTCGGGTCTATCGACGAAATCTCGATATGAAAATTTAAAATTTTCAAAAGTCGATCGCCATATGGTGGAATTCACTATACGTATAACCTGAATATATACAAGAAACATTAACATATAATCGTTGTGTCCTTCATCTTATTGTCTTTGTTGTCTTTAAGTTATTTTGCAATTGCGCCTGTTAAGTTAGACATATCCATGAATCAGGTTGCTATATCCGTCTTAGATCCCACAATGTTGGCACTTAAATAAATAGAAATCGGTATAATTCAGACATTAAGTAAAAACAAATAAATTTGCATGTCCTGCTTGTGCTTTCTTACGCTTAAGTTGCCTGAAATTTATAACATTTATATATATGTGTGTGTGTGCCTAAAGTTTCCCAAATCTGTTTAGTTGGTATTTGTTTTGCTTTTGTTTATTTTGGTTTTTGTTTCCTTTCTTTTTTTCCTTCTTTGTACTCTTCTTTCATTTGACTAAATGTATTCTAATCAAATAAATGCATATCTGTACGATAACATAACTTTTTGGTTCAGCACCTGTTGATCCAGATGCACTTGAACCAGCAGTACTGGAACGTATGGTACAGTCGACACCTGGTAGCCCATTTGATCAAAGACGCTTAGCTCCATTTGAAGTCGTCGGGTCTGCTGAAAATCTCGTCGGCAGGGTAAGTGTGAATATATATAGGGTTTTCCACTAGGGACTTGACAACTTTTTTAGGTAGTAAATTTTTATAATTTGCAGACATTGTTCGTTCGTGTACTTAACCACGATGAAAATGTTGAGTTTACTGAATAAATTGACAGTGACAGTTCGATGTTTAGTGGAAGGGTGCGTTCACAAATTAAATTCAAAGTTGTCAAGTCCCTATTGTATAACCCCAGGGTTTTCCAATTGGGACTAGACAACTTTTTTTCGGTAGTAAATTTTTATAATTTGCAGACGTTGTTCGTTCGTGTGCTTAACCACGATGAAAATGTTGAGTTTATTGAATAAATTAACCGTGACAGTTCGATAATTAGTGAAAGGGTGCGTTCACAAATTAAATTCAAAGTTGTCAAGTCCCTATTGGAAAACCCGATATTTTATAATACTGTGAGATATTTATCATAAAATGTACTTAATTTCTAATACTGGGAAATTCCAAATTGACGCGTTTGTGCTAGACCATGCAATACTTACCATTCTCAAGGGATCTCTCTCAAGTAAAACTTTTGGAAAATTGATTTTTTTATTTCATAAAAAGAGTTATTTGTGTCTAGAAATATCGTGCTAAAATTCCAGTTCGAAATCTTGTACCGATTCCGAAATATTAGCCAATATATATTGAACTATGTACACGGCATGATAAGAGCAAAGATGTTAACATTTAAAACATTAGTCCTGTTTTTATGAAAAACAATTTTTTTCAAACTTCCGGCAATTATGATCGCCCTAATCTTGGATTATTCTTTAAGTTAAAATGTCTTTTGTGGACTGGGACGTTTTCAGATCTCAAAACCTAAAATAAAACATTTTCTGAACCTAATTTTCCCTTAGAACAAAGACTTGTTTTCATTCGGTTTTTAGAAGGTCCGCCAAAATCACAAAAGATAATTCTTTGCTTACAGTTTCAACCTTTATCATGAAAATGACGCAAACTTTTTCAATATGTAATATGAGCCGAGATATTACTGCCACAGGCTGGTACAAAAAAAATGAAAATCGCTCAACTTGACGTCCCCTGAGTCTGAGTTCAAAACAATTTTTCGAGTTCAAAATATATTTTTCCAACATAGACCTACATAATCATATGTTTACTAGATACTCTATACTTTTTTTAAGTGTTTTTTGGTGGTTGTTAGGGGTCGCACTTGGGATATTCTTGGGGAAGTGTTCCGCCGAACACTGTTCACACAAAAGAGAAGAATAGATCGGAACACGGAGAACACTGCCACAAATAAAACACTGAACTTTACTTTATTTTTTTGTGGTTTATTTAGGTTCGTTCTTACTTTTACACTGATTTATTTCGTTTCTTTATTAATTTAGAACTCGCTTTATTAGTAATTGTTTCATGAGAACTCGCGCTGACACACTCTGGACTACCTTCTCCGTTTTTACAATACTTCGATACCTCCACCGCGAATGTTAACTCTGCCCTCGTTAGCGGATTTTCTTTAACTCCTCGATTAGATTCTCAATGACTGTCTGCCTCGCGGATCACCTCCTTGTGAAATCCTCATTGCGGGTGATTTAAATGTACATAACTCTCACTGGCTTCGCCACTCCGGACACAGAACACCTGAATATCAGTATGTTCAGCTCTTTGCTGAGTCAAATAATTTAACTCAACTCGTCAATGAGCCAACACGGGTACCAGACATAGATCGTCATTTCGCCAACACACTGGACCTGTTTCTCACCTCCCACCTAAACAAATACACAATTGAAGTTTCTTCGCCCTTGGGCCCTTCAGACCACTGTGTCGGCACCAATCGGTTTACCTAAAATTCAATTTAGGGACCGTGCGATGTTGCAAAGCCAAGGGTAGAGTCCTCAGCAAACTTCATTTCAACACGGGTACCAGACATATAGGGTCATTTCGCCAATACACTGCACCTGTTTCTCACCTCCCACCCAAACAAATACACAGTTTAAGTTTCTTCGCCCTTCGACACTTCAGACCACAGTGTGCTGTCAGCTAAATTTGCTCCAACCAACAGTAACGTTAATGAGAAAACGCCCGAAAGAACAGTGTGGGTCTATAAGAAAGCCAACTGGGAAGGTCTAAACGACTTTTTTGGGAGGTTAAATTGGTCGTTATTTTTCCTCAATAAATCCCTATAGCCTACACATTGACAGACACGATTCTACTTTGCATGCGAACCCTTATTCCACACAGGGTAAAGAGTATCCAACCCAAGAGAAATATGTGGTTGGCTTTCGGGTGCAGAGAAGCCATTAAGGCTAAAGAGTTGAGCTCCCGGTTGTATAAATCAAACAATACTGGGGAAAACCGGAATAGATTCAAGAGAGCTAGAAATGACTACAATGCGCATATTCAACGCGCAAGGTTCTTGCATGACCAGAGAGTGAGACAAAAAATACTATACTCTCCCACAGGTAGTAGAAACTTCTGAGCATTCGTGAAAAACATTCAAAACCCGGTATCCGCATCCATTCCTTCGCTAATAGTCGATGACAGACCAGTCACCAGTGCGATAGAAAAGGCAAACCTACTTGCTGCACATTTTGCAACGAACTCAACGCTGCCTGATACCACATCAGTTCCGCCTCAACTTGAGCATAAGCAGCACACCATGAGCCAAATTCACTTCCGAACGCGTACTGTTGCGCGAGCACTCAAGGATATAAACGCAAACAAATCCCTTGGTCCGGGTGGCATTCCCCCAATTCTCTTGAAGAGATGTTCTTCTTCACTCGCTAAACTACTTCGGAAATTTCAATTTGTCTTATTCTACTGGCCGTTTCCTAAATAGATGGAACTCAGCGAACATTCAGCTGATTCCCCAAAAAAGGATATAAATCGTCCCTCTCTTCTTATCGACCCATAGCACTAACTTCTATTCTCACGAAGGAAATGGAATCATTTATTAACCGTCAACTTTCGAAAGATCTGGAATCAAATGATCGCCAATATGGCTTTCGTAGCAACAAGTCTATAGCGTATTTCGACGATAGTGAAGGACGTGTGATTCGAACTGACGCTATGACGGTTAGAATCACTAAAAGATTGAACCAATGCCTAACACATCAGGCCACTGCCGCGTGTACGAATTTCATTTCTAAACTCAAATACATTCAACTGATATGGAATTGCTGTGTTATTGCTTGGTATGCGGCTGGTGCATTTTCTTATTCGATTTTCGTTCGGTGTTCTTTACTATTTGCTTGTGTATTGTGTGTATCATCATCATCATCATCGGCACTACAACCGGGAACCGGTCTTGGCCTTATTTAGCAAGTCCTGAGGCTTGTTAAATTTTCCATAATGATTTTTTTTTTTTGGGCAAGGTCATTAGTCTTGCGCCAGGGGCACCCCGACGGGGAATCGAACCCCGGTCTCCCGGGTGACAGGCGGGTATACTAACCACTATACTATAGAGGAGCCCGGCATACATACCTCTGATGTTCTTTGCTCTAAAATTTGTGAATTGTGTATATCTGTTAAAAACGCCATACTACTCCCTCCTCAGTAACTTTGTTAGGATAAACTTCGTCAGCGAACGACGGAGCGAAGAACGAGCGAGCGAGAGGACGTCTGAGCAGGGGAGTGTGCCGGTTCTTTATGCGGAAGTCGTGATCGAGTAGTAACGTTCTGTTTACCTATCGGAGATTGTGTGTTGTGTGTATACAGATCACGTCGGGGTCACCAATTATAGCGTTTGCGGCGATAGTGAAGACCGTGTGATTCGAACTGACGCTATGACGGCTACAATCGCTAAAAATTGACCCAATGCTTAACACATCAGGCCACTGCCGCGTGTACGAATTCCAATTATCGCGTTTTGCGACGATGATGAAGAACGCGTGATTCGAACTGACGCTATCACGGTTAGAATCACTAAAAAATTGAATCAATGCTTAACACACCAGGCCACTGCCGCGTGTACGAATTTCATTTCTAAACTCAAATACATTCAACTGATATGGAATTGCTGTGTTATTGCTTGGTATACGGCTGATGCATTTTCTTATTCGATTTTCGTTCGGTGTTCCTCACTATTTGCCTGTGTATTGTGTGTGTAGCTGTTAGAAACGTCACATGTCCACATGAGAATTGGTGGCGAACCTTGCCGAAAAGTACAGTCATTCCATCCACTACTTTGGCGAAAGTAAGGTTGTTGCATTGGAGATCTCGAAAGCCTTCGACAGAGTTTGGAATCCAGCCCTTTTGTCAAAATTACATTTCTATGGAATGGACAATTCCCTGGTCCGATGGATAAGAGACTATCTTTCTGGCCGTTCAATCCAAGCGGTTCTTGATGATGTCACATCTGCCTCCCATCAAATTAATCCAGGTGTTCCCCAAGGTTCTGTACTCTCACCCACTCCCTTCCTCATCCTTATAAATGATCTCTTGTCCATTACCCACAACCCAATTCACTCGTTTGCTGATGATGTTGTGGTCCTTCTCTCGGGGAGCGTGTCTCCTTGTCCTGAAAAGGATGAGGGATTACTTTAGACCGCTCCTGAGGGGATCCGGTACGGTCGCCACCGTGCTTCCTCACATCTGAGGGAAGAGTGACGACCGATTGCTGAACAGGAGCAATCGTCTAGGCCCAATAAAATGCTTTTCAAATACTTTAAATTTATTTTATTAGTAAATAATCGAATCGAAATTCATCGCCCTTTTATACAAATCTTCGAATCTGAAATTCATCGCCCTTTTATACAAATCTTCATAGAGATTTGTATGTAAAAAATTGGAGAAAAGGAATGGAATATCTATTTTTGGAATGTACACAAGGATTTTAGCAACTGTGTGTATGGGAACGAAATGGATATCTTTTAATATGTGTTTGTTTGCATATGAAGAAATGCATTGTGGTATTTAGTTTTTACTACTTTCTGGAAATTGAACAATTCGATTTGTCTAACATTGGATTCAATGTTAGTTTGGGGATATGGATTAATGATAAAGTAGGTGGATGTGTATGGGGATATTAATAAAATAAAATATGTGCGGGGGGGGGGGGGGGGGTGGTAGGGCTTCGTGGAGTATTACAATGATAGCACGTTGAGTTTCTCATACTCATACGAACATTCCCGACCAAACTCCCGAATGTTATTACCAATAAGCAGGTTATGCTTAGTACATTGAATTCCAACCTCAACATGATATATCATTGGGGATTTTCTAACTGAGTAGAATGCAATGCCTTAAAAACTCAGTGGTGCGTCTTGTCAAAGGCAAGCCCTAAGGTAAATATCCTGTCGATGAACGGCACTTGCATCGACGAAGCCAAAGAACTATCAATCCTCAGCACTCGAATTAATTCGACTCGTAATTGTAACGACCACAAACTTGAAGTTGGCAAAATTGCGGCCAAATGTATGGGGTTCCTTAAGAGATGCAAAAAAATACTTCACTCCATTCAACCGGCCACTATTTACGAGGCGTATCATCATCATCATTGGCACTACAACCGGGATCCGGTCTTGGCCTTGATTAACAAGTCTGAGGCTTGTTAAATATTCCATAATAATTTGTTTCTCCGGGCAAGGTCATTAGCCTTGCCCCAGATTTACAAGGCGTATATTCGTCTGGCGCAAGACTAATGACCTTGCCCGGAAAAAAACAATTCATTATGGAAAATTTAACAAGCCTCAGGACTTGCTAAATAAGGCCTAGACCGGATCCCGGTTGTAGTGCCGATGATGATGATGATGATATTCGTCCCAAAATGGAGTTTAACTCCCATATTTGGCCAGGCACATCCAAAACTGCACTACACATGCCCGATAGAATACAAGAACAAGCAGTGAAACTTATTGGGGACCCATCCGTAATTCGATCAATTCCGTCGTTAGAACATTGGCGCAACGTATGCTGCCTATCTCTCTTCTATAGGTATTACTACGGTCGTTGTTCAACTGAACTTGCTGAATGTGCCGCCCCTTCAGAGATTTTCCCGCGATACGCGTCAATCTGAGAACGTGCATCAATTCACGTTGAAAGTCAACTTGAGGCGCACAAAAAAGCATAGGGGGTCATTCTTTAGCCGAACAACGCGAATGTGGGATGCTCTACCTGATCATGTATTTCCTCGTCGTTCCAATGTCCAGGCATTTAAGACCAATGTACATTAATAGCTTCTTTTCTTATACGCTTCCTCTTCCTCCGCTCGCACTGTGCTCTGACATTTAGGGGTACTCCAAAATCCCCTTTTTTGCGCGCGTTTGTGTAAAAAAAAGAGTAGGTGTAAAGACGAAGGGGCTGGGTGAGACTGATGTATTGATGGGGTCAGTATTAAAGATGAGGACTAGCTGCATACCCAAGAGATTTCGAACGTTGCTGACTTGACAAAGGCAAGAATCCGCTAGTCGATCAATGAAGAGACTTTCCTTGACGGAGGTGGGATGGAGGATAAAGTATGATTGATCGTCATTGCTCAATTGCAGTTGACTAACGCATTCACGTGATATCCGTCAATAAGAGAGTACGCGCCGACTCACTACAAAAATTAACTTCGGACGTACGAATTAACACCAATATTCGTTCTTCAACTGAACGACACAACCGTGGATTGTTTTGTCATTAGAATCTTCAGGCATGTAAATGAGTAAGTTTGTGGTGGTGTTATTACTCGTGCGTCTGCACGGACGCGGGTTCAGTAAACACCCACAGAGTAAAAGTCGACGGAACACTAACGTTGTTGAGACAAAGCACTGATCACCTGTGAAAGTCGATGAATGAAACAAGTTGATGCTTTCCGGTTATAAAACTTTCTTTTTATTTGTGTTAATCCGATGGATTGGTGTACAATTGTGTTGCTCATTAAACAGCAAACTTGGTTAAATATAACTTCGTTTCACGTTAACAACGTGTTCCATTTAACACAATAAACTCGATTAAATTTAATTTTCGTTTCACAGCACTTAGTGATCCGTCCAACAAACAGCAAACTTGGTTAAATATAATTTTCGTTTTACTTAATTTAATGTTCGCTTTGACAAACGATAGTTATGTTGTTATATTAAGCGACTCACGCAAGGACGGACTTCAACACAAGCTCGACATAGGATCACGCACAAGGCAAAAAGATACTCAGTTCGGGCTCGACTCCGTATATTAAAGAATCTCAATAGGCGCGTATAGTGCGTGTGCACGCTTAAGATGACGAAATCTGACTCCGTGAGTGGCTGTTGCACTCAACATCCCCTAGCTGCGGTGGTGGTGAATTTCCATAGATATGGGACGAGCCGAATCGGATCATTTCTGTGGTGATGACCAATGAACGATCGATTGGGGTTTTTTTTTATAGATGAATTTCCCTGTGGTGACCCTACAGGTCAAGTACAATGTCCTTTCGCTAGAAGTGAGGCAACGATCGACCCTGCAAGTGTACAAACAAAGGAACTGGTATTAGGGGCTGCAGGCATCGTTGAGATAAGCGATACCGAAAAATCGCCGAAGGAAGAAATAGGTTTCTGTGTGTTCTGTAAATAGAAACGCTATTTCGGAGGGTCATACGCTGAGATGCGCATTTGTTTGGTTTAACCAGTGCTGCATGGGAACGTCGGCTGTTTACATAATCGCCCAGAATCATACCGTTGCAGGCAATAGATTTCTCTGTGACGATAAGCCAACCGCAGATTTGTTCGCCTATGGCAACGGCTATTGTTTGGTTAAGAAAACGTACGTGGGATACAATCATTGGCATGATTATTTAAATAGCAATCATGATCGTGTCCGGTTCAATGGATGTTAGTTTTCGGAAAACTGTATCATAGGACATGATCATTAGGATGATTATTTGAACAACGATCGCGGTCATGTCCTATTCGATGATCGGGTGTCGCTTGGGCGATCAATGGTCGGAAAAATCCGCTGCAGCTGTGTCAACATATCCGCTGGCCAGCGTGTGTTTGTCGATTATAATTGCTGACAAATTGAGCCGATTGGGTTCGTATGGTTCATGTAATATGAACGAAATGATTTGATGATGTGCATGCTTGCTGGGGTTTTACTTTCAGGTGAAAGCGAATGAAAGGTAGCTTACGCTGCTCGATTGCAGGTAAGTAAAGTGGCTTCTGGAGTGGGGGAAAGGCAGCTTGGTTTAAGGAATGGGTGGTTCTTTGGGAATGCTTTAACGAACCCCCACAAATTCTGTTTCTGGCATCTTCGTCTTTCATCTGTAACATGCAGAAAGATACCACAACATTCCTTTTGCCTGTGATGTTTAAAAATATAATCAATTCAAGTGTTTTCCAGTGAATCATAATTGCTTCAAATGTGAACATACTACGGCGCTATACTGTTATGACTTTCTCTCTAAAAATATATACATTTGTAGTGACAAAGTGTGGGAGAGTCCAAACGGATATTCTTATTATACTTCTTTTTTTCGTTTTGTTTAGGGTTTTGTAATGACTTTTTATATAAAATCTATTTGTAATAGGTCCTAGCAGCAGAGGGTCTGGGTAAATATTGTGATCCAGAATTTGTAGCGACTACATCACGTGAAATGCAAGAAGCCCTTGATATGACCCGCGAGGAGATGGATATTGCGGCACATCAAATACTTTTACATGAACGTTCAAACAGTATCACTAGTGGAAATGGTCTAAAAAGCAGCAGCAATGACAATAGTAGTCGTATCCTATCTAATCATACATCACCTTCGTTACCCTACAGTCCGAATAGTATTTTGAATCGTCGTCAGTCACAGCAACAACTGTCTCCTATGCCATCACCCACTTCACATCATCATTTACAACAGCAGCAGCAGCAACAACAACAACAACCACAACCCCAACAACAACAATCAAGTCAAAGATCCACTTCCGGCGGTGACGGGCCATCGTCCGCATCGTCACCTCGAAGGACTAGCAATAGAAACCGCAACTCATAGCATTCGGTGAGTTTAGACAAGGAATTGTGACTATATCTTAAATTTTTTTAAGACAAATTTAAATATAATTAACTAGATATACATTAGATGTAAAAACAACATAACAAAATAATATTCATAATTGAAAACAAAAGCAAATACAAAAAACCACAAATCATTAACTATGATTTAAAACCATCCAAAAATACAAACATTAACAAAAAAAAAAAACAGAACGAAACCAAAGCGAGATAAATACAGATGATTTTTTTCAAAAGACTCCCAACACAATTTTTCACTAAGGGACTTGCTCATGATGATGCAAGGGCTGGCTGTGACAGTATTACTACTGCTTGAACCAGTTGACAATTATCGCCCCTGTTTTCAACACCCGAACAGTGTCCGAAAAATGTAGGTTTAATTTAATCCCTTCCAATTGTTTAAAGCCAGCAATACCTCTATGATATAGTTTGTGAGTCATTATTCTAATTACTACCATCATGTAAGGATCGGCAATGAAGTTTGAATTCAGAACACCCTTGTATAATCTCACATGTTTCAGAACATCAAAATACCCATTTTTAACCATGATTTGTTTGCATCTTAGGAACAGACTTTTGTCAACCAGTGCCTTCTATCACGCGAGTAGCCTCCTTGCGGTATCATCATCTCTTAGGTATATAGGTAGGTCCTACTTCCTTGAATTTAACCAGTATGGAACTAAATTTGTAGCAGAAAATTATTCTCAGTTGGGCTAGTCATATTTCAAAATGTAAAAAGTGTGGTGAGAATAGCACTGGGACTGCAACATACAATAATTTAACCAGACCCGGTCTATATCGGTAACAAGAAAATTAAATATATATTTCTGAGTCTGCTAGACCTCCGTGATCATGTTATTTAATTATTTCGGGAATAGAAAGGGGACATCTATTCGAGTTTTTATTTTCGAAATCATAGGGACATCTATAAAAAGGTTCGTTCATCAAATATACTACCTCCGAAGAATATATACTATAAAATCAAGCTCGTCGGCAACTTTTGCTGTAAAGATCTACATTAGGATCATATGGCCATGTTCGTAATCCATAATTAATTCGGTGGCAGTAAGCTGGCTCATTTATTAGAGTTTTTATGGCAGGTGTAGCACTATAACTGTGATATAAAATACTTTAACCGGATTCTTAGTCCGTATCTGTAATAAGAAAATTAAACAAGAACTTTTTACTAGTCCTGCTACACTTCTGAAATCTTAAGACCGCTTTCGTATTATTGAATTAATTTGGGTATAGTACGGTGATTCTTCTGTTAGAATTATTGTTTTCGAATGGCTGATTCTTACTGGAAAATCTCCATGAAAAAGTACTTACATCAGTATTTTCATGATGATAACTTGATAACAAAAACAGGAGGCTCAGGATCTCTTTGTTATTTATGGTTTCTTTGTACACACATAAGAATGACGTAATGCCAAGTTGAATAGAGTTGCACTTATTGTCTAGCAAGTAAGATAAATATAAGAAAGAGTACAAAATAAATAAAATGTACGTAAAATGGAAAGACTTGCACTTTTTTTAACAATCAGGTATCATCATTATCATTATCATCATCGGCACTACAACCCGGAACCGGTCTTGGCCTTATTTAGCAAGGCTTGTTAAATTTTCCATAATGATTTGTTTTTTCCGGGCAAGGTCATTAGTCTTGCGACAGAGGCTCCCCGATGGGGAATCGAACCCCGGTCTCCCGCATGACAGGCGGGTATACTAAACTCTATACTATCGAGGAGCCCGGCATACATACCTCTGATGTTCTTTGCTCTAAAATTGTATAGAATTTTTTTCGATCCGAGTTCTCTCTCAACAATCAGGTATAAAGGTCGTTTATTAGTCTTGGATATCAGACTCACAGAGTAGGAGTTCGATCTTTATCATAAGAATCATAGTTTAGAAAATAACGTTCATCTATAAGAGAAAAACAGATAATCGGTTAATATTGCGGAAGATAGAACGAATTGGAAAGGAGAATTTGAATTTATAAAAAGCAGAAATGAACCTGATTAACGTATCATCATCATCATCGGCACTACAACCGGGATCCGGTCTTGGCCTTATTTAACAAATCTCTCCACGATTTCGAGCCGATGTCATCCAGTGTGGCACTCCCAGGTTCTGGGCGTCCTGGTATATGGCAACCCTCCATCGCAGACAAGGTCTGCCGCACTGTCTCCTTCCATACATCCTGCCACAAAGGACTGTGGCGGTTCCGCCAAACCCCACTGTCTACTTACCGTAAAACCCCCATAACATCCAGCCAATTTCCTAACTTCACTAATGCAATCGCATTAGTACCTGAAAATGCTTCACGCATCATATATATCAAATCTATGATCTTAAAAAGTCCCTGTCAAAGAAAACTTACCTTTCATGCATTCTCTTCGCATACAATTTCCCGTAAGATTTCTTTCTTTACCTTATCAGGCAGAACCCCCATTATTACAACCCAATCTACATCAGTTTCTGCTAATGTAACAGCATTAGCACCTGTAAATGCTTCACGCATTATATAGATCAAATCTATAATCTTAAAGTCCCTGTAAATAAAACTTACCTGTTCATGCATCTCTTCGCATACAATTTTCCGTAAGATTTCTTGCTTAACTTATCTGGAATTCCAAACCAATTCGGCACCTTCGGTACCAGACAAATTCCTGTAAACAAAATGATTCGGTTTGCATACAACGTAACCGTCATGACAGGGACCATAAATATTGCGCCGTCTCTTTTCCCAGCCGCGCCATGTGTACAACAATGTTCCCTACATACACATTGGCTGGCGACTTACACCCAAGGGACCAAAGCAAATACGCATTCCGCATCTCTTGGCATCAATTAAATCCTACAGCATAAACAAATGTAAATAGGAATCCAAACCTACCCTTACTAGCGATGCCATAAACACCATTTCCCAGTAACCTAGCTAAAGCCAATTAGCACATTTCCACGTCGCATCGTCGTCTCTTTGTTTAGCCGCGACGCACATTTCCAACAAAGATCCCATTAGCATCCGACGAGTTCGGTGTTATTTGCTTTACCGAAATCGTATCCCATGAATGCACTTTATGCCCTTTCTTTGTTCTATGTTCGTTCTCATTCATGAAAGAACTACGCACACTCACCCTTAAGAGAAAAGTTTTTCTCTCTCTTCCTTTTTCTTAACCCTAACCTAGGATGGAATTCATGTCAGAATTCTATCCTCGGGGAGTCGTTTTCCATCCTCTGACAGCCATGGTCACGCGATCTTCCGCTCTCCGCCGGCTGCGGAGATGCGTAATACACCTCGGGGTCGTGTCGAAGTGTTTGCAACCTCCATGTCGAATATTATATTTGCGGCAGTCTTCGAAGATTGTGTTTCCTTTATTGACTTCATAATGTAACTTTCACGTAGTGCTACCGTAAAATTTTAGTATCCAATAAGAAAATAAAACTACAATAAAAGCACCCTTAATAATAGAAGAAAAGTGTGTTATATTTTTCTGTGTCCTGTGTCCTGTGTCCTGTGTCCGGTGTTTGTGCTTTTCCCTCGGTGCGGTACTGGTCGGAACATTTAGGGGAAGTTGTGGGGACGAGGTAGAACTCTCGCCCGTGTGGCGTCGCGACTTCGTACCCTCACAGGTCTTTCCGGGCAACCTCCTCTTCGCTCATTCGAGCTAGGAGTCCCGCCCACCGGAGTCTACCGAGCTTGATTTTTCTTACAACATTAGCTTCAAGGTAGATCGCATACAACTCATGGTTGTAGCGTCTCCAGAATCGTCCCCCCTCACATACCGGGCCAATAATTCTCCTTAAGACCTTCCTCTCGGACGTCTAAGAGTTCAGAGTGCCTTTTATTGAGCACCCAGATCCATACATGAGTACAGGTAAGACCATGGTCTTGTACAGTAGTAGCTTGGATGTGGCAAAAAGTAGACCTTTTACGCCATGGCGCTCCAATCCCACGGAGGTGAACAGAACGAATTTTGTCAGAATCAGAAACGCGTTGAACCAGACCATTGATACCGCGAAGAAGCTTCACACTGACAGAGTGACCAATAAACTACTTCAGTGCCCAATTGTTTCGTGCTCCTTCTGGTCAATGGCAAAAGCTGTCAACAATAACTTCGCTACCTCCTCTTTTCCCCCGTTAGTAACGAGCAGCGGGGCATTTGTCATGAATTGAGGAAATAAAGCCAATGTGTTCGCGAATTCAACTCTCAATGCCGGTTTTTTGGAGCCACCTGTGATCGCGACGCTGCAATCTTCAATGCCGGATGTGAAATTCCGCCCACGAGCTATTCAACGCGTTCTCCATCGACTGTACTATAAGAAAGCAACCGGCCCGTATGGAATACCAACAAGAGTCCTTAAAAACGGTGCTTCAGAACTGCCCCCGGTTCTTAGCAAATCTTTCCCGTATGTTATACACAGGACTTTTTCTACTTGCAGGAAAATCGCTCATGTTCAGCCAGTCCCAAAGAAAGGAAAAAAGTGTCTCGCAGAATTACCGGCTGATAGCATTACTGTCTATGTTATCCAAGGTAATGGGAAAGATTATCAATGCCGAGTTGATGAAATACTTGGAATACATAGACTTCTAAATGATCGTCAATAAACATACTGTAGCAGATGGTTCACGGGAGACTTTTGCCATGTACAATTGGAAAACATGGTGGTCAGTCGCGCTGGATATCTCCACGGCTTTCGATCGCGTTTGGCACGGGCCGTTGCTAAGCAAGCTTCGTTCATCCGTACTTTCCCAGCCGTTTGCGACTCGACGAAGATCTTCCTAGAAAATCAATCGATCCGGGTTGTTGTGGACTTGTGTCTTCGGATCTGCATTCTATTAATTCCGGGGTGCATCGGGGTTCTTATTTGGCTCCAGCCATCAATGATTATTCAATCAACGGGTAAAACATGTTCAGTTTTGCGGATGATGGTACACTTATTTCCTCGTTTTCGAATGATCGGCCGATTAATACATCAACGTCGCACAACTGAAATGTAGTCAGATCGGAATCTGGATATAGTCCTGCAATGGGAAAAGGCCGATCTCGTCGATTTCAATACAACGAAGAGGCAAAATTCAACATTCATTGGGAAAAATGTATCTTCGTTTCGACAGCTAACAACGAATTGCCAGGCCCTTAAATTCAAAGAAAGAATAGGTTTGGTCGCCGCCACAGTCTGTGGGATTGTTTCATGGTATGAACACACTAAAATGTAGCTAGATCCACCTCTAGAAAGTTGAGTTATCTTTTTATAGCAAAAAATATGTTACTCTGGTCCAACTTCTTCTCCTGTCATCATCATCATCGGCACTACAACCTATTTAACAAATCTCTCCACCGGTCCCGATTTCGAGCCGATGTCATCCAGTTTGGCACTCCCAGGTTCTGGTTCTCCATCGCAGTCAAGGTCTGTCTCCTTCCACACATCCTGCCACAAAGGACTTTCCGGGCATGCTCCTCTTCGCTCTTTCGACCTAGGTGTCCCGCCCACCGGAGTCTACCGAGCTTGATTTTTCTTACAACATTACCTTCAAGCTAGATTGCGTACAACTCATGGTTGTAGCGTCTCCGGAATCGTCCTCCCTCACATACGGGGCCAACAATTCTCCTTAAGACCTTCCTCTCGAACGTCTAAGAGTTCAGAGTGCCTTTTATTGAGCATCCAGGTCTCGGATCCATACATGAGTACTGGTAAGACCATGGTCTTGTATAGTAGTAGCTTGGATGTTCTGGATAAATTTCGTGATTTAAAGAGCCTTGATAGACCATAGTAGGCTTTGTGGGATTTGATCAGCCGTTCGCGTATTGCTTCTTCCATATTGTTATCAGCTGATACTATTGACCCAAGGTAGTTAAAGAATTGCACTACTTCAAATTCGTGCTCCACTACCCTGATTGTTTCACCAACGTTAGGTCTTCTCTACGCAGAAGTTGCCACCATGTACTTAGTTTTCCCCTCATTAATGTGCAGTCCCAGTTTTTGTGCCGCCTGCTCGATCCGGGCGAAGAAGTCCTGTACAGCCGATTCGGATTTACCGATGATGTCCATGTCAACTGCGTAGGCAAGTATTTGGGTGGACTTGGTGACAATAGTCTCTCTAGTTGTGACGTCAGAGTTACGGATTACTTTCTCCAACGCCAGGTTGAAGAGGAGGCAGGCCAGACCATCCCCTTGTCGGAGTGCATTAAAGATGGTTATTAGTTTGGACGGCCTCGACGGAGATAGGAGGACAATGTTAGGTTGGACCTCGAGGAGATCGGATCGGATGGTCGAACGTAGAAGGAGAGCGCACGGGACAGAGAACAATGGCGGTCGAGTCGGTGAGATCACAAACTTTCGGGTTCCTACAGGCCAATAAATAGTAGTAGTAGTAATATTAGTTTGGACAGCCATCCCGCTATTTTTACTTGACTAGTTACGTTGCTCATGGTCATGATCGATTAACGTATCAGGTCCTTCGAAATATTGCTTGTATATAGTTCCCAATTTATCTTTATGTTCTACGGAACCGATTCCCCCCTTTCAATGCATTGCTCAGACTCTCATTTCAAGTGTGAATAATGGATTCATAGAACAAGCATGAACTGAAATCTAGGCAAAAACCCTGTTGCTACGAAATATCACAAAGCAGTCGATTGAAACATCACGACACAAATTTTGAACAAATATGACACATTGAGCACAACTTCCCCATTTCCAAATTTTCAACACAATATACTGCACTTTTTTCAAATGCCTTGCATGTGGCTTCAGGCGAGGATCATCAAATGTCATTTTGTGGATTGGATGAATCCTCAGCATCTTTTTTTGTTTTATTGTGAGCAATTTCGGTACCCGTTGTGTATACACCTTTCTCATATTTATCATTTTCAACATGCGATGTATCGTCATCATCATCATCGGCACTACAACCGGGATCCGGTCTTGGCCTTATTTAACAAGTCTGAGGCTTGTTAAATGTTTCATAATAATTTGTTTTTCCGGGCAAGGTTATTAGCCTTGCGCCAATATGCGATGTATAACATTTTTGAAATACCTACCATGTTGTCTGCTAGCACTTGCATTTTCAGTCGATTTTGCCGTTTTTATTTTCATTCTCTTTTAATGACCTCATTAGGTAAACCACTCTCTTGGCAACTTGTAAGGGCTCATTTAAACCTTGTTACCCATTATAATATTACTGTAAAGGAGGACATAAACACACCCTAAGTAGAATATAGTTTTGCTTTTATGTTAGTGGGAATGAAATCTTCCATTTGAAAGTATTACACAAAATTTGAGGTATTACCTCAAATTACAATCTTAGGCTTTATAAAAGATTGCGCAGAGAGGGGTGATTTGAGATAACCCTCGTACTTAATCCAACTATAAATTTTTTAACACGATACACACCCAGTCTTTAAACATCAAAACACAGTTCGAGTTGGAATTTCATAGCTATAATGGGATACCAGTTGGCTCAAGGCTAATAACCTTGCCCGGAACATCAAATTATTATGGACAATTTAACAAGTCTTGGATAAGGACCGGATACCGGTGGAGAGACTTGCTAAATAAGGCCAAGACCGGATCCCGGTTGTAGAGCCGATGATGATGATGAATGGAATACCAGAAAATTATGTTCTTCGCAATGCAACTCTGAAGCAAGAGCATGGGAAAAATTACTGGTCTGAAGAACATTATGTCACATGGGCCAAACTTAAGAGAAGCGGACACATGTGTTAGGAATTAGCTCAGAAAGAAAAAAATGGACGTTTAAAGGACTATTAAAATGTGCAATATTTAGTAATGAGGGGCATTCTACTACAGACCGAGAATGTTCTTGATCTCCCTTCCAGAACAAGTATTTCCAGAACACTAATCAAGTGTTGAAAAACATGTCAAAACACTATGTGGATATGTTTACGTGGTTCCTCTGTTAAGTGACCCTAAATAAACGTAGCTTCCATTCGTCTAAAGTTTCGGTGACCGACAGTGTGTAAAAGACAAGCACATAATTAGTATAAAGTTCAATTTAGTATTACTATACTACTACTATTTATTGGCCTGTAGGAACCCGGAAATTCACGACCTCACCGACTCGACTCCGCTATCGTTCCCTGTCCTGTGCACTCTCCTTCCACGCATGACCATCTGATCCGATCTCCTCAAGGTCAACCTGAGATCAATCTCTTTCCCGTTGGTCTACCGTCAGGAATTCTACGCACGGTCCTATCGTTGCCCATTCGCGCCACATGTCCGGCCCATCTTAATCTTCGCGATCTGATTACTCTCACTATTGTAGGTTTGCGGTATAGCCCTTCCAATTCGTGGTTGTAGAGTTTCCTCCATTGTCCTGCCCCCTCGTCATATTTACCTCCAAAGATACCTCCTAAAACTTTATTCTCGAGTACGCGGAATGTGTTTTCTTCCCGTTTCGTGAGAGCCCATGTTTCGCATCCGTATAGAACGATCGGCATGATTATGGTTCTATAGACATGGAGCTTTATGTTACGTGATAGCAGTTTGGATTTCAGCAGTTTACTGACTGCATGCCAACTAGCGTTGCTGGAATGCAGTCTTTTGTTAATTTTCTTCGACATTTCGGTACTGGCCGTCAGTATTGTTCCCAGATATTTAAATTCTTTAACTAGTATAAAGATCAAAGATGGTCGAAAATGCGTTAAAGGTCAACCACATGACCACAAACATCAACTGATGCACAACACGTCAAGCAAATCAAAGATTTGGTACTCAAAGTTCGTCGATTGACAATAAGAGACGTTGCTGATATCATTGTCGTTTCAGTTGCATCAGTAAACGCCATTGTGAAAGATATTTTGCGCTTGAAAAGAGCTAAATCGCGATTTGTTCAAAAAACATTGATTATATATATATATTTTTTTTTTTTTTTTTTTGAAAAAGACTAGAGCTTCGGGATTTTTTCGCTAAAATCTCGACGAATTTCATTCCACAACCATCATATTCACCTGAGTTAGCACCGCCTGACTTCTGCCTGTGCCCTGTACTCGAAAAATCCCCTCCAAGGACGCAATTTCGACACGTTTGAGGGGATAAAAGCCGAGTCGCCGCACGCTCTGGGTTCATTCCATCTTTAACAGGTATTTCGAAAAACTAAGAAAACAGTTCGATAAATGTATAGTATAGATATAGATAGTATCAGACAGGGATTACTTTGAAGGTGATGAAATTGATGTGGAAATATAAATAAAGATTTTAAGTGTTACAACCAATTCCGGGTCATAATTCTAACAGTGTCATATTGTATTGGGACTCGTTCGGCCATCACGTAGTTTGATCTTCGCCGACCGAGGAATGTCGTCGGGGAAGATTTCTCTAATGTTTCAAAGCACAATGTGTTGGCACTTCGGCCAACACGTAAACTCCTGCGTACTGCAATTTGCGTTTTCTACAAACACGCACTCAATTTACACCAACAACTGCGTCTTTTGGTGGGCCGTGGGGATAATCAGGAACAATGGTGTTGTGGGGTTTTTCAGGGCCCGAAGAGCCACACATCGCCCCCAACCTCATATAACTGCAAACAACTTACCAGCATGAGAGCATCCCTCACCTGAAAACATAAACCCACGGCAAGGGTTACTACCTTGCCGTGGCAACAAAAACGTTCGCCCCGAGGCATGCTTGCAACCAGTGCATCATGTCCTATTACCTCACGGTTACCTTTACACGTAACCGACATCGAATTCGCACTTACACATGCATGACATGTTCATCCGAACATCGCTGAGAAGCATTTTTCCTAAACCATATTCGTGCCCCCTGATCGGCACCTATGTCCATTGCCAACCATTAGGAAAACTTCCACAGTCCCCTTATCGACATTCATATCAATCATGCTCTCAGAAATCTTTCTGTGTTTGCTTTTCTCAAGCAATCACCGATCCCACGATCACGTCATGCAAATCGATGCCTATACAGCTGCAACCAATTATCCCGAATCGGCTGCATAGGCCTAATGTATTTTCATTGGCTTGTCCAAACAATCCGCATTTTAGAGCTTGCCCTTTTTACACAAACGTTTCGGTTTATACACGCTTATGTTTAAACAGCTGTATATTTTCTTCGATACGTGTTTCAATGCGCGTTTCGTTTGTGCTTCCTTCCAATAAGGGGACATTCGTTCCAATCGAGACGATATTGTGCAAGAACTTTCCAATGGGACGCGGATCGGCTCTCATTGGCCACAGCATGGCGAAAGGGATGTTTTCTCCTGCGATGGTGTGTGGTGGAAACTCACCGCAATCACCAGAGGTCAGCGTCGCCAGCTCTCAGAGTCAGATTTGATTATTCACGGTGTGGGCACGTGCCAGATAGACGCCCGAGTCTTAATCGAACAGTGTCGGAGTGGTCTTGCGTTTTTGAATTAATTTTGAAATACTATTTGTTGTAGATTAAAAGAATCCCTTAGAAGTGCCATTGTAAAGTGCGAGACTAAGTATATACCTTAGCAAAATGAAATAGTTCGTCATCGGTGCGCAGAATGCAACACACATAAACTTTAAAAAGTTCGAGTGATCTTATTAATATTGACTTCCGTAATTATATACAAAGTTAGAATTGTGAACAATTGATATACCTTCAATAAAGAAAACCGTTAAACAAAGATCCTCCCGTGCCGTTTTATTTATTTTGTTCTTGGTGCGTGTGTTTTTAACGAACTCGCATCCTTGCCGATGCCATAGTAAAAATACTCCACAGTGTCTCCTGGAGTGTAGTGATGTTGATTGTCGCTCTGAAATAATGTAATGTTTGAAATGGGAAAGGAATACGTAAATTTGCGTGCAGCAATCCTATAAATACTCCTCCTGAATGAAATAATCAAAACAGCTTGGATTTATTTTATTATTATTTACTGGCCTGTAGGAACCCGGAAGTTCATGACCTCGCCGACTCGGCTCCGCCATTGTTCCCTGTCCTGTGCGCTCTCCTTCCACGTTCGATCATCCGATCCGATCTCCTCGAGGACCAATCTAACATTGTCCTCCCATCTCCGGCGCGGCCGTCCTGTCGGTCTCTTCCCCGTTAGTTTACCGTCAAGAATTCTATGCAGGGTCCTATCATCCCCCATTCGTGCTACGTGTCCGGCCCATCTCATCTTCGCGACTTGATCACTCTCACTATTGTAGGTTTGCGGTATAGCTCTTCCAATTCGTGGTTGTGGAGTTTCCTCCATTGTCCTGACTCCTCGTCATATTTACCGCCAAATATACCCCTTAAAACTTTATTCTCGAATACGCGGAATTTATTGTCTTCCCGTTTCGTGAGAGCCCATGTTTCGCATCCGTATAGAGCAATCGGCATGATTATGGTTCTATAGACACGGAGCTTTATATTACGTGATAGCAGTTTGGATTTTAATAGTTTACTGGCTGCATGCCAACTAGCGTTGCCGGAATGTAGTCTTTTGTTAATTTCCTTTGACGTTTCCTTTTTGGTCGTCAGTATCGTTCCCAGATATTTAAATTCTTTGACATTTTCAAATATCTTGCCCCTGACGTTTATATGTGTTCTCTGAGGTCCACCTGCTCTCATCGTAATCATGTATTTCGTTTTGTCTTCGTTTATTTCTAGGCCCACCACTTCTGCTGCTTGCATGATGATTTCACCGTTTTTACTTATAGTTTCGAGATTATCGCCCAGAACGGCGATGTCATCCGCATAAGCGAGCACTTGTGTGACCCCGTTCAGGGATGATCCGGCCGTGTTGTCGTCTTGTACCTTTCTGATAACATACTCGAGGACAAGGTTAAAAAGGCATGGTGAGAGGTCATCCCCTTGTTTTAGTCCGTCCCGGATTTCAAATGGTTCTGAGAGGTGGATTATTATCTTAAATATTTTCTTTATTGACTCGGTTCCTTGGATTTTCAACTGATTATAAAATTACGATCTGTGTCGTCCGAAAGTTTAACGAAGAGAGAGAAATTGTTTTTGATTGCTTGACAACCAAATTCGATTATGTCAGCGGGTTGGTGACATTTGTTATTGTGTTGTCAAGGGCAGCATTCAGTTGCGAATTCGCTGGTTGTGTCCAGTGCGAATCCGCAACACATTTTTTTTTTTAAATCTTTCTAGGTTTCCTCGAAAGATTTCCTGTATAAGAAAAAGATTTACTAAAATACGAAAATCACTTTTTTCCAATTTTTTAAACTGATTCAAACATGTTATTAATCAACGGGTGCTTTTGAAAATGTGTGTATAAACTAAGTTGTGCATATTAAAAAAGTGAGGTACCAATTGGAACTGTGACAGTTACTGACTTATCAAACAGCCCCTGTACCTCTTCAAAAACACCTCTAAAACAATTCAAAACCTACCCCTATTCACTATGCATGCGTGGAACATTCGCTCTATTGAATTTCTGGGCACAAACACTTTTTTGTATCAAAAAAATTTGAATTGGATTTCGATTCTTCACTGCTTGGATGACGCAATTTTGTATTCCATATTCTGTCGCCAAAACCCATTATTTATTGGGCTGTTGGTTCTGTCAAAAATCGTGTAATTTTTTTCAAAAAATCCGTTCCACCACTGGCCATTTCGAAAGTCGCCCGGGAGGTTTTGTCTAAAATTGTTAAATTGAACTGTGATATCTGATGCAGTGAATCTTTGATTGTGTGGATTCAATACGTAATTGTTTTCAGCTTAGGCGTGGTCTCCTTTTCATAGTATTGGTCTTCCCAGTATCACTTTTAGGAGCTTCTTCACCCTCCAACCTCAAATCGCTCTTCCTTCCCCTCTAGCCAATTATACACCAATTATAATTGGGTGATTCAACATTGATCTGCCCCCGGACCCTGCTTACGTCTGTGTGCGAGTTTTGCTTTGGTTGGATTTGAACGTTTCCACCGTTTGCTTCAGCCGGCGCAGATGGCTTCTTCAAGCGATTTTTCATTTCCTTATCATAAAGGCAACCAATGACCTCGACCAGCTCTCGCACGCCATTAGTAATGTGCCTTTGCTTTTTAATTTTGATCGTCCTCGTCAATTCTGGGATCCGTTCTCCGAGCTGCCCGAACACCAAAGAACCATCATTACCGGATGTCCGAATTTGTTTGTATTTTCAAATCGGTATCAGCACACTTTTTGAGGTTTTAGTCCGCTATCCTTCGAGATAGTTTTAGTATTGCAGCGCTTTAGCAGCATATTTTATTTTGTGAATGCGGATAATCATTGCTATCACTTCAAAGATCCTTTCTTAATTTTAGCGATTTCGATAAATCTTTTTAACTACTACCAATCAAATTTGTATTGTATTCGAATGTATTTACAATTTTATCTATAACAGAAAATGTATTCTTAAAAAAAAAAAACGTCATCAAACAGTACCGCAGAAATATTATATTTTAAAAGGAAGCACTTACAGTTTTAAAGAATGTATATAAAATTACTTTCTCACTAAAATCTAAAGGTAAACATTAATTTTATCATTTCAGTTGATTGATGTGTGGTCCTGAAGCCAATATAAACAATAATTTCAATTAGATGTCCGCTTTAGTTAGTTTAGTGAAGCTACCGCCCCTATTCGTTAGCTTAGGGTAAGCTTACAAAAAGATTCTTACGGGAATAGCTTAATTAATCTAAGCATGAAATAATAACTCAAATCGGATATTTAAATAACAATAACTTCTCGGTACACAAATGCCTTTGAGTGGTAGTGTGAGCGTAAGCTGTCTAAATTTTTTTTAAAAAACCCTCAAAAATGAACGTTTTGAAATATGTCATTTTTTCCAAGCCACAATCATTTATCAATTTCAGGTGGTTAAACACCAATAACTTATGGTGGGTAAATGCCCTTCAGGGATAGTGTACACGTAAGCTACCAATTATCATCATCATCGGCACTACAACCGGGAACCGGTCTTGGCCTTATTTAGCAAGTACTGAGGCTTGTTAAATTTTCCATAATATTTTGTTTTTTCCGCGCAAGGTCATTAAGTCTTGCGCCAGAGGCTCCCGGACGGGGAATCGAACCCCGGTCTCCCGCGTGGCAGACGGGTATACTAACCGCTATACTATCGAGGAGCAGTAAGCTACCAATAGTAAGTCTAAAAAAAACATTTTTGAAACCTTCAATACTGAACCTTTTGAAATATGTCACTTCTTTCAAAGGCACAACCATTTTTCCCATTCAAATAGCTAAATACCAATAAATTACGGTGGGTAAATACCCTGGAGGCACACGAAAACTGTCAATAGTGGCTTTGTAAAACTTAAAAAAAAAACACCAATAACAATTTTTTTTAATATGTCACCTCTTTCAAGACTACAACCGTTCGTCCATTTCAAGTAGGCATACAACAATAATTTGCAACGGACAAATGCATTTGAGCAATAAAATGTTTTTAACTTACACTCCTTTCAAAGCCACAACTCAGAGATTTCCTCAATTCCGTAAGCTATTCTCTAATTGTAGATCTTCCACATTACATTTCTCATCCTGAAAAGCCTACCCTTTTACATAGGTTACCCTGTCATATGGCTTATCCTTTTACGATTCTCTATTTCAGTGGTTGTTGATACGGTCTTCATTTTTCCATGGAAACTTATTTATATCCTATCAGGTTCCCTGGGATTTTTTAAAGCGGGCGAAGTTTACCCCTCTGCTATAAGTTGACAGCGTTTACAATACTACATTAGCAGTAAGTAATACTTATCCCGTCACTGCTGGTTGGTATTTTATACATACCTATTTATTTGTTGCGGCTCAGTATCCTGTCTTAAAATTTGAGCAAAAATGTTAAGTAATGGTTTCTTTTTTTTTGTTTTATATCTACATTTATTTAACAAATTAATTATATATTTTACTTAAGACTAAATGTTAACTTCTATTTTACAAATATCATTCTTACATTAACTTACTGGCTCTTCGCAAGCACTCTAAATTATACATTATTATTTTTCTTATGCCTTTCGGCGTACAATAACTGTTTTTATAACATGTCACAATAATTGATATGTTTTCTTTTTTAAATGTATTCTATTTTTTTCTACATCATGTATTATTTATAATTTTTTTTTTATTAATTACATATATAGGACAAACATAAACAGGGAATACAAATAAAAATAAAAAAATAAAAAATTAAAATTAAATTAAAAACGAAAATCATCATCATCATCATTGGCACTACAACCGGGAACTGGGCTTGGCCTTATTTAGCAAGTCCTGAGGCTTGTTAAATTTTCCATAATGATTTATTTTTTCTGGGCAAGGTCATTAGTCTTGCGCCAGAAAAAACGAAAATAAAACAAATAAAAATAATTGGGAATTGGGGATAGGGGGAAGGAAAGCGGTGCGCCTGAGAGGCATACTATGTTTGGGGACGTGTAGTCTTTTCTTCATCACTGATCCACCACCAGTTGGGATAGTATCGATCTTTTATTGATTTATCTCTTTCACCGATCACCATACTAAAACGCAGGCGCTCTGGAAAAGTAGAGGTATCGTTATCGTGTGTTAAGTAATGGTTATTACTGTACAATTACCTAGATTGGGTTCAAGTATTTCTCCCTCCCGTAGCCTAAGTTGTTCTATGTAGTATATTTGAATTAATAATTGTTAAAAATCAAATGATTCATAGAGGTCTAGCTGACTCCGTCTATCGATTAAATAGTTTTGGAAGGTAGACTGACAGGCAATCCATTATAATATGTTGGTATGAAATCTGTTTGAAATGACAAAGTTCCCCAATCCTACCTCATTTTAATTCTCTCTTATTCTACTTCCTCCTTGTTTCTCTTTTTCTTACATTTCCTACATTCATCAATCCTATGCTCACATCAACAATTTCTTTCTTAAGCTCCCATTCCGATCTCTTCTACGGACACAGTCCTGATTTCTCTCCCTTCTTGCTCCTTTTTCTTTCTCCCTTCTTCTTCTGAATCCGCCCCTTTTCGACGCTGCTCTTTTCTTTTCCTTCTAGTCCTTCTGCATTCTCCCTCGTTTTTCTCTTTTTCTCTATTTGCCTCTCTCTGGCTCGCTCTAAATTCGGGTTTCACCCAAGAAGACATAGTTGGATGAGTCACTCTCGATTGTTTAACCAAGTAGTTAATTTATTAAAAAAAAAATAGATGTATATCTATATGTATGTATAATATATTTTTTAGTAAAATTTTTATTTAATAGTCAAATAGTAAACAAACAAAAAATAAATTATGAACTACAGGTGAAAAGTACAGAAAGAACACTAGAATAAATAGCCAACAAATTGGCAATTAAATAAATTATTTTTAAGCAAACCAAACATTTTACTATAACGAGAAAAAATCAAATAAGTAAATATCTACGTATGAATAAAATAGACAAAAATAAAATGGTAAATAAAAATTTTAGAGACCGAACGCGCAATATTTGCAAATTAAGACAAAATATAAAATAACAAAAACAAAAAAAAAACAATTTAAGGTACCTTCAAGGATTATGAAGGACCCGATGATATTTTGTGTATTTGACTTTAACCTTGTATTTGTATCCTTGTGATTTATAACATTTTTTCGTAGAATCATATTTCCTATTGAAATGGTTGGGTCGAGTTTTTCCCTATCCCTCCAAAGTTATTTACCATGTTATATTAGCATTTGATAACATTAAATTCAATAGAAAGGAAAAAATGATAAAAGCAAACAAAAAAAATTAATAAAACATCAAATGTTAAAATATAAATTGAAAATTTTGTAATAAGAAATATAAGACAGTGTTATAAGGTTTTTTTTTCTTCGGTTTTTTAACCATTTGGCATAGAACATTTAAAAAAAAAACGTCTATATTAGTATATTATAAACTAAATGAAAGCCAATAGTAAGCTTATTATAACATTAAAATAATAACAGATTTTTTAATTTTTAAAAGTAAATGAAAAGTATTCCTAATCATCTTTTAAAACACTATACAAGTAAATAAAAAATTAAATAAAGTGAACATAAACAAGAAACTAAGTGCCTAATAAGATTAAACAAAACACAACACACATGCAACTGAACACCTTAAATTTAAAATGGGAATTGTACGAAAATACCGTACATTTCCACTAAAACAAAAACAAAGAAAAAACATGAAACCATTATTATTCAAAAATTAGAAAACAAAAAAAAACACACACACACACACCCAAGATCAGCTGGATAGAGAAGACCATTAAACAGGTTTTAAATGAATGTATGCAATAATCATTGTGCCAAATCGTTGGGCAAAGTTTTGTCCAGATTTAAATTTTATCGTTTCAAACTATAATAGGTTTGCAATCTATTTGCAGCATATTGCTTACACCGAACAAATGTGTCCTTACGTTTACTTAAGGCGTTTTATACAACTTTATATATCATTGTCACTAGAGGGACGGCACTGAACATTAGAAACATCTAGAATCAATAAATGAAGCTTGATCTAATTATTCTCTTACTCAGGCTGCTTTCTAGGCAATGATCGACATCAAAGGAAATAAGTAAAAACCAAATCCTATATGAAATAGCAGCATGGATAACATCGGTATTTTACCATTATGGCTATACAAATATAAGGCTGACCAATGGAATAAAAGTAATCGATTGATCAAGTCCTGACCGAAGATGATGCATTTACCAGAAAAATGATGCTCAATTCCCAGCCATCTTTTCTTTGTATCCTTAGGGATGATACCAGATCTGTTTCTGACCAGTGTACTATAAGTTAATTGCGATACCTGCGTTAACTATATATACAAACATGTCCAGAGTTGCTACCCTAAGTAATATATAACAGTCTTTATACAAGGGTGTACCTCGCGCCTTTAGTGAAATAACTGATATTTTCGGATTTTCCACTCTTTTAAGTGAAATCGAAATTTATTGAAAATGCGCGAGAATGATTTAATTATGAGGGTAATTTCTCTTTACAAATCGTATTACCTATGAGATATTGATTAACATACACAATTTAATAGCACATTTATTGAAAACAATTACATTGCACACGCATTGGGAGAGCAAACGCCTTTCCCGATTTTGCCTCTCGACTTAACGTTTCCGACGTTAATTCTCGACTGACTCCTGTAACGTTTTTGGGGATATAGAAATAAATATATATATATCCTTTGTGTTACAGAAATATAAATAATCAATGGATGTAGTATCGTGCTGGTAGCTGTAGTTGACAGGTTGATTTGAAGAGGAGTGCGGTCTTTGTCTGCCTTGCAAATTTGCAGAGGCTCGCTATTGGATTGGTTATCACCTGTAGAATGGGTTGTCGTAGACCATTGGGTGGACTAATATTCGTTGAGTGCTAAGTTGGCCATCAGATAGGGGTTGACTTGCAGAAAGGGACGCTTAACTTGCGTAAAGTTGGTTTTGGTTTATTCTTTATTGGTATAAATAAAACATTGAATGACGTACCCGGGTAGTGGAAATGTTTGCTGGCCCGATGCACACTCCGGTAGAAAAAACGACTCGTCCTATGTAGTTTTCATTATAATAGTTTATTTGAGATCTAAGTTGCCAATTCAATTTTCTCGCTACAACATTGAGTGATTCGACAAATATAAAACAACACCCTGGACTTTCCAGTCCTTCCCGTCCGCAACACACTTAACATATCGTATCAAAAAGTCACAAAGAACGCGAACGTAGCTTTTTCTTCCGTCAGAGCGGGGTAAGTAAGACGTTAAAATTCCACGCAGAACCTTAATTTTTTTATGTTACTCCAAAAGAAAACAATTAAAAACAATTTAAATTAAATTTACGATTTTACAATACAACGGACGTTTTGCTTTTTTTGTTGTTTTTTACTGCACTCAACTAGTCAAAGCCACCGCCGCCGAAGAGAAACTGGTTTTACGCGCTCGCTGCATTTAATTCAAAATTATCTTCGCGTGTTTAATTACCACATTTTCCACGCAGCTGAGCGTGTGTCCTGCCAAAATAAAGGCGACAGGCGAGTTACTCACGTAACATCAGTTGATTGAAATCGAATTCCTACACGCGGCAGGGACCTGATGTGTTGAGCATTGGTTCAATTTTTAGTGATTCTACCCGTCAGCGTCAACGGACGTTTTTTTTTTTTTTTTTTTTTTTTTTTTTTTTTTTTTTTTTTTTACTGCACTCACCTACTTCTTGCACCACCGTCACAACGAATTTCTTCAAATACCACTACTTCTTCTTTTCGCACCACCGTCACAACGGTCTTCTTAAAATCAACTAACTGTTCGTTCCCTCTCTCTCCCTTATCTTTTCCAAGCATCACCGTTCTTCGAAAACAATTCATTCTCGACGACGCTCGACTTCGAAACTAGCCAAAGCCACCACCACCGAAGAGAAGCTGGGTTTACACGCTCGCTGCATTTAACTCAAAATTAGCTTCGTGTGTTTAAGTACCACGCTTAAATCTTACCGATTTTCCACGCAGCTGAGCGTGTGTCCTGCCAAAACAAAGGCGACAGGCGAGTTACACACGTAACACTCTCAACAAAAATCCATTTTAAATCGTTGAAGTCGAATCACAAACGACGAGATTCTAAAAAACTACATATATACCACCTGAAACTTTATACTTAGATCTATGATTCATATAAGGTTCCTGCCGCCATCGATTTGTAAAAATGCACCAAATATTGGAACAATTTTTTAAGGTTTTTTACTTTATCCTGTTCAGCTTCTCCCGGTCCTTCTCCTTATTATTCTTCTAAATGATCTTTTATTACAATTGGATTATTAATCCATATGATGAATCTATATCTTTCTACTTACATGCCGCATTGTTATAGTATATGTTAACAATTTAATATAGTTAAATTATATTTTTATATTTAATATATTTGAATATAGTTGACCGTAAGGGTCAAAAGGACTTACTTGAGTTGAGCTTGATTGGTGTCAGCTGCTGGTGGGTTCGGCGACTGGGTGTAGGGGGCGTTGAGGTGATGCTCCCCTGTTCAGCTGCAGTTGTGTTCGTTTGACTGCTTGCTAATTGCTGGGATCCTTGTTAATTGGGACCCCCCGCTATGGAATCCTTTCCTATGGAATTCTTCTCGGAATTATCGAAACCTTCTTCGATTATAGAATTCTTCTCTGAATTATATTCTGAACTCAATCGATTGAAGTTTTACGAAGAATGTCAATTGTATTTTCATTTGCCGTTGACGTTTGTTTTTTATCCGGCGCCAACGCCGTTTTAATATTATTTTTCTACCAAGTAGAATTTGCACAAAGTAGTTTATGCAAATTAGCTACTTGGCGATTTGTTTTCCTTTTAGAGGTAGAGAGGGGAAACTTACGAAGGGGGATTTGTTGATTGTAAGGGGGACCTGGACACGAGGTAGGTCCGTAACAGCATTATTGGAAAATTGTGCCTAGGAAAATCGTGATTTCACCTCAATTCCTTTTATTCGACCATACAGTGGTGGAAAAAGTAATAGAAACAAAGGTTTAGATAATGATCAACAATCAGTAACTGTGTACAATTTGGTTTTTCTTCGACACCGATTCTATACCCGAACCGTACCTAACAGTACTTTGATATGGTGCATCAATTGGCTCTTATCAGTTTTTTGTTTTTGCCTAGTAGTAAAATCGTCCCATTTCATCTCTACATCGCACCCCATTCAACTTTTCGGGATGTCGTTCTGTCCAGAATTTGGTCAAAGTTTAGAATGAACTCCATCCACCATGAAAGTGCAGTTTGTAGAACAAGTAAAATATGTCTGTAAGGTTTAGTGGGGTTTGTCACATTGAGGCCACTTAACAATAAACTTGTGCTCTTCTTGTAATAATGAAACAAGCCATAAAGCTAGAAGTATATTCAAGAAAGATTCTGGACACTGCACTTTGTAGAACAAGTAAAATATGTCTGTAAGGTTTAGTGGGGTTTGTCACAGTGAGGCCACTTAACAATAAACTTGTGATCTTCCCGTAATAAAGAAACAAGTCATAAGGCTAGAATTAAAGTCAAGAAAGATTCTGAACACTGCACTTTGTAGAACAAGTAAAATATGTCTGTAAGGTTTAGTGGGGTTTGTCACAATAAGGCCACTTAACAATAAACTTGTGCTCTTCCTGTAATAATGAAACAAGCCATAAAGCTAGAATTATATTCAAGAAAGATTCTGAACATGCTTTTCTTCTACACAGATTAGGAGACATTTTGTACCACTTTATATGTAAATGCTTGATTTATCAACAAAAAATATTTGATTAAAATCTAAAAATGTAATGCCAAGCATTTTCTAAGCTTCTTGTAATGTGGAAGTTGTAGAGTAGAACAATAAGAGTAGGCTATCCTAAAAATGTAGCCAGTAACACTCGGATTTAGCATTTTTTTTTCGTCTGAAATGTCGCCGAATAGAAAACCTTGTAATAGCATATTCTTGCAAACTTTGTATTTAATCGGTAAAACAAGAAGAGCTCCAGCCTTAATTTCCTTTTATATCGTTACCAAAATCATTTTTCTAAGTTTAACCCATTGTTGTTTTCAAATGATGACCTCTCACAAGTCTAAATCGTCATATACAGTTGCTTTTACCGGAAGTTGCAAGACGTATAATAACTGAAGTGCCTTAATCTTGTGACAACCTTTGAATTGAACAGTGCAATCGCAACCTCAACATGTTAAATAGAGGTCAGTAATTCTGAATTTTCAGATCGCTTCAAATTTTTTAAGTATGTTATTCATTTAATCTATTTTTGATGTGCCAGACTTTTTTTTTATCTCATGGTTTCAGTAGAACGTGAATAAGTTCAGTGTTTTGCAGTCAAGATGTTATAAAATATAAGGCTAATAAGCGATCAACGTCTTGTCCTGATCCATGTATCAGAAATAGGAAAACTAAAACCAACCTTTTTTCCAATGAAGTAAATAAAACAACAATATAATTGAATGATTGATCAAAGTTTATGCGAAAATATAATAGGGTTTATAATTGGGTGATAAAAATTTCGAACAAAGATTCGTGTTGACCCCTTTACCAAAACCGAAAATCTAAAACCAACCTTTTCTCCAATGGAGTGAATGGAACTGAATGGTCGATCAAGGCCTTACACTCAGACGTGCCCAAGTCCATCTACCAAAAAAAGAAAAACAATTTATAACCAACTTTTTCACCAATGAAGAAAATGGACCCAGTATAATTGAGTGACTAAACCATTGAACCGACTTCTCCAAAGCTAATTATCAATTATCATTCTTTTTGAGTACCTCAAATGAAGACGTGAGACAAGTCTTATTAGACGTTTTTGGTCACTTCTGACTATTTATTATCGCGGTTATCTCATTCAGATATTGTTTAGCAACCCTGAAGTCCAACCCGCTCGTTGTAAAGTCTATATTTAAAAAAGCGATGTATATGATCACTGATCTTTCATCTTTCTTGATTCGATTGTTATACATTGAAATATTATTATTATTAATATTATTAATTAATATTATTATTATTATTAATTAATATTATTATTATTATTAATTAATATTATTATTATTATTATTAATTAATATTATTATTATTATTAATTAATATTATTATTATTATTAATTAATATTATTATTATTATTAATTAATATTATTATTATTATTAATTCATATTATTATTATTATTAATTATTATTATTATTATTAATCAATATTATTATCAATTAATAATATTATTATTAATTTATATTATTATTATTATTAACTAATTTTATTATTATTAATTAAATATAATTATTATTATTAATTAATATAATATTATTATTAATTAATATTATTATTAATTAATATTATTATTATTATTAATTAATATTATTATTATTATTAATTAATATTATTATTCGAATTGGAAGAGCTATATCGCAAACCTACAATAGTGAGAGTAATCAAGTCGCGAAGATTAAGACGGGCCGGACACGTGGCGCGAATGGAGAACGATAGGACCGTGCATAGAATTCTTGACGGCAGACCAACGGGAAAGAGACCAGTAGGACGGCCGCGACGGAGATGGGAGGACAATGTTAGGTTTGACCTTGAGGAGATCGGATCGAGTGGTCAAGGAGAGTGCCCAGGACAGGGAACGATGGCGAAGCCGAGTCGGTGATGTCATGAACTTCCGGGTTCCTACAGGCCAATAAATAATAAATAATAATAATAATAATAATTAATATTATTATTATCATTAATTAATATCATTATTATTATTAATTAATATTATTATTATTATTAATCAATATTATTATTAATTAATATTATTATTATTAATTAATAATATTGTCGTTATTAATTAATAGTATTATTATTAATTAATAATATTGTCATTATTAATTAATATTGTTATAATCATTAATTGATATTATTATTATTATTATTATTAATTAATATTATTATTATTATTATTATTAATTAATATTCTTATTATTATGATTATTACAATTAAATTTACTATTAAAACTGTAAGCTAAACATGATGAACAACAGCATCTAGGGCCTTCAGCTTTATATAACAGGAAACAGGTCTTCTATGTAATGTGTGCATCAGAAATGTAAACAATTTCTAGACAAGCCTGATAAGGAGATAAGCAACTGAACGTAGCTGTTCTCAAATATTGAAATGAAAAAAACCATAACATCCTTCAAAACGATTAGAACACTATGTATGTGTGGCAACCATAGACATCTGCGAACGGCACAATATATTGCTTCAACGAAATTCGGTTTACTATTGAAAAACTCTTCAGCTTCCGTCCACTACGAGTATCTCCAAAGCACTACAATCTGTAGCTGTTCAAAACACAAAAACGATCAATAGGTACTGATTTACCCCTCGTGAGTGAAGTATTAAAAAAATATATATCTAAAATACGTTGTTGCCCATTCCTGTATATACTTCGAAGTGGTACGACTTAGTAATCAATATTCGGAATGATATAGGATTAGAGCCTCGTAAATTCCTTACAAGTCTCACAACTTTAAACGAATACAAAACAAAAAAATATTTGTTGTCCCACCCAGTGGAACAAACAATCGTCAAATGAACCTACACATTACCATCCAGCAAGAACACCTTTTCAAAAAATGCTGATGGTGTACGATTTCAACTGATTATAAGTATACGGAAATATGAAAGTTTATTTCATCAATATAACGTACGCTTCAGTATCAGCAACATTAGAATCAAGCCACCCTTTATACTTTAGCGACCTTTAAGCAGTGAATTCGATGTCAGCACCCAGTCCTAATAATTTTTGAACCGCGCAAAATTAAATGTCATACCGGATCAAAAATAATCCAGATAATCCGTCACTATATGTTATATGAAACGGATGACACATTTATTGACAAGGACTTATAGCATTTGCGACGATAGTGAAGAGCATGTAATTCGAACCGACGCAATCACGGTTAGAATCACTAAAAGATAGCACCAAAGCTCAACGCATCAAGTCACTGCCGCGTGTACGAATTCGATTTATAAAGTCAAATACATTCGGCTGATGTGGAAATGCTATATTATTGCTATGGTATACGGCTTTAATGGATGTGCTTTTGGTGGTGTTGTTCTTCACTATTGGTCGTGTGTACCTGCTAGAAACGCCACAGACTCCTCTAGTTCTTTCATGGGACAAATCTTACAACCATACTTGTGACTTAAATTTTTTATAATGTGCAGTCCCAACGGCGATTATTACAACATTTATATAAAAAAATAAAGGGCAGGCAAGAAAGTGGAGAAAGTAGATAGGTTAGCAAAAGTTGTAAAAAAGGATAGAAAGGAATGGGAGTTCCTTGGTTGTGTATAATAACGCGTTGCGTGGGGAAACAGATGTCTGGGATTCTCACCATATGAGGTGAATTTATTGTAATATCATCCTCCTGTCTTTAATCATGGGGTTTCATGTGTCAGGGACTCGTTTTTATATCCTATGATAAATTGAATAAGCATACATTGTTGGCTCTCATGGAAAATTGAAAAAACAAATAAACAAACGATTAAAGTAAAATACAAAAAAATGGATAAAAAGTAATTGTGAACAATTAACAATCAAAATGCATATATATATATATATATATATATATATATATATATATATATATATATATATATATATATATATATATATACATTATTGATAAACACAAAGGAATCGAATAGGAGAAAAAGTTTTTTTAATCTAACAAGTATTAATCTTGAAGAAAGTTAACATTACCTTGATTGGACCAATGACTGTCTCGGTTATCTTAGCATCTCTTTTTGTAATTGTTAAACAACAAGAGATATATTGTAATATTTTAATACAACAAAAACCAAAGCTAGAAAATTAAATACCGAAACAAAATCTAAAAATTAATAAAATTAAAAACAAACTTATGTTATGTACATCGTTGTCGCCACTGTGTACCCCATTAGTCTATTAACTAATAAACACAAGAACATTTTGTACTAGAAGAAAAAAAGTGGTAAGAAAAAACCTCACCGCGGTGTCTAATTGTGTGTATAATAATTTAAAATATAATATAAAATAAATCGATATAATTATAAGTGTGTTCATTCATCTATTACCACTAACAATATACTTTAGTACTAAAAACGACCACTTATTGTTTTTGTGTGTCCTATGTACAATTTATACAAACACTTAATTATGCAATAGAAGCGAAAAATAAAAGAACATTTCGATATAACATATGTAAACTCTCAAGAGAATACAAACTCGATCGGAAGTAAAAGTAAATTGTTAGCCAAATTATTAACGCTAACAGATGAAAAATAATAAAGAACTAAATAATGCCGAAAAAAAACCGCTAGATAATTAAGAACACTTAAGTTAATTATTCTAAAAAGATTGTGTGAACATTAAAATAAATAAAAACGAATGGAAAATAAAAACAACAAAATAAGAAATATTTGAAGAATCAAATCCTAACATGTATAGCAAATATAATTGTAAAATTGTTACTATATAATTAAAAACAAACAACTTATTATAAATATAGGCAATACTGTAAGATTTAAAAACAAAAATTAAACGGGCTCTGTATCTTTTCTTGTTTATAAATTATTTCTATTTTAATTTTTCATGTAACGATCCTGTTTGTTTTTTTCCTCAAGGGAGTCACGTATCCTACCGATATCAAATGACATGCGTCAATGGCTCAGAATTTGTCAGAGTTGTCTCTATCTTTTAACCAAATTCATGAATTTGCGAGAAATATCGAGGGACTTGAATTGTGACATTTGATATTATTTATATTAGGTGTACTAAAAAAAATCCATCTTTTTCACATAGTGAGAATGATCCGATTTAGATCAAATGTGCACCTTTTAATTCGATAATTTGTTGCTATTTCGAAGGTAATTTCATTATGCGTCTCTCATAGAAACTCTCCCCCCAATTGGCAAAAAACTTGAACAATCGATTTTCACAAACTACTCTTGAGATGAATTTTTCACTAGCAAAATCACTCGCCATAGACTGCAACAGGTGGTTATCACTTGGTGCCATGTCCGTACTGTAAGGTGGATACATAAGAACCTCCCAACAAAACTCCTGGCGAGTCACTATCGATGTATGTGGCCTAGCGTCGTCCGGATGGAACACAATTCCCTTCTTATTGGCCAAAACTGGCCGTATCTGGGCGATTGCTTCCTTCAGGCGGTCCAGTTATTGACAGTACACGTCCGAATTAAGACTATGGCCGTAGCTCATGGTAGATGCTTCCCTGCCAATCCGACGGAATATACAGCAAAACCTCCATGATCATCAATCCTGGCTTGGCCACCGTTCGCGCCGCCGCACCGCTATTCGGCAATGACCGTTTTCGGTTGGTGCTGTCGTAAGTGACCGACTTTTCATCACCAGTCACCATCGGGTTCAGAAATGTATCGATTTTGTTGCGATTCAGCAGTGTATCGGAGATGTAAATTCACTCCATAACGATTTTTTCGTTAACTCGTGTGTTACCCATACATCGAGCTTATTTTCGTATCCAGCCTTATTCAAGTAGTTCCACACGGTTTTTTGTGAAATGTTTAGCTCCTGGACAAGCGAAACAGTGCCTACATGACGGTCGGACTCTACAATTTCCATGATTTCATCGACATTGTCGAGAATTGACCTTGGTGCTTCTTTGACATCAAAATTACCGGAACGGAATCGACAAAACCAAGATTGCGCGTGATTGGCTGCTACGGTATCAAGACCATAAACACTATTCACATTTTCAGTCGTCTGGCTTGCGTTTTCGCCGTTATCGAAGAAATACTGTAAATAAACTGTCCATATTTAACGCGCTCAAACAAAACTGAGTCAAGCAATCACCAAACTGTCTGAAAAGTTTTTTAGTACGAACTTTTATCTTTCTACGGTCATCTAGCGTAATCCGATCGCACTTATACAACGTGAGATACTCATTACTAAAGACATCTATTGTAAAAATAATGGATTTCTTTTTACTACAGCTAATATATATATATATGTATACATATGTATATATATATATATATATATATATATATATATATATATATGGCGCAAGGCTAATAACCTTGCCCGGAAAAAATTATTGTGTACAATTTAACAAGTCTCCGATATGTACCGGATACCGGTGGGGAGACATGCTAAATAAGGACAAGACCGGATCGCGGTTGTAGTGCCGATGATGATATATATCTATATATATATATATATATATATATATATATATATATATATATATATATATATATATATATATATATATATATATATATATATTGTTACGTAATTTTGATTTTAGGTTTATCGACTTCCTCGGTTCGATCTCTGGGTTGTGAATAATCCAACGAAACTCAAAGTTTGTTCTCTTTTTCTGAACAGATTTATTTTATTTTCACTTATTATTTTGGCACTTAATATCCGCTGTCAGTTTGCTTACTGAGTCGATGTATATCGTTCGACGTCCAAGTTCGAACTAACTGCCCTCCACTTAAGACACCAAATTCCTTGATCCATATGAGGCTAGTCTCTCCAAATGGACGAATTTCATTTTACCTCGTCTCTGCATGTAGGATTGTATGCGATACACAACATCGTTCAGTCGCTTTATGACTTTATATGGCCCTTCCCACGATGTTTGCAGTTTTGGAGACATACCCTTTTTCCGTTGCGGATTGTACAGCAACCCCAAGTCGCCTTCTTGAAACCCATCAGAATTCATAGCTCGGTCATATTGATCCTTCATTTTGTTGCTCATCAACTGTGTTCGCTGCCTCACATGTTGGTGTATGTCATCCATTTCGGACTGAAGCATTTCCCAGTAGCTGCCTCCAGTTTCGGTAAGTTCGTTGTTTCTTCCAAATTTAAGATCTGATGGGAGTCTCAATTCTGTGCCAAAAATAACCATCGCAGGTGAATGGCCGGTAGTGTCATGGACTGCTGATCGGTAAGCCAACAGAAACATTTGAATGTGCTTGTCCCAATTGCGCTGACATTTGCCTACTACTTTTCGCAAATGTTCTTCTAATGTGCGGTTAAACCTTTTTACCATGCCGTCCGATTGTGGATTTAAAGCCGTTGTTCGAGTCTTCTTGATAGTCCAACAGTGAGCACATTTCTCGAAATATAGCGGACTCAAAGTTCTTCCCTTGATCGCGATACCAAATCGCGTGACCCAATTCTGCACAAAGGCTTCGGCCACAGTTTTAGCCTCCTGATTCGGTATAGCGTATACTTCTGGCCACTTACTGAAATAGTCCATAATCACCAACACATATTTGTTCCCGGAGTCACTAGTAGGAAATGGACCAGCTACATCCATTGCAACGCATTCAAATGATGCTCCTGTGTTGTATTGCTGCAATCTTCCTCTGGTGCTAGCTTTCGGACCCTTAGCCGCCATGCATTGCGCGCAGTTTTTAATCCATTCCGCAACTGATTCTTGACAATTCACCCAGTATAACCGTTGTTTAATCTTTTCCAGACTCTTCGTAACACCCAAATGCCCTCCGCTTGGTCCATTGTGAAATTCTTCTAATACGGCTGTTATTCTAGGACAATCAAATCATTGACGTGTTTACCATCCTTGCTTTCCCATGAACGATGCAGTTCTCCGCTTATCAATTTGAAGCTATTCCATTGCACCCAATACGCCCTGGCCAATGGACTTTCTGATGCCATTTCTTCTTTGGTTGGTCTTCTACCCATTTCTTTCGCTCTAATGACCTTGGCCAAGTCTGTATCCTCCAGTTGACTTTTACTTAAAGCGCTGGATTCCCATTCATCATCCGGTTGCAGATTTGTTAATCTAATCTCGACTATACCTTCGCATCTCTCAGCCTTAGAGCAATGCTTACACTCCAATGCACATGGGCGTCGAGATAGTGCATCGGCATTTCCATGTTGTCCACCTTTCCGAAATTGTATTTCACAATCATGATTCTGCAACCTTTCTATCCATCGCGCTGTCTGCCCTTCCGGATTTTTAAACTGGAGTAACCACCTGAGTGCTGCATGATCTGTCCTCAGAAGGAAGTGCTGTCCATACAGGTATTTGTGAACATGTTTCACACGTTCGACGACTGCCAAGAGTTCTCGCCTTGTAATGTAATAGTTCTTTTCCGGCTTTCCAAGAACTCTGCTGTAGTACCCAATTACTTTTTCCTGACCATCGATGATCTGTGAGAGTACACCTCCTATTCCATGTGCCCTAGCATCTGTGTCCAGAATGAACTTTTCGCCAGGAACTGGATAGACCAACATTGGAGTTGTACAAAGCAATTCCTTCAACTGGGGGATTTTCTTCCTCCTCTTTCCACACAAATTTGCAATTTTTCTTCGTCAAATTGTGTAAGCTTCTTGCAACATTGGCAAACCCGGGTACAAAGCGTCGGTAATATGTATAGAGCCCAAGGAAGCTTCGCACTTCATGAACATTTTTGGGTCGAGGCCAATCTCTTACCGATTTTATTTTGTCTTCATCTGTCTGAATTCCTCCAGTAGTGATTTTGTGGCCCAAATAAGTTACTTCGGTTTTAAATAAATTACATTTCTTTGGGTTCAATCGTAATTCAGCAGAAGCAATTCGTCGAAAGACTTCCTCTAAATTTTCCAGGTGGTCATCGAAACTATTGCCCATGACAATGATGTCATCAAGATACACCAGACACGTTTTCCAGTGAAGTCCTTTTAACACGTGTTCCATTAAGCGCTAAAAAGTTGCTGGAGCGTTGCATAGTCCGAATGGCATAACAGAGAATTGCCACAATCCATCTCCGATGCTAAAAGCGGTTTTCTCGCGGTCTCCACTTGTCAATAACGACTTTGTAAATCCAGCGTTGAAAACCATTTCGCACTGGATAATGTGTCCAAGGTGTCGTCTATTCGTGGCAGTGGGTAGCTGTCCTTTTTAGTGACATCGTTCAGCTTCCGATAGTCAACGCAGAACCGGGTGCTTCCATCTTTCTTTTTCACTAACACGACCGGTGAACTCCATCGGCTTGTTGAAGGTTCGATGACTCCACCTTTCTGCATTTCGTCGATTATCCGTTTTGCTTCTTCTCTTTTCGCCAGTGGGACTCTGCGTGGAGCTTGCCGAATCGGTCTTGCATCTCCAGTATCTATTCGATGTTGCACGATGCAGTTCTTCCAAATTTATTGCCATCGTTGGCAAATATGGAGCTATACTTTTCCAGTAACCGTTTGGCTTTTATCCTTTCTGGCCCGCTCACCTCATTCAACCAGGTATCCATGACAACAGGAGTTTTCGTGCCCTCTTTGAGAACCTTGTTTTCGCATTTCTGGGGAGGATAGTCACAATTAACCACGGCCTCCACAGCTTGGCATTGTCCCACTAATTCTCCTTTATTAAAAGTGATCGGTGACCTGAACTCATTCATCACTCGAACTGGGATCCGCTTCTTCTTTTCCGTTTGTTCCAAGGTTCACCCAACCAGTATATTCGCAGTGCAGAAATGTAATGTGGCTCTACTACCCGCAACTTGCCTGCTCCGCAGTCTTCCTCTACACATGCCCACAGAACTGCTTCGGACTTTGGTGGAATCTGCTGACGGTGACTTACACTTACATTCATGGTCTGGGGACGTTCATACCCAGTGCTTAGGGGTATCTCCATGTTCTGGCACGTCAGCATTTTTTTCTTCAGATCTAGGGTGAGACGATGGGCTAGCATAAAATCCACGCCGGATATTACCTCGTCCATTATTCCAGCCACTAAGAAGGTGTGAACTACTTCTAGCGTTCCAATCTGAACCTTACACTCCAGTTTTCCAGAAATCACAGCTTCTTCTCCTGTAGCTGTTCGTAGTTTGCAACCACTCAGCGGCGCAACGTTATCTCCTGCCAGGTCTGATCTAATGATGGAATGTGTTGCGCCCGTATCCAGAGTCAAGACCAGCCATCGTCCATTTACAGTCCCATTTACGATTAAATTATTGTTTTTACGATGTATTTGTGAAACGGCAACGGTGGGGCTCACGCCCCTTTGAGCTGGTCCGTTTTAGTTTAACGATTGCCTTTCTCCAGTGGCATTTCCACTCTCAGCGTTGCTTTTCTGCGTATTTTCGTTTTTCCTACGAGACGCGTTACAATTCCGTGCGAAGTGCCCTGCTTTTCCGCACCTGTAACACTTTGCTTCAGAGCTTTTGTGCGAGGCTGGCATCATTTCATTGCGCGGGGTTGGCATCATTTGAGAAATAACCTGGATGAATTCCCTCATGGTTTCCTCCAGAGAGTCTCTTGGGTCGACTTCCAGCCGATGAACTTTGTGCGTCTGTTTGCTCAGAAGGCTTGCTGTTTCCTGCGTAAGAGCAAATGACACTGTTTCGGCAAACGTCTTCTTTAGCGTGGAATAGACTGCACGTTTGATATCCGCATCTCGTATTCCACTCCTAATAAACGCTTGAATTTTGAGTAATTCAATTACTTCTGCTGGTGCGCCTGCATTGGCCAAATGCGCGAGCCACTCTATCTCCGTTGCATATTCTTGTAACGCCTCGTTAGTTTTTTGGTACCGATTCATGAGCTCCATTTGGAATATTGGTTTCCTATGGTCGCTACCATATCGCCGTTCAATCGCTGCCATTAACGCGTCGTAATTTTCACGTTCAATTTCAGGAACCGTTTGCAAAACTTCAGCGGCGGAGCCCTTCAATGATACAACCATAGCTGCCACTTTGTCTGCCGGTGGCCAGTGATTGGTTCGCGCTATGGTCTCGAACTGTAGTTTAAAAATGTTGAACGGTAAAGTTCCGTCAATCGTTGGCGGTTTGAATTTCGTTGTACTAACAGCTGTAGCTGGTCCACTGATCTGTATCTTTCGGATGTGGCCGTCCAACCTCCGTATTTCTGTTTCTAATTTTGTGTGACTTCATGTAATTCCTTCTCCATTTCATCCTGCCTCGCCTGCGGTCTGGCAGAATTCCCTTCGATGCGCGATAGTTTTTGCTGCCGTTGTGAAGTGTGTTGTGCCAGCTGGTTCTCCATACGTGAGGACTGTTGTGCTAACTGCTCCTCCATGCGTGAGGAGGGCTGCGCCATTGCTGCTAGAAGCATATTCATGTCAAATGCTGGGGCTGGCTGCGGCTCTACACTCTGCTCTTCGGCCTTAGGTGAAGCCCCTGAAGCATCGTGACAAAACTCATGTCCATCAACCTCGATGCTCTCGCTCTCCATTGCTTTACGCAAACGTAAAAACTCCAATTCTTCTGTTAAATGGGTTATCCTCAAGTCAACAAACCTTACCATTCTTTAGGACTATTCAGCAATCCCACTTCTGACACCAATTGTTACGTAATTTTGATGTTACATTTATTGGCTTCTCGGTTCGATTTCTGGATTGTGAATAATACAACGAAACTCAAAGTTTGTTCTCTTTTTCTGAACAGATTTATTTTATATTCACTTATTATTTTGGCACTTAATATCCGCTCTCAGTTTGCTTACTCAGTCGATGTATATCGTTCGACGTCCAAGTTCGAACTAACTGAGAGACGCCCGGCATGCTATTCACATTACTCGAGTGTAAATTCGTCACAATATATATATATACATATATAAAGGTAAACAATTGGAAGTGTGAAATCAAAGTAAAATCATCTTTGACATTTATTGGATAGTCTTAAAAGAGTGAGAATTTTCAAATTATTATTCTGGGCACTTTACACATTTGGCGAATTGGTTGAGGCAATTTCGAAGAGAAATGGTATTACTATTTATTTTATTTACAAAATTCTTTTGAATGATCGGATAGAATTCAATAACAGTTTCTCCTCCATCAAGGCGAGGAGCGACGTAAGTTCGATGTCTGCGTTCAAAACAAAGCTAAAGATTCTAAGCGAACGAAAATAACGTAGAATATAATTAACCTCTAGACGAAACTTTTCAAAACACCATTTAACGCTACATGCAGTAATGAACGGTATGTACGTCATCTTTAGCCATCTTTTGTGAATTTTTCTTTCCATAATGAGAACCATTCTTCGGAACCATACGGGTTTTCTTGTATTATTAATAAAAAAATGTTGTTTTGAGCCTTTTGAAATACTGGCAGAAATAATTTTGAGTAGCAAGCAATACAGTTATGGACAACACAAATAAATCCACCAGATACAGAACAAAATCAACATGGTTCATCAACACTTTTCAAAATACCATTTAACGCTACATGAAGTAATGAACATATGTACATCATCTTAGTACTGTGAAATTTGCTTTCCGTAATGAAAATCATTCTTCCAAACGGGTTTTCTTGTATTATTAATAAAAAATGTTAAAAATACTAACAATTTTGAGTAGCAAGCAATACAGTTATGGACAACACAAATAAATCCACCAGATACAGAACAAAATCAACATGGATCATCGATTTTGAGGATAAGTAATAAATTTATTATTGTTACAACTTTAAGTATTCATCTATGATTGAAGTCTAAATTGAATGTGGCAAAGTTCAAGTTTAAGAAACACACAAAATGGATTTTGAGATGCCCCTATATATCAAAGCACAGTGTGGAGGAAGGGAAGCAGGAAAAAGTGGCAATTCTCAATGAGTTTGCGGTTCTGGAGAGACAAGATCTAAATGTATGTATGTACAAATCTGTGGAATATCGCTATATTTTAGTATTTTACTAGGATAAATTGAAGCATACAACACCTGCGTGTGATGTTTATAGTGACAGTACTCTATCCCAATTAACTGCGAGAAAAAGCGTTCGTTCTAGAAATTTTAATGTGAAAAACGCTTCTCGCTCTAGTTGCCCTATCATCAAAGAAGTCGATGATATAGGTGCGGTCCAAAAAGACCGACATATCTGAGCAAGCATTACGGTGCTAAGAAACTGAGCATCGAACAGAAAATGGTTTTGTCATTTCCATGACGTTGATTTCAACAACAAGCTCAGAAACCAAGTGAAAACATGTAGAGATCTTCAACTTCGCATTGTTTTTTAAACGACACGAAATCAAATCATTTCTGAAGTGTGTAGTAAAAGATGATAACAAACGTACCATATACAGTACAAACTCGATTTATGCAACTAATAGAAATTGGGGCAGTTGCAATAACCGAGGTTGTTGCACTTACTGGGTTGTATTTTTTTTATACAAATTATAGTTGAAATAGCTTATTTTCTTATAGATAACGACAATGTCATGAAAAAACTTTAGTGAAACCAAAACAAACAATTATTTTTGAACATATTTTTATTAAATACGAAAACGAAATGTTCAAAATTTATACAAAAATTAATATGTGATACAGAATATTAAGTTTTTCCTTACAGAAGCTCCTTCGGTGTCCAACTGGTTCGCGCTCCTTCTAGTCAATGGCAAAAGCTGTTAGCAGTAACTTCGCAGCCTCCTCCTTCCCACCGTTGGTGACAGACAGCGGGACGTTAGTCGCGAATTCAAAGGATAAAGCTAATGTGTTCACGAATTTATTTTCCGCGAATTCAAACCTCGATCCCAGCCTCATAGAGCCACCTGTGATCTCGCCGGTACGGTCTTCCATGCGGGATGTCAGATTCTATCCGCGCACCATTCAACGCATTCTACGTGAACTGGATTGTAGGAAGGCAACCGGCCCGGACGGAATACCAGCAATAGTCCTTAGGAATTGTGCTCCAGAACTATCGCCGGTTCTTGGCAGACTCTTCCGCTTATCTTATGCACGGAGGACCTTTCCTGTCTGCTGGAAAATCGTCCGAGTTCAGCCAATCCCAAAGACGGGAAAAAAACTGTCTCGCACAAACTTACCATCCGATAGCATTACTGTCTATTTTTCCAAGGTTTTTTTTTTTTTTTTTTTTTGTTATTAGACTTCTCTCGGGAGAGGCGAACCTATAGCGTCGAGTGGGCGCCCCGAGATGCCATCAAATAGGTAATGGAAAAAGTCATCAATACAGACTTAGTTAAGTATTTCGAGTGCAACGGACTTCTGAATGACCGTCAATCCGGATTCCGTGGCAGGCGGTCCACGGGAGACCGTTTGACACTTATAACCGATATATGGACATCTGCGATTGAACGGCATAGTGAGTCAAGGGCGGTCGAATTGGATATCTCCAAGGCTTTTGACCGCGTCTGGCACGGGGCATTGCTGAGCAAACTTCGTTCATATGGACTTTCCCAGCAGCTTTGCGACTGGACGAGGAGTTTCCTTGAGAATCGATCGATCCGGCTTGTTGTGGACGGCGAGTCTTCCGATCTGTATCCTGTTAGTTCGGGGGTGCCTCAGGGCTCTATTTTGGCTCTAATCTTGTTTTTGCTTCACATAAATAATTTGTTGGAGACAACGGATAACAGAGTATTCAGTTTTGCGCATGATAGTACGCTTGTTTTCTCCTTTTCGAGTGTTCGGCCGATTGGTGCATCTGCGTCGCATCAGCTGAGATGTAGACGGATTGACTCTCTGAATCAGGATCTAGATAGGGTCCTGCAGTGTGGAAGGGCCAATTTCGTCGACCTCAATGCAGCGAAGACACAATATACAACATTCACAAAGAAAAGTGGATCATTGGTTCCACAGCTGATGATGAATGGCCGGGCCCTCGAGGCTGGGGAAAGTTTGAAATTGCTCGGCGTCACGGTCTGTGGGAATGTATAAACGCGTGTCGAGTATCGCCAGGTCAGCCTCAGGAAAACTGAGCTATCTTTTTAGAGCCAAGAAATATTTTATTCCGGCCCAACTTCTTCTCCTATATAAATCCCAAATTAGACCCGCGCTCGAATATTGCTCTCATGTTTGGAACTCGGCTCCTAAACATACCCCCGACCTACTTGAGAGCGTACAGAGACGGGCGATCCGTCTGATCGGGGACTCGGCGCTGACGTCGGGACTACAGTCGCTATCACATCGAAGGCGCGTAGCCGACCTCTGTCTGTTTTACAGATATTATCACGGGTGCTGTTCTTCGGAGATTCTTGGCATTGTTCCACGCAATTCGGTTTATATGCGCTCCATAAGACAATCCGACGGATCGCACCCGTTTGTGGTTCATCTCCCGACGGCGCGAACATCCCTGCATCAGAACTCGTTCCTCTACAGAGCGGGGAAGCTGTGGAATTCCCTTCCCACGCGAGTGTTCCCGGAGCGTTACAACATGCAAATGTTCAAAAAGAACTGCAACAGTTATTTGATGGTATCTCGGGGCGCCCAATCGCCGCTATAGGTTCGCCTCTCCCGAGAGAAGTCTAATAAAAAAAGAAAGAAAAAAAGAGTCGATTCCGCGGATTTGGGAATAAAGATTCAAGGAACATCTTTGGCGCAAAAATGATGGGAACACGGGACAATGGAAACAAATGGCAACGATGGCGAGATCGAGTTATAGGGAAGATAATCTTTGAGGTTCCTGTAGGCGAATAGTTGTTTTCCTAAAAGTGTGGATAGATGTGAATTTTCGATATTTTAGATTGAGTTTTTTGCGATTTAATGTTTTTTAAAACTGCCATCTCTTTTATTTTTTATAGCAATAAAATCTCTTCTATTGGAATGTTGTTCTCTTCGGCCCATTGCAAACATATGTTTAAGGATCGAACTGCATCTTCTGATTTAACGTTTGATAAAGTGGGGGCCGACTCAGCTTCACCTTCACCTTCACCGGCGCTCTCAATTTCTGCTGGATCGTCACAATTACCAGATGACTCAACGTTTTCGTTAAACCAATCAATGATTTCTTCATTGGAGAGGCTAATGCTGGGAACAATTTCAACAAGCAACTAGAAACGGATGAAATCAATTCTCTTTCCCTTAAGATGTTTGCAGATAGTGTAGATAATGGAAGCTCGCCCTCCTCACCACAATCACCCTTGGTAGGCATTAAAACATTCCAACATTTCTGGATCGTGTAAGGGTCTACTTTTTCCCAGGCATTAGCTAGCAAACAAACTGCATCCCTTATGTTGAAGGCTTTGATTTTAGTTTCTAAGTCCATGTCCTCACTTGAAACTAAGTGCGCCAATAAACTTTTTTTTTGTAGTGGACCTTTGTTATGTTGATAACATTTTGATCCATAGGTTGAATGATTGCAGTGCAATTTGGCGGAAACATCATAGCAATTATCAGCCCATCATCGCTTTGCAATTCGTTTTCTTTAGGATGACACGGGGTATTGTCCAAAAGCAGTAGTGCCTTCTTTTCAAGTTCTTTTGATTCAAGAAAATTTCTTACCTGAAAAAAGAACTCATTAATACAAACACAAGATTTTGTAGTCTTTTTTTACTTCGGGAACAAACACGTTGTGGAACCATTGTTCGAATAATAGGGATGTCATCCATGCATTTTTATTTGCTTTATAAAAAACAGGCTTATTTTCGAAGTTTTTAAATGCTCTTGGATTGGCTGCTTTACCAATGACGAAAATTTTTACTTTGTGCATCCCTGATGCATTTGTGCACGCAAGGAATGTTATTCTTTCCTTGCTTACTTTTCGTCCTGGCGCTGACGCTTCTTTAAAAGAAACAAGTGTTTTGTTCGGCATCTCGGGGCGCCCACTCGGCGCTATATGTTCGCCTATCCCGAGAGAAGTTTAATAAAAAAAAATAAAAAAAAAAAAAAAACATTCTGTAAAATAGCCAGATTCGTCTGCATTGTAGATCTGATCCCCAGTCAAGTTAAGTTCCTATAATTTTTTTTGAAATTTTTGTACGAGCGGCTGGACAAGTTCATGTTTATTCGATAATTTTTCACCACCGATTTTCAACATTCGAATACCATGTCGTTTTTGAAATTTCGCAATCCATCCATTGCTGGTGTTAAATGATGGTATTTCCTCTATTTTATTGTGCCTTTGACTTTATAATGTCATTAGAAAGTGGGATGTGTTTAGCTCTTTGCTTTTGAAACCATCCATATAAAGCCTTTTCCATCTGTGGATATTCAGAAGCCTTCAACGTTACCCGTTTCCCTGGGATCCAGATTCAGCTCTATTCACAAATTGTCTAAGAGCGGCTGCCTTTCCATTTATGCGGCTTATTGTTGATTTGTAAACATTATATTTTTCACAAATTGTCTTTACTGAAAAACCCTTTTCTAATTTTGATAAAATATCACTTCTTTTTTTAATAGACAATTTTGTAATATTTCTTGTCACACCCATCCTGTACAAATTTTCCGTAGACACTAATGAAATAGCAACCCATTCAAATAAAGACAGATGCATTTTATGTGTTTGTGTATTATTTTTACAAGGAATTTTGTTCAGACAAACTAGCTGTAAATTAACGGCAGGAATACAGAATCAAAAGGAGAGCATGAAAATAGAAAACAGATGAATAAACACAAGAAGTTGCACAAATCGAGGTAGCATTTTTGAAAAGTTGCACTTATAGAGTCAAGACGTGCTACAAATTTAGTCTTGCGAAAATCGAGGAGTTGCACGAATCTAGGGTTGCGTAAATCGAGTTCATACTGTATGTGCGAAAAAAAATGAAGCTCCTTATATGGCGGCAAGACAGAGATTAGTGGAATTAAAAGGCGATTATCAATTATGAGCCACGATTACCTGACCAAACGATTGATTTGAATCTCTAATGACGGCAATAGTTAAGAAACGTTGGATGGGAAGTTTTGATATACCGACCGACGGATTATCATTTACTTCGATCCCTACAACACTCAATTGATGGCGCAAAATTGGCCTTCAAAGAGGAAATCTTCGATTCTAGGCGATAAATGACAGACGAAGGTTGAAAGAATAGGAAATATTAAGGTAAATAACACTGTTCTTGAATTAAAAACTCTGCTGCCCAGTCTTACTAAGAAGACACCAAATACTAATTTTAGTTTTATTCTAATCGTAATTCCTCGAGCGAACCTGAAAACTGGTCAGTTGGTAAGTACCTATCTATCAGTTACCTAGCGGCACCAAGGGAGTCTTGTCAGGACATACTATATACTATTTAATTGGTTTTGTTATTTTTCAGAATGCTACTCAAAAGCGTAAAAGATGTGAATTTCTCGTCAATTTTATGTCAATCTTGTCGAAAAATGTGCCGATCATTGGTGTCTGATAAGAAATTATTGGACATAAAATGTTCGTCATGAGTGTACATCCGATGCGCACACCGGCGACAACGAACTTGGTCAAACTCAACGAACATCCACCATCTTGTATTTCGTCAAGTTGAAATAGCTTTCCTGATGACGCACGTGCACATCATCAGTCTCTTTCTCGACCAGCCGCCACGGAGTACGGACGTCTGCCACGTGCCATCCCCGGTGAATCGATTCTACACCTATTTATATTGTAACTATCCACTTTTATTTTATTAATTAATAAAATCCAACAGGTTATGGGCCCAGGCACCCGCCTACCTTCGAGAACTAATTAGGAACACCCAAAAGAAGGAACCCGGAGCCCTCACTAAAATGGCGCCATCCATCGCGAGCATCGAGCCCCTCAAAAAGGAAAACTTCGACACGTGGAAGCTGCAGATGGAAGCAATCCTCATCAAGAATGACGCGTGGGGATATATAAGCGGAGAACTCCTCAAGCCTGAACCCACGGGAGCGAACGAGGTGAACATCGAGAAGTGGAAAACGGGCGACAGGAAGGCCAAAGCTGACATCATCCTAGCTATCAGTCCACCGGAGATAAAATGCATCAAGGGATGCGAAACCTCGCGCGACGTATGGGAGAAACTGACTTCCATATACGAATCCAAAGGACCAGCTAGGAAAGCCAGTCTATTGAAGAGACTCACACAGCACCGCATGGGTGACCGCGACGACGTGCGAGAACACCTGAGAAGCTTTTTCGATACGGTCGACAAACTCCTTGACATGGAGATCGCGTGCCATCCCCGGCGAATCGATTCTACACCTATTTATATTGTAACTATCCACTTTTATTTTATTAATCAATAAAATCCAACAGAAATGATAAACAACGGGGTAAACCGACCAGGTTGAACTTGGTTTATGCTATTTATATACTTATTTATTTACTACCGTACTCATTTATTTCGTTGTAGTTAAAAAAGGTAAACGCGCTGAGAGAGTTGACGAGGACTGCAAGAAAAATGAAAGTGTTTTCTAAACCTGAAAGAGCGCAGAAAAGGATTAAATCTGGTGATAAGTAAAACTTCCTGGTAGATTTCATCAATATTGTGAATACGCAGTGGATGCCACCAAAGTGAATGAAGGACAATAAAAGCTTTTACATACAAACGACCTTTTTCATTTTACTTTGATTAGCTTTATTTATTTTCTATATGTCCATTCTAATGAAATGTTCTGGGGATGTTATATCTATTGTCTGGGGGCGTCCTCTGGTTCCCGAAACATTTTCCATCCGCATGGAAGTCAATGATAGTCGAAATCGAGGCAAAAAAACCCATATGCTTAATTCAAAAAATATCGACGCAATGGTCAATCTATCGCTCCATTATAATCTATTAGCGATTACAGCAATTCTTTTAATAATGGCCTCACTTCTGTAAAACGACTATATATTGTTGGTATCATTCATAATGAGAAATCTGAGCAATTGATTTTTGTAAACCAAGGTTTGAAAAATTCAGTGATCTATATGCTAGTCCTTACATTGCTTTTTTCTGGTAACACCTCTTCTCGATTACATTGTCATGTCGTTGATATATAATTGTGATCCTCATATTATTTTATTTTTATTACCTCTATGGAAATCATTCAAAATCATTATATTCTCTGCTCTACAGTCCATTTAAACTGTCTCCTTAAAGTGGCTAGCTCAAGTAGGTTTAAATTTATAATCCAAGAAATTGGCAATGTACTAATTCCTAGCCATCCACTCGCAGTTGTTGTTCTCTTACACTTCTAATCCATCTGTGGCCTAGGCCTCCCTGCAGCTCAATATCGTAAGCACCCTGAACTAACAATGAACATCCCATGATTTTCGGTATCCCTTCATAACAATATAATCAGTCATTCCAGTGTGTGGCCCACCTTTCCTTCTTATTCTCAAATACTTTTCTAGTAACGAATAAGGCTTCATCATCTCCTTAGGTATTTCGTAAAAGTAAATTATTTATTTTATTATAAATTATCCACGCTAAAAGGCAGTAGATGTCCTTATAGTATCAAAAAATAGACGGTAGACCAGAACACGCGGAAGGGATCGCGAAGGTAGCGAAGTTAAAAAAAATAAGAAATGAACAGAAAGAAAGAATTCAGGGCCTTAATGATTTGGTTCTCTATGTCTGCTAGGAGTTTTGTGTGGAAACATGATTCGATGGTGCATTACAAAATGTAATCATCATCATCATCGACACTACAACCGGCATCCGGTCTTGACCTTATTTAGCAAGTCTCGAGGCTTGTTAAATTTTCCATAACAATTTATTTTTACGGGCAAGATTATTAGCCTTGCACCGATTTACAAAATGTAATAGGAAAAATAAATAATAAATTATGTTTTTCCATTATATAAGTTTTTCGGACTCTATGGCTCATTTTATAAAAGTTTTCCACCTGAAATACAAACGAGCCTCTTGTGTGATTTAAAATCCCGCTAGAAGTTAGCCCTGTGTGGTAGGGCATTAGAATATACCCACAGCTAAGCCAGCTTGTCGTAAAAGGCGACTAAAAGCCAAGTGTCAATCCTTCAAAAACTCATGGTTGTTTAGCTTGGCCATTGTCGGCACTGTTTGGTGTTTTATGTCAACAGAACTGGGCTCACAATGGCTGGGCCTATACAATCCAACAACAAAGTACGTGTCATGGGTGATTGTTTAATAGATGAGCCAACACCCTTTATTGTGTAAGGAAGACACTCGCGACATTTTGTCGTTGTAAGACTGTATGAAATTTTCTGTTTATAGTTTTCATTTACTCATCGATACTGAGCTATTATTTTATATGCATCTATTGTATTGGAAACATTTCGCAGTGGATTTATCCAAAAAATGTTTTACAATGCATCTATATGTATTCATGTAGTCAGATATGTTTCTGTGATGCATATAACCGCATTCTTTTGACACGCATTCCTTTTTACCCCTCCTTTCTGTCACCATAATATTTCTTTCCATATTTCCTCCCCGAAGTATGTTTTGTTTTAATAAGGATATCAATAATAAATTTAGTACAAGTATATCATTAAAAAGAGCATGGACTGCAAGAAGAATTAGGGTTCTAATATTACCCGTCCTTATTTCGTCCTTTATTTATTTATTTATTTATTCCACCTTAATCCTAAAATCATCATCCTCACCGGCACCACAACCGGGATCCGATCTTGGCCTTATTTAGCAAGTCCTAAGGCTTGTTAAACTTTCCACAATAATTTGTTTTCTCCGGGCAAGGTCATTAGTCTTGCGCCAGAGACTCCCCGACGGGGAATCGAACCCCGGTCTCCCGCGTGACAGGCGGGAATACTAGCCACTATACTATCGAGGAGCTTAATCCTAAAATACATATCTATTTAAATTCAATTAAAAAAATATGTATATATATATATATATATATATACATATTTTATATGTATATATATATATATACATATTTTTTTAATTGAATTTAAATAGATATGTATTTTAGGATTAAGCTCCTCGATAGTATAGTGGCTAGTATTCCCGCCTGTCACGCGGGAGACCGGGGTTCGATTCCCCGTCGGGGAGTCTCTGGCGCAAGACTAATGACCTTGCCCGGGGAAAACAAATTATTGTGGAAAGTTTAACAAGCCTTAGGACTTGCTAAATAAGGCCAAGACCAGATCCCGGTTGTGATGCCGGTGATGATGATGATATATACATATATATCATCATCACCGGCCCTACAACCGGGAACCGGTCTTGGGCCTATTTAGCAATTCCTGGGGCTTGTTAAATTTTCCATAATGATTTGTTTTTTCCGGACAAGGTGATTAGTCTTGCGCCAATATACATATATATATATATTTATATATATTTAGTTTTTTTTTTGTTTCGGTAGGAAGGTGGAAATCTTCAAAAGATACCTCTGGACCGATCCAGAGGCATGCCGGATTTTTACCGACTAAGACCATCTCCCGCCAGGCACATGTTCCCGTTGGTCTCCGCGGAACTTTCTTTTAGATATTCCGTCGCGGTACGGTACGGAGTTTACCCGTTACTCCGCTCGTCGCGTCGCAACTGCTGCATCATGTCACATGGAATACCATTTGCTACGGACCATGCCTGTTTTGAATTCGGCATATATTCGTTGGGGGCTCTTAAAGTTCACCTGAAGAACCTCCCATATTCGCAACCCATATTTGCACCTCAATCTCCCCGCATCAAAGCATTTCCTTTCACAAGGGCTCCATGCATCAACGCATCGGCAGAAAATTTCCTAAAAGGATTCTTAGGCATTCATAATTCATATGCATTTTCCTAGAAGAATTCCTTAAAGATCAAGCGTTATGCCTGAAAGAAAACAATTCGGTTACCATACCATGTAACCATCATAATCAGGGATGATTATCTTTGCGTCACCTATTCCCAGCCTCACCATGTGTACAACAATATTACCCACATACACATTGGCTGACGACTCTTTTGTCCAACGACAAAGCAACTCCAAGCAGCTTATTGACGCAGCTGCAGACAATTAGCGCAATAGCCGCTAAAACCAAATTCTTCAGCACGCATCATGTGCAAACAAAAGAATTCTGTTTTTTCGCAGGCATTCTGGCGATACGATAAGCAATCCAAATTGTTTGAAGTATCCCAAATGCATTTAGCATGAAATGAGTCGCAACTTGTTTATTTAGCCGAACTCTCAGCTCATAAATTCCTTTATGCCTTTCAATATCTCTGAATTCCTTTCTCATGGCCTGGTGGCATGAGCAAACAGTGATCCATTGGTACATTGCTAAGATCATCTCACGCATACCACGAGGATCTTCACTACGAGATCCGGTTACCTACTCCAAAGAGAGACTTCACGTTTCTCTTGTAATAGGAAACTCACCCCTTAGTTGGGAGAGTTTCACCACGGGCCAAATTTCAACCACTAGCGAATTCACATCGCAGAGTCTTAATTCAACCGCTTAAGAGGTCGGTCGCCTTGTAACCGCCGCGATCACATGGCGGTGTGCACGCACCCGAGTGTAAAGTAAAGTCAAGTTTCAGTGTCAGTGGAGTGTTTCGTAATTTCTGTTTGTGTTTTTGTCATTAAGAATAATGTCCTCCATAAGTAGCCCCTTGCTAATAGTGTACGTCCCAATTAAAGGGACTAATGTACATTCAAATAATAAAAGTTAAAACCATATATGAACATTACACAAAAAAATGTATTCTCATTTGTATATTTATTTGCCACCTCAATAAACAGTGTTATAGCAAAACAAATCTTAACAAACAAAATTGTGTGTTTTACTTTACTCCTTGTGGACGGTGTGTTGTGGAGATTTACTTGCTTTGTTTTTCCGGTGGACAGATTTCCCTTGGTGAACAGTTTGCTTCGGTGGAACAATCAACGAACATTAAAAAAAGTTTAGACTCCGAAAACCCTGTATGTTTTATTCCTTATTCTCATGTGCTGCAGTTTCCTGGGTGTTATCGTTCATCCTTCCGCGTTTGTGGATAATTTTGGTGTTCGCATTTGCTGCGATATATGGACGAACTTATAGTGATGATGGAGGAAGAAGGGAATCCAGTGCGGTACGCCTGCACACAATACTTCTTCCCCACAATTCTATTACTCCTGTCGGGATCACTGTCCGTCTATATGTCTCTCCAAAATCGTTCGTGCGGTCTCGAATCCGACCCACTCTGTGAGTACGTGTTCCGTATTTTCTATTTTGCCTTCGCAATACAAGCGGTACGGGTGATTCCCATGCTTCTACTTGTGCAAGTATTGCCGAAAGCATCCATGTCCTGATATTAGCTGAGTCAGGTGGTAATTCAGCTCGCCATGTTTTCTTTTCACCCAGGTTTCTACATCAGGTATCATGGCGTCGGTCCATCTTCCTTTGGTGGAAGAATCCCACCTTCGTTGTCATTCTCTTAGGCTTGAGAGCTCTAATTGTGACCGCGTTATTCGACCATCCTCTTGTGAGACCTCATGCAACGCAGCGTTTTCTTAAGCTGCAATGTTAAGTGATGTCCTCCCGGCCAAAACATTTACGGCATCTTCGGATACCGTTCGGAATGCACAGCATACTCTTAGTGCTGACAGCCTATGTGCTGAGTTCACTCCCCTCATGTACGACTTATACTGTGCGGCTTCTGCCCATATGTGAGCTGCATACATTATAATGGAGGTGTAGATACTCGTTATCAGTTTCCTTATGTGGGGCCGGGGTCTATCAACATTGGATAGCAGTATCGCCAAAACTTTGCATACTCTTGCCATTTCTTTACTCATTTTCCTCAGGTGTTCCCTGAAGGTCAACCTGTTGTCGAGTATAACACCAAGATATTTAATATAGGGACTGGATCTGATTGTTTGTCCCTCTATTTCCAAATCAAGATGTTCAACTTTCTTGCGGCTTCTTATTAAAACTGCCTCCGCCTTATGCCCAGCTAGTTTCTGTCAGGCTATATCTAGTCAGAATTTAATGTTCTGGATTACTTGGGAGCAAATATTCTCCAGGTCATCTAGATGTGTAGTTACGGCCACTTTTGCCAAATCATCTGCGTACCCAATGATTCTAACCCCTTCTGGTACATTGACCCTAAGCACACCATCATACATGATATTCCATAACAGCGGACCTAATACAGATCCCTGAGGTACACCCGCTGTTATTTTATATTCCTGTGGTCCCTCATCTGTGTCATAGAGCAGTCTTCTATCCGAGAGATAGTTTGCTAGTAAACTCATAAGTTGATCAAGTGTGAAAACCGTTAAGTTATGGCCCCTGGGCCACGTGTGTTAGGCAAAATTAAACGTAAACGGTTGCGTTACGACCCCGGCATTGGAGGCCAAACTCCTCCCGATAAACTTACAAAAGTGAATAATAAAGTGCTAGATAAATCCAATATGTGTTCAAACACTAACTTTTTCCAATCACTTCAAAGTCTGATGGAGGACTCACCTGAAATGGATTCGACCAACGTCGATCAGTGCGCAGAAGTTACTAAAGAAACCGTTCCGCCAATTGTGGTGTTAAAATCAACCAGTGCTAAAGTGCGTAATATTTTGAGTAACATTAAAATAGACAACTACTTAATTAAAAACATATCGCTTGGACAAAAAATATATGCCCCAACAATGGACATATATAACAAAATTAGAACTGAACTCTTGCCCTTAAAATGTGAGTTTTTTACTCACTCGCGAAAGGAAAATCGCCCACTAAAGGTATTGTTATCCGGTTTAGATCTAAGTAGCAATGACATAATAAAAAATGAACTAGTTACACTCGGGATTAAGTGCCTAGATGTTAAAACCATCACATTAAATTCGTCAACAAAAGCCCTGTACAAACACTACTTGTACATCGTCTACATTCAACGCGGTTCTATTAAAATAAACGAACTTAAACGTAACTGCTCTACTTTGTTCAAAACCATCGTTCGATGGGACTTCAAAAAACATCATCCAGGTAAGGTAACACAATGCCATAATTGCCAGCTTTACGGCCACGGCTCGATGCATTGTCACATTAATAGCTTCTGTGCAATTTGTTCTAGAAACCACAAAATATCCGACTAAATAATATCCGATCCTGAATGCATTAGCCGAAAGCAGTATCTAGACATTTGCCTAAAATAATCCTCACGTGGACGTGGCACAGGAAATACAACGTTCCTTCAGCCTTCGAATGATAAACAGCAGCCACTGCCAGACCGATTCTCCCTTGATAATTTTCCTCCACTACCACGATATGTGCGTCAATCTTCACTTCCTTCATCCACCTGGGTTTCTGGCCTCCATCAAACCCACCAACCTTCCAACAGTGATACGACACACACTAAGAAACATCCGTCTGAAACTATCACTAATGATAACTTGTTCTCTTTTAGCGAGATAAACTCTCTTCTTACTGAAGTTGTAACCAAGCTTAGTGCTTGTCATACCAAATCTGACCAATTTAATATCATTACCTCATTAGCTATTAAGTATATATATTCGGAAAAAACATGTTAAGAAACTCTCTTAGTATCATAACTTGGAATGCGAGAAGCATCAAGAACAAACAGCATGCATTTTTTAATTTCTTGATAAATTTTAATATTGACATTGCACTTGTTTCAGAAACCTGGCTCAAACAAGGCATTTCTTTCTCTCATCAAAATTACATATGTTATCGCCTAGACAGGGTACATGCTAGTGGTGGAGGTGTCGCCATTTTTTTTTTTTTTTTTTCCATTTTTAAACATTTTTTTATTTTCTTTCTATATTCTTAGTTTCTAAATTAAAGGCTAGACAAAAAATGCTTAAATTCTAGCTTAAATAGCTTATATAATAACTTACTGGTCCTTCGCAGACGCTCTAAGCTAAACATTACTTAATATTTGTATAATTTGCCTTTCGGCGACAGAACTTTGTGGCAGTACTGATAATTATTTGAAAGACAAAGAAAAATTTGAAAAACTTTGTCAATTTTTTTTTTTTTTTCTTAAAATTTAACTTACTTAACTTACCAATTTTTTTTTTTTTTTTTTTTTTTTTTAATTTTATGTAAAATCACTTAGCTTAACTTAACTTAAATCTTATACTACCCTAATTCTAGAAAAGCTAAGTCTATGTAAGCTAGCTGATGATAGTGTGATTCTATACCGACTTTGGTATCCAGGTCTTTATATGCCATTCAACCACCAGAACTGTTGACGCTGTCTAATACTATCGTCCCGGTCTCTGTGGGAGATAGCCCTACTGAAGCGCAGGAGCTCTTCTTCGGTGCGCGTTACTTTCCGGTCGTAGCACAATCGCCCGTCTACTGATGATCTACTTACATGATAGATCAGCGGAATTCCGGATCTATCCTGTATAAGTCCTTTCATGTCCAAATCAAGGAACGCCTCTGGTGGAACAAAACCGTTGCGACGCACGTTCTCATAGTACAGGGTATTTGGATAATAAGCCCCAAAAATTAGGTCATTGGACGAGCATATTGCTCTCGCAATATGTCCTCTGATTAATTTAATCATAAAATTATCCACCCTATTTATGCAGGCTTCATTATATAAAGTCTCATTTGAGTAGTACTTTTTGTATTCCGATTCCGGTGTTCGATATAATCTGAGACAGGTTCTCAGACACTTCCTTTCGAACACCCGAATCTTTTCCATCAAATTTGGACCTATGTTAAACCATACTGGACAGCCATATATGAGCATTGGCCTGATTAGCGTCATGTAGCATATGACTTTTACCCTGCTGTCAAGTTGGCTACTGTGAAATAGCCTCCTTGTCATAGCAAATGTTTTTCTAGCCTTGACCAGAGCAGCCTCTACATGTCTGTTGAAATACAGATATTGGTCTAGCCAGATGCCCAGGTATTTAACTAAACTCTTGGTTTCCAGTTTATCTCCATGCGGTCCCACGATAACTAGTTTTCGCCAGTTTTTCCTTGTGTCGTTCGTGGCTTTATATAATGGGGTTCTAAATAGGATGGCTTCACATTTCTGGAAGTTGATCTTAAGTTTCCAGTTGTCGCAATAGCGCTGCACGTTGTTGAAATCTCGCTGTATTAAACTATTTATGATCTCAACTTTCGGAGCTGTTCTGTAAATTATGAGATCGTCTGCGTACGCAATAGCCTGCGGAAGTGCATCTAATAAGTCGCTAATGTAAATGTTAAAAAGAATCGAAGAGAGTACCGCACCCTGTTGCAAGCCATTCTTGATATTATACGTTTCATTAGAGGTCACATTACCACTTTTGACCACGAACCTCCTGTCTTTTAACATATCGTAAAGTACATATAGTAAAGGCTTATGTATGCCATATCTGACCAGTTTGTAATACAACCCTTCGATCCAGACGGTATCAAAGGCTTTTTCCAAGTCGATCAGACAGGCACCTGTGCATTGGTTCCTACATTTATTCCATTGTATGTCGGAGACCAGTTTAGCTGCGGCATGTGTGGTTTCATGACCCGCCCTAAAGCCAAACTGGTTATTTGGAATAATGCTATTGTCGTCTACCCATTTTAGCAGAGCTTTGTTAATGATTTTTTCAAATACTTTACTGATGCTTGGGAGTAAACTTATCGAACGCATGTTCATTGGGTTTGTACAGTCTTTGCCCTTTTTTGCAATGGGCTGAATGATTGCCGTTTTCCAACGCGCGGGATAATATGCATTATTCAACGCGTTGTTAAACAGGACCGTGTATATATCTATTGCCTTTGGGGGCAGGTTCTTGAGTACGATGTTAGGTACTCCATCTATTCCCACTGACTTTTTGCTTCTTAATGAGTCGAAGATACTCTGGATTCCTTCCCTTGTGATTAAAAGGCTATTAGCCCCACCATTGGCATTAATGTCAATTGACAGATTATCGTCACTGAATTCCGTAAAACCCGGATTCTCCGATTGCCAATGTGAAATTTCATTCCGGAGGTGCAGGTGATTCAGTCGAATTCTGTCCTCCAGGTCGTGATTTCGGTGAATGCTTTCATTCACCTTGTACATTTCCTGAAAGACAGCTCCCAGAGCGTTCGCCTTCTCCAAAGGATCTTCGATCACGAAGAGCTCACTATTGAGGATAGCGTTCTCTGTATCTATGCCAATGTTGGTTAGCAGCTGCTTGTTTACCTCAGTACGTGGAATTTGGAGACACTGAATCTCGTTTTGGTTATTTCTCCTGAATATTTTATTTATTTGTGGGAACATATTCGGGTTATTAGTTTTTATAGCTCGAATTCTGTTGTTCCAATACAAATTTGTTGCTAATCTATAGCTTTAAGTAATTGTTGGAGGTTTTTTAATTGAGATTTCAGTGATATTATCTCCTGGTCTTGTCTGTCTGTAAACCGTCTGTGTAATTGTTTTAATTTCGATAGCAGTCTGCTCTTTTTCTTGTGGAGTGCGTTTATTGTTGCGTTTCTGTACATGTTAATGTGATCTGTAACTGTTGTTTTGGGAATTGTTTTGTCCATTGTTCGTTTTACGGTTTCGTCCATTTGTTGAATGTATTTGTCGATTTCGTCATTTGTCAGGTTTCTGTTTACTGGCAGATTAAAGTCATTCGAACAAAGTTCTCTTGTTAATGATCTGGTGAACCGCGGCCATCGCATTGCCCTGTAGTTATAGGGTTGCGGGATCACGAATTCCTCCAGATCTGCGAGCTCGTTCGGAAGCTCTATTACTGCCGTGAATGCACAGTGGTCACTGTCGTATTCAATTGTCCGTAAACAGTTTGTGTTTCGTCTATTGGTGTTAAGTAATCTCAGTCGTGAGTCGATTAGCAAGATATCTAAGAACGATCTACCTCTGGGGAACGATGGATATTTCGTAGCTAGCAGGCCAGTTCTATATTCAATATGATACTGATCTAACCAACCAGCCAACTGATTTCCTCTGGCATTAGATATATAATTTCCCCAATTTCTATGCTTGGCGTTCATATCTCCCCCTAGGATAAAGTAGTTTTTGCCCAGGTGCAATTGTAAGCATCGAAAGAGTGTCTCGAGCTCCGCTATAAATAGGTTTTGTTGGTGCTCCTCAGGTGCATAGACCGCAATCGCATACAAACCCCTTCCTTGCTGAAGGGGTATGCGGACGATACAGGCTTCCAGCACCCGGAACCTGCGCACTTCTCCACTATATATTACTTTATGATTGATCCCTTTTCTAATAAAGATTGCGACACCCCCCCCCCTTGAGAGGAGTTAGGTCGATCTCTTCGTATAATATCGTAGTTTTTATGTCATATCTTATGTCTCTGGTTTAACTTTGTTTCCCCCGCCAGAAGTACATCAGGTTGTTCCTCTTGCAACAGGTTAAAAAGATTGGCTCTTCTCTCAGTTCTTATTAGTAAGTTTACATTCACGACAAGAGCTTTTATTGATGTTGTGGTTAGAGGGTTTATATTGACTTTTTGTTTAGATTGGGCAAGTACGAGTAGATCTCGTTTATTTGATTTTGCAGCTGTGTCATCTGTCTCTGCAGATTAAGCAGAACCGTGACCACGTCTGCTTGCGGTGTTGTTTCCGTCCGTGTGGGAGTATTTGTGGCTACCTGTGATGTAGCCTGATTTGGTGTTCTCCCACCCGAAGCAACTTGTGCGTACGACCGCTTCGATGTTACGGGCATTGTTGTAGTGCGAGCTGGGTCTGTGTTTTTTTGCCGGGTCACACTTCTTGCCATTATTTCTCGGAATTTAGGACATCCTCGATAGTTAGCGGGGTGTCCCTCATTCCGACACACTGCGCACTTTAGAAGGGCTTTGTCTTCTACCCTTTCTTTTCCCAGAGGGCATTCTTCTGCCTTATGGTCCTTTCCGCATTTTACGCAACGGCGCTGCATTTCACAGTTAGCCGCCGCGTGACCAAACCTTTGGCAACGGACACATTGCAGGATGTCTCTGCCTTTTTTTAATTTGTCCCATGTGACCATTTGATGATCCAAGACTGTAATTTTTCTTAGGCCACCAATCCTACTGCTAGGTGTTAATTGCACCAAAAAGAAGGGTAGCTTGCGGTTTTCCCTTCTTGCCTTGGGTGTGGTGAATGGTTTTACCGCGGTAAACTCGAGATCTTCGTGCTTCAGGTTTTGAAGCATTTCGAGCAGAGCCTCCGGTTCCATTTCAGGGTCGACACCCTTTAATAGAACCGTTACGCTCTTCGTTTGTTTCGGCGTGAACGAGTAAAATTCCGCGGTGGCTCTTTTTAAGAGGAGGTGTCGCCATTGTTGTGAAAAAATGTATAGAACATACCTTGCGTCCTTCATTGCACCTTAAATTAATTGAAGAAATTAGTATTGATGTGACATTAAGTGATAATTCCAAGGTGAGTATTTTTTCGGTCTATTTCCCTGGAGGAAATGGAGACATTGAGAAATCTACTTCCTTTAAGCGGGATCTGCAAAAACTGTATAGACTCAACACTCGAAACAAGGTAATCATTGGTGGTGATCTAAACTGCAGACATCAGTCGTGGAATTGTCTTAGGGCAAACTGCCGGGGTAACATTTTACTAGATGTTACTGCAGTCTCCGACTAGCTTTCGTTGCATTGACATCGTGAGTTTCTTCATTCAAGTGCATAATCACCTCTCTCTTTAAACCGGTGACTTTGTTTTTCAGTTCTCGTTTTTTCAATTTCTTCAATCTCTTTCTTTCGTTCTTATCGCGCAACAGTAACTTTCCTTAACCTATATATACTTGTTTCATCGCCTTTATAGCACCATCCCAACGGGCTAAGATGTATGGGAACAGGTTTAAGGGGTTATCTCCGGATACACCTGTGGCGATTCTCGCGAACGCCACTGCGTATCCATTCATTACCACCAGGTAATCTCCCTCGCGTGCCCTATATCATGAAAAACGTGTACTTACCCCATAGGAAAAAACCTCTAAAACAGCAATGATTGCGGACATAAAATGCCACCAGCAACAATGCTAAAAATCTAAAAAGCAGTTTGGTCGCATCATCACGCGACCAACATGAACCCAACCAAATACACAGTACATGTCTCCTGTCGCATTCCTCTACATTGAAGCGCAATTTGGTGTGCCTCTTGGCAACCAATATTGCCCGTGCAATATCTGCACGATATTCGTTTGCTCGCCAGCCGTACACCTGCAGGAATGTGTATTTTTCCTCTGCATAGCATGCCCATATCGATAGGTCATGCGACAGACCAAGACATGAGGCATCCGGCTGACGCCCAGGCAGTCGAGTTCGCAAATGGGAATTTACCATCAGAATTCGACTGCGAGGATATGCCAGCGAAATGTGCACGATCAGCAATAATGCTTTACGCAGTCGTGATCGTGTACACATTTCAACCCCTGTGCGAACTTGCAATCATGTAGATTGCGATGATCCCATGTCCGCATGCTAGGAGATACACATGTAAGCGGCAGAAGCGATTATCGTATGTGTGTATTTCACCCTTTTTTCTTGTGCTTAACCAAAGCTAAATCGCACCATATATGGCCATCGAAGCGATGGATGGAATTTTGGTGTTCTGTCGTTTCGATGGCCGAGGTTAATCTCGATTCGGATTCCGTGAGGGCAGGTCGCGCCCTCACGTTAATTTACATCCCTCTTGGGCCGTCCCAAGGGATCGGGTAATACGTCACAATAAGTCGTTGAGAAGATTTGAAAAGAGTCAGTAAAACCGTGCGGGCTAAGACTAATGTGGTGCGCCATATTGTGAATATAACTTATATCTACACAGTGTTATTTTTTTATCCGAAGTACATTGTCTGCCTAAGTTACATGTGAATAAGAATTACGAACATATAATATATAGTTACCTTATTTTTTTATCCGAAGTACATTGTCTGCCTAAGTTACATGTGAATAAGAATTACGAACATATAATGTATAGTCACCATTGTTTTTACCCGAAGTACATTGTCTGCCTAAGTTACATGTGAATAAGAATTACGAACATATAATGTATAGTCACCATTGTTTTTATCCGAAGTATATTGTCTTCCTAAGTTACATGTAAATAAGCATCACGAACATCTAATGGATATCTACAGTGTTTGTGAAGTATATTGTCTTCCTAAGTTACAGTATATTGTTTTCCTAAGTTACACTTACATGAATAAATAAATTTCAAATAAGAAGGCGTTTTAATTTTTGGAGTCAGATACGAACTGAACCAGTGGGGTTACGTGGTTAACCTGTGCCCCAGTGGCACCCTGATTGACACGCCACGTAACATTAAACTACAAAGACCCATACACCCCTTCACTCTCCACCCATCAACTCTCCCCCCACTAAACGATCAAAACAAATAATAAATCAAGAGGAATACCCTGAACTCCCTATTCGGTTAAACTCTAAAAATCCCAAATTTATACTGATCTCATCTAAAGTTAAAACGAAGCCCCTTACAAGTGTGAGTGTTTTTGTGTTAAAGAAAGCTATAGATTCTATTAGCAAGGAATATGATAGCATTACTCAGCTTCGCGATGGAAATATTCTTATTCTCCCAAAGAACAAAAGAATAGCGGATAAATTCGTAGCGGTTTCTAACCTAGCAAATCAATGCCCAGTGACAGTGAAATATCATGATCGCCTTAACTCGTGTAAAGGCATTGTGTACGCGCGTTTTCTAATTAATATTTCGGAAACTGAAATTGTTTCTGAAATGTCCACGCAAGGTGTCACGGAAGTGTACAAATTTACAAAGAAAATTGACAACAAAACAACTCCTAGTGGACTTATGCTGTTCACCTTTGATCTTTACCAACCACCAACTACTGTGGAAATCGGTTTTTATAAAGAAAAGGTTAAGGAATACATCCCAAATCCAATGCGCTGTCGCATCTGCCAGATACTTGGTCATACGATTAAAAGGTGTACCAAAGAAGCAGCTTGTGGAACTTGTAATCTCCCACTTCATGATAATGCACCTGAAACTTGTACACGTGTGATGTGTGCAAACTGCGCCCCAACTGCTGAACCTCACCCATCCTCATCCATTAAATGCCCTCAATATATAAAAAATAAAGAAATTCTTACAATCAAAACAAGAAATAAATGCAGCTTGTCTGAAGCTAGACGTCTATACAACTCTTCCACACCTCACTCCAGCTTCAATACCGTATCCTACACTGAAATAGCAAAGACAGGTAACAATCTTTCCTTCGATTATGCTGCTCCCCGTGAAAAAACTAAAATAAACTTAAATCCACCAACAACAGTAAAAAATAACCTTGCAAACAGCACCCAAAACCCCAAAAAAAATATTTTACACTCTAACAAACCAGCTTTCTCTCGCTTATCCAACATATCAAATTTAAAAGCACAAGATAACTGTTCTGCTGATAAGCAAACCTCAAACACTCTGCATTACAAAACATATGATACGCATTTAACTCAATCAACTCCCAAAAAAATATACAAAATAAACAAACCGTTCAATCATCCTCTTCAATAACTCACACAAAAAAAAACAACGAACCTGAAAATATGCACGTCTCAGATCCTGAAATAGATCTAACAAATGACGTGACCATTTCTTCACCAATATCATCTATTACTCACTCTTTCTTACAACAAAATACATATTTCTTACCTCCAAATGGGAACTATGAAAAAGAACCTGACTTATAATCAACTAACCGGAAATGCGTCCCCCGCTGATCGTTCGTCGAGATGCTTGGACCACGAATATGGTTCAAGCACCTCGACCTCCGGGCAGCGGGGGCGAATTAATTACACCAACATACAACCATCAACCACTTTTCTACCACAACAGAAAAACACAGTCGACACTCCTATTAAAAAGGAAAATATACTGAAAGTTCTGCAGTGGAACTTGAAAGGATATCTAAATAACTATGACGAGCTAAACATCCTTATAAAGGACCACTCACCTTGCTTTATTTCTCTAGAAGAAACTCACTGCTCCGTTCAATCTACTCCAATTGTGTCAAAATCTTATACTGGATGCTTTTTCAATTCTCAAACAAACGTAACAAATAAACAAGGTGTTGCTGTTTTAATAAAAAACAATATTCCCCATAGACAATTACAAATCAACTCTAATTTACTGGTCCTCGCTATAGAAATACAAACCACTATTAAAATCACAATTGTTTCTATATACATCTTACCTGACCAAAACTTCAACAAAAATGATCTACTTCATATTTTCAGTCATATAAACACCCCTATCTTACTAATCGGTGATGTAAATGCTTGCAATGTGCTATGGGGATCCCCCAAAACCAACGCAAGAGGTTCTATTATAGAGGACTTCATCCTAAGCTCCAAGCTCTCAGTTTTAAATGATGGCTCGCCTGTAGTATTCCAGAATACTACCCTTATTAGCTTTAACACTGAATCTCATTACTTATCCAACACATCCTTAAAACTTTCTCCTTACATATCTAACATTCTCATTTAATACATATCATAAATAAACATACACAATATTCTATATCAAGCCTGTTACAGCACATTTAATAACATGCCCCTTTTCATAACATGCACCTTTCTTCATTTGAAACATGGCTCTTTGATTTTCTTTCAAAGTTTATTCAAAATTTAAAAGTCACAGAGAGTAAAAGGAATACTTTGATAAAATTAATTTTGTTCATATTATAAGTTACAGTAAATTAGAACACAATGTTCTATAAGATGAGGGAAAATTGAATTTTAAGAGGCAGTTTCCCCAAGCTTGGAGGCACGCTATTATTTGTCCAATAGCAAAGGTTGGGAAACCAACGTATCACCCCTCAAGCTTTCGCCCTATCTCGCTTCTCACTTGCATCAGCAAAATATATGAAAAATTCATATACGAGAAGCTAAATAACTTTGTCAGTGCCAGGCACCTAATACCTGATTTCCAATTCGGATTTCGAAGAGCGCACAGCACCACTATGGCTCTCAATTTATTTCAAAACCACGTCTGCGTGTGGCTCTTTAATAAGGAACCCACCGTTGCGGTAAGCCTAGACATTGAAAAAGCTTTTGATACGACTTGGATCGAAGGTCTCGCTTTTAAACTACTGAATACTGGCCTCAGTAAAACGCTATGTAGCATCATCTACCAGTTCGTTCGAAACAGAACCTTCCAAGTTAGAATGAATGGAAAGCTTTCCCGAACTTTTTACGCCGCTGCAGGCGTACCACAGGGCTCCATTCTAGGCCCCATCTTATTCAATGTTTACCCCTCCGATTTTCCCCGCCCTGTGGACGGGAGAGTAAACCAAATATGCTATGGGGATGACGTCCTGGTGTACACGTCAACCAAAGGCCCTAACCTCGCAACAAATCGACTCAACCGTCACTTGGACGAACTGTATCAGTATTAGAGTCGATGGAAAATCCGACTTAATCCATCCAAAGCAGTAGCCATAATTCTGAGTAGTAAACACTCCCAACCTGCTTCTCGATATTCACAGAATATTCGAATAAAACCCACTTATACCCCAAAAATGAATTTCATCAAACATGTGACCCACATTCTCCAAAGGGGCCCCGGTCGGTCTAAGCAACTACACAACATCTTGAAGTGGAGGAACAAAGTTGACACCAAAGTTAAGCTTCTCTGCTATAAGCAGCTAATCCGATCTGGAATATCGTACGCCTTTCCCATATGGTCCTGCATATCTTCGGCTCAAAGGGAAAGACTTCGAGTTTTCGAAAGGAAACTCCTCAGAAGATGCACCAATCATTCTAGAAGGCCTGACGGTCGTCATTACCCCAACTCTCACCTATACGAAGGCGCCTCCATTTCCCCTATCGACGAGTACTTGCTTCAATTAGCATATAAGTACCTCGAAAACATTCAGAACAGCGAGAACCTACTTGTATGGGACTCTTGCGTTCTTGACCCTTCTCTCTCACGATCTCTTCGGATCAAACCCCCACAATTTCTTCTTCAGTACAAAACTGAAGAAAGCACCCTTCCCAACAACATCCCCCTCTATAATAGAGGATTCCTGGACCCATCCCATAGAGTCTACCATTAACAAACCAAACAGACGAACGCACAGTACAAGACGGCACAAACACAAACATACACACCGACCAAAGAGCAGATTATCAGACGCCAAAGACGTGATCTGCGTTTACTACCGCACCCAAGACCCACCGGTCTTGTATGATTTCTTTCCCACCATCCCTCTATAAAAGTAGTTAGAGAACACTTGGACTAACACTGTCCACACTATCCTTGGATACCCCCTTTTTTTTTCTTCTCTTTTCAGATGCCGCGAGACCGAGCCCAACATCCTCACGGATGTGGGTGATTCTGGTTATCGCAAGATGACCAGAAGTCAGAGACAAGATGAAGGACACATATGTCCTGTCTCGCTAAATTCGGCCTTCTCGCCACAATTTTAAGAGGCAGTTGAGTTAGTTGAGAGTTAGTTGAGAGTCAGTTGACTTGGAGTTGACTTTGAGTTGAGTTTGAGTTTAGAGTGAGTTAGTTAGTTTTAATTGAGTATTGAAAGAAGAGTTTTAATTGAGTATTGAAAGAAGAGTTTTAATTGATTATTGAAAGAGGAGTTTTAAATCGAAGTAATAAGTTTAAGTTTTGCGCTTTTAAATAAAGTTATAAGTTCGAGTTCGAAGCCAATGAGTTTGAGTTTTGAGGAAAGAACAGAGTTCAGACGCATATATTAAAACCTCCACGCTCTTCCCTCGATAAAGAGGAAGCACGGCGCTGGAGACGTAACACGCCCACGCATTTATCAACTCACAACACTTTGACTCATATTGATATCAGCTGCTGTTCTGACTCTTTGCTACCAAAAACCACTTCTCACACCTTAGACGACCTTCACAACAGTGACCACTTTCCCTTAATTACAATTATTAATTTAGGATCATTTAATGTACAACCTATGAAGTCATCCATATTCAAAACTGATTTGGCGAACTGGGTTAAGTTTGGGTTAAATATCAAGCAATACATGTCAAACAAACCGATACAATCAGACACAAATAAAGAAGCAGCATTAATGGTCAAAGCAATTCGTTATTCTACTAACATATTGTAGCGAGCTTAGGATTCGCTGGATTGCTTATTTTGAATAAATAAGAGCCGTTAAATCGATTTTTAATTTAATTAATATAACACTCAACGATTTTCTTTTCTATCGCTTGCTTCGCTTTTCTTCTTCCTCTTCTTGTCTGTCACCATCAGCTGTCTCGACGTCTTTTTATCGTTTCTCACATTCTCATTTCGTTTCCGTCCGTTCCATAATCTTGGATGTTCTAGTCTCCCGTTTTCCAGCACTTTATAGAATATTCCAGTGCTTGTTTTGGACTTTCCCGAATATTCCAGTACTGACTGTCATATGCGTCACACTACCCTCCACCTAGATTAGTTCGCCCCGAACTAAGTTCACTGGTCTTCTGGGTTAACAAAAATCGCCAGTCGATCACGATGTACCACTTTCATTTTGGCGTTCGGTCTTCGCTGAATCCTATAGACAACGTCGTTAATTCTTGTGAGGACCTTATACGGTCCTTCCCAATGTTGCTGCAACTTCGGGGATCTTCCTCTTTGCCGGTGAGGGTTGTAGAGCCACACGTTATCGCCTGCATTAAATCCGAATGCGTTGGCTCGAACGTCGTACCTTGTTTTCATCCTGTCACTTGATACCTTGATTTGCTTTCGAACCAAATGATGAATCTCATCGAGGCGATTTCTCCATTCGGCTACGTAGTCTTCGGTCTTATCTATGGCGTCTGGGGGTATTCCGGATCGCAGATCGGCTGGTAATCGTACCTCTCGTCCAAATATAATTCTTGCTGGAGAATGGGCTGTCGTATCGTGATTAGCCGATCTATAACTCATGAGAAAGGTTTGTACATATTTGTCCCAGTCTCGTTGGCGATCACTGACGACCTTCGATAAGTGTTCTTTCATTGTTCCGTTGAACCTTTCGACCATTCCGTCTAACTGCGGATGTAAGGGTGTGGTCCTGGTTTTCCTTACGCCCAGTGCCACACAGATGCCTTGAAATATCTGTGATTCGAAGCTTCGGCCTTGATCGGAATGAAGCTCACAGGGAGGTCGATATCTGCTGATCGAATTATTGATAAGCTGCTCAATGATGGTTGTTGCTTCTTGGTTTGGGATTGGAAGGACTTCCACCCACTTGCTGAAGTAATCCATGATGACCAACATGTATTTGTTGTTGTCGTTGGTTTTTGGAAATGGTCCTGAGATATCAATCGCAATTCGCTCAAAAGGGGCACCCACGTTGTACTGCTTCATAGCGCTCCTTGGTTTTACTGTTGGTCCTTTGGTCGCAGTGCAAGTTGTGCACTTCCTACACCAAGACTCGACGTCATCTCTCATGTGAAGCCAGTAAAATCGATATCGTAATTTTGAAAGTGTCTTATTAACTCCCAAATGTCCACCGGAGGCCCCGTCGTGCGTTTCTGTTAGAACATCTTTCACTTTTGATGGTGGGACTAGAATCTGCATTCGATGGGATTTTCCGTCCGCGGCTTCCCATTTACGCTTAAGAATTCCATCTTCCACCAGCAAGGGATTCCATTGTGCCCAATATGCATTAAATGTTCCACTCTTGTCGGAAATATTGTTCCAAGTTGGCCGCTCGTTCTTTTCTTTGTATTTCAGGATTAGCGACATATCTTCATCCTGAGTTTGAGCTGCGCGTAAAGCATCACTCGTCCACCCATCTAGTACTTCTACTTGTACATTTCGCAGGTCGTACGCCCCTTCTTTCTCTTCCGCTCTATGACAATGTTTACAATCTGGCTTACATGGTCTTCTTGATAGAGCGTCAGCGTTATTATGCACCTTCCCTTGACGGTGGGAAATTTGGAAATCGTACGCTTGAAGTCGTTCGATCCATCGAGCTATCTGTCCTTCCGGATTCTTAAAATTTAACAACCATTTCAGGGCGGCATGATCCGTTCGAAGGTGGAATCGACGTCCGTAGAGGTACTTGTGGAAATTCTTAACGGCTTCTACGACAGCCAGCAATTCCTTTCTTGTTGCGCAGTAGTTTCTCTCTGGCTTAGATAGAACTCGGCTATAATATGCGTCAACTCTCTTTTTACCATCGACTTCCTCTGACAGCACTGCGCCGATTCCTGTGTTACTTCCATCAGTATCCAATATAAATGGGCGATCCGAACTTGGGGATGCCAATATTGGTGTCTTACATAACTCGACCTTCAATGTGTTGAATGCTGCCTCACACTTGTCTGTCCAATTGAATTTTTTGTCTTTACCCGTTAGTTCGTGTAGGGTTTTAGCCACGTTAGCGAAACCTCTAACAAACCGTCGGTAGTATGTGGCTAGTCCCATAAAGCTTCTTAACTGTTGCTTATCTTCTGGAGTAGCCCACTCTTGGACAGCTGCTATCTTATCAGGATCCGTTTGGACTCCTGCAGATGAAACGATGTGTCCCAGGAATTTTACTCTCCTTTGGAAGAGTTCACATTTCTTCGAATTGAGCTTTAAGTTGGCCTGTCTTAGTCGTTCGAAGACGGAGCGCAGATTATTGATGTGTTCTGGTAAATTCCTTCCGACAACGATGATATCGTCCAGGTATACGAGACACGTCTTCCATGTAAGTCCCCGTAGAACACTTTCCATTAATCGTTCGAACGTTGCTGGAGCATTACATAATCCAAACGGCATCACGTTGAATTGATAAAGTCCGTTTCCGGTAGTAAGCGCTGTCTTCTCCTTGTCCTCCTCCTTCACTTCCACTTGCCAGTAACCGCTTTTTAGGTCCAATGTTGAAAACCACTGAGCTCCAGAAAGGGTATCTAGTGTGTCGTCGATTCGAGGAAGTGGGTAACTGTCTTTCTTCGTAACGTCGTTTAACCGGCGGTAGTCGACACAAAATCTAGTTGTCCCATCCTTCTTCTTGACGAGCACTACCGGCGAAGCCCATGGGCTCGATGATTTCTCGATGACTCCTTGCTCTTCCATATCTCGAATCATCTTGCCTACTTCTGATTGTTTGGCCAACGGTAGTCGACGAGGTGGCTGTCTTATAGGTCTTGACTCACCCGTGTCAATGCGATGTTTAACTATACCGGTGCGTCCGAATTTATCATTTCCTGTCACAAAAATATCAGAAAAATCGTTCAGGAGTGATTCAACGCTTGTCTTTTCTCCGTTTGTTAATCCGATTTTCTGGGGCATCAGCCTATTAACCACAGCCGGTGCACCAGAGGGCTGTTGAATTGAATGGTCCTCTCCCCTTGTCTGAATTGCGCTTATCACTGACACGGGTGCACATTCTGCGATTACCTCTCCTTTTCTTATTGCGATCGGCTCCTTGGACGCATTTAGTACTCTGACGGGTACGATGTGCTTCTTCGCATCGATAAGGGCTTTCCCAACAAGGATGTTCCCCTTACGCTGATTTCGTACGGCCTCGGTAATGTAAAATCGATTGTCACCGGGATCACTCTCGAGACTGGTCCAAATTACCGAGTCCGAACGAGCTGGAATCTCATCCTCCTCACGCACATAACATTTCAATCTTCGCAATTGTTCGTCCTGCAATGTAATAGCAACCTCCAAGTTACCAGTTCGCAGTGTTCTTTGCCCGATATCTAGAATAACTTGGTGCTCCTTCATGAAATCCATTCCAAGAATGCATTCGTCCGTAATATCTGCGACCAAAAATTTGTGGGAGATGGAAATATTGCCCAGCGCTATTATGCTCACGACTTCTCCGTAGACTGTAGAGCATTCTCCTGTAGCAGTCCTCAAAGCGTATCTTCTATGTTTATTGAGGGCAAGTTGGCCCACGACGTCCGGCCGAATTATGGATCTCGTTGCTCCAGTGTCGATTGTCACTGTTGTCATCCTTGCATTAACAATCGTAGTTATAACCAATCGTAGTTATAACCAAACTTTGGTTATCCCGTTGGAGTTGTGATACAGTTACGATGCTGGGGCTACACATTCCACCAGGCGACTTTCCCCCCTTAAAGTCTGCCCTTACAAGTTTCCCGAGCTATTGGCCTCAGGTTGGTCCGTTGATAGTCTCCTCTTATGATTAGCGCATGAACAACAATTCTCACTTGATGTTTCATTCATTCGTCGACGTTTCCTGCAGTCAACATAGATGTGGCCGACTTCGCCGCATGTCCAACACTTCATATCAGGTCTCGGGGTTCTCCGTTGTACATGCCCGATTCTTTGGCAGGAACATTCCTGGACAGACGTTTCTCGGACTCTATATGTACTCCTGGTAACCAGTTTAGCAGATTCATAAGCCAATGCGAACGCCAGTATTTCATTAGTCGTCTTCTTTCCTGCCAAACGAACGGCTTGTTGCAAGTCCCGATCTTGGAGTCCGTTTATAAATGCATCCATTGCTACCTCGTTTAGAAATACCTTAGTCATATTTGAATAAGACAAGTTTGCCAAACGCTCAATGTCTGCCTGCAACTGTTGAAGATTTTCTCCAGGTTTCTGCGTTCTGCTCCGCAGTTGCATGCGGTAGACCTGCTGCATGTGGTTGTCTCCATACCTAGCTTCAAGGCCGTCTCTTACCGCTCTGTTTGCTTCTCTGCTGGTATGGTTTGTAGCCATTCTGCAGCCGCCCCGCGGAGTGACAAGATTAGTGATGTTGACTTTTGCTCATCCGACCACTTATTATAATTGGCCGCGGCGTCAAACTGACGTATAAACACTGAGAAGGGTCCCGTTCCATCGGAGGTTGGCGGTTGCATCCTTGTATCTTTGTAGTCATGTTGATTGCTAGGCGATGTCTTATTTCTCTCAACACACTCAAGTCTCTTTTCGATTCGCATTATTTCTTCGGTGACTTTTAGATCCAGATTTTCTACTTCGTTTCGAATTTCTGACTGGATTTCTTCCTTAAAGTGTTGAAAATTACATTTCATCCACTGCGTTTGAGCATCCAATTTTGCATTCAGATCTGCAGCTTGTGCGTCGAATTTTGAATTTTGGGCATCCAACTTTGCATTAACATCTGTAGCTTGCGCGTCCAATTTTGAATTTACGGTGTCGAATTTTGCATTAACATCTGTAGCTTGTGCGTCCAATTTTATCATCATCATCCTGAGCTTTTCCGAAATGCCCAACTGTGGCGAACTCTTCTCCGTTACATTGGCACCATCTTGACTCGGTGTTTCTTCTTCATCCGGATCGTCTGGCGCAATCGCAAAAATATATGTGTCAACATCAATACCTTCTTCCTCCATTGCTGCTTGTAGACGCTGTCGAAGAAATTGCTTCTGTCCTCTGCTATCCAGATTCCGGTCCTCTAGTTCCTTCTTCAACTCAGGAACGCAAAGATCCTCCATATGTCGATCTGACATAGTCACAACACACTTTCACAGACTTATTCACTTAAACAATAATTAATCCCACTTCTGACACCAATTGTAGCGAGCTTAGGGTTCGCTGGATTAATTATTTTGAATAAATAAGAGCCGTTAAATCGATTTTGAATTAATATAACACTTTATTAGTCCGTTAACCACAACCGTTACTTTTACCGTACACAACGATTTCTTGACTTATCGCTTCCGTACTTATCGCGTATTTTACTTCTTACTTATCGCTTGCTTCTCACTCGAGACTTATTACTTTCTACTTGTCCCCATGAGTTGTGTGCGACGTATTTATCCCAGTTCCCCACATTCTGATTCGGTATTTCGTTTCCGTTCGTTCCATAATCTTGAATGTTCTATTATCCATAGTGTCCAGTTTTCCAGTACTTTGTTTTGGACTCTCCCGAATATTCCAGTACTGACTGTCATATGCGTCACAGTACTATTATTTTAACTAAATATTCAATTAGTATTAGAGCCGACAGCCCCCGCAGCTTGTGCTCTTTAATTAATATTAGAAATGTAATTTTTGTATGTAATTATTTTGTTAATGAAATATAATAATAAATAATAATAGATGTTACTGAATCCAGCCCAAGTTTTTCCATACTTTATCCACTTCTCCCCACCTATATCCCATCGACTGCTAACAAGAACCCCTCAACTCTTGATCTATATATCACAAATATTCCAAATTACTACCCAGTACCATTAACTCTAAATACGTTAAGTTCAGACCACCTTCCGATCAGCCTCACAGTGAATCATACAGTATCTGTAAATCGTTCCAGTTTATACTACAAATATTCCGCCGCCAACTGGAATTGTTATAAATCATATATAAACACGAACTTGGTTCTAGGTGATACCAGTCTAAATTCTATAACCTGCAGCGAGCACGTTGATTTTCTATGTAACAATTTAGTTTCTGCCATCAATAGAGCGGCCGTTCTTGCGATACCTCAATGTTCCACTACTCCAGTTGATAAGGCCCCGCTTCCTAAAAATATCTTACATCTGATTAGGCTACGAAACTCTGAAAGAAGAAAATGGCTTCGTTATAGAATCGATTGTATTCTAGTTAATGTTAAAGTCCTAAATAATATCATTAAAAAAGAAATCTCAGCATATAGGAACAAGTGTTGGAATAAACACCTTTCCTCTCTTGACAAAGCAAGCAAACCGTTCTGGAAAATATCAAAAATTATGAAAAAGAGAGGGTCAAGTATTCCTCCGTTTAAAGTTCACGACAAGTTGTTTATTTCTTCAGTGGAGAAATCGAACCTACTTGCTAACACGTTTAGTAAGAACCACTCCATATCTATGCATCTAAGTGACGCGTATACTGAGGTTGAAGTTGCTAACACTATCCATGTACTTTCTCAATCACCAGCTGAAAGTACTTACGCAACTAATATCAGCAAAGTTAAGGAATTGATAAAAAAATCTAAATCGAAAAGCCTGCTGGTCTTGATAATATTGTGACGCATATGACAATCAGTACTACAATATTCTAGAGAGTCCGAAACAGAGTACTAGAATATTCTTTAAAGTAATGGAAAACTGGAGACTAGGAACAGTAGAACATTCAAGGCAAAGGAACGGACGGAAACGAAACGCTGAAACGGTATAAATACGTCGCACACAGAGCATAGAGATGAGTAAACCTTCTAAGTTAGAATGAATGGAAAGCTTTCCCGAACTTTTCCCGCCGCTGCAGGCGTACCACAGGGCTCCATTCTAGGCCCCATCTTATTCAATATTTACACCTTCGATATTCCCCGCCCTGTGGACGGGAGAGTAAACCAAATATGCTATGCGGATGACGTCCTGGTGTACACGTCAATCAAAGGCCCTAACCTCGCAACAAATCGAGTCAACCGTCACTTGGACGAACTGTATCAGTATTACAGTCGATGGAAAATCCGACTTAATCCATCCAAAGCAGTAGCCATAATTCTGAGGAGTAAACACTCCCAACCTACTTCTCGATATTCACAGAATATTCGAATAAAAATGGGAGATACTACGATTAGACCACAGGACAAGATGAAATATCTCGGGGTCACTTATACCCCAAAAATGAATTTCATCAAACATGTGACCCACATTCTCCAAAGGGGCCTCGGTCGGTCTAAGCAACTACACAACATCTTGATGTGGAGGAACAAAGTTGACACCAAAGTTAAGCTTCTCTGCTATAAGCAGCTAATCCGATCTGGAATATCGTACGCCTTTCCCATATGGTCCTGCATATCTTCGGCTCAAATGGAAAGACTTCGGGCTTTCGAAAGGAAACTCCTCAGAAGATGCACCAATCATTCTAGAAGGCCTGACGGTCGTCATTACCCCAACTCTCACCTATACGAAGGCGGCTCCATTACCCCTATCGACGAGTACTTGCTTCAATTAGCATATAAGTACCTCGAAAACATTCAGAAAAGCGAGAACCTACTTGTACGGGACTCTTGCGTTCTTGACCCTTCTCTCTCTCGATCTCTTCGGATCAAACCCCCACAATTTCTTCTTCAGTACAAAACTGAAGAAAGCACCCTTCCCAACAACATTCCCCTCTATAATAGAGGATTCCTGGACCCATCCCATAGGGTCTACTATTAACAAACCAAACACACGAACGCACAGTACAAGACGGCACAAACACAAACATACACACCGACCAAAGAGCAGATTATCAGACGCCAAAGACGTGATCTGCGTTTACTACCGCACCCAAGACCCATGATTTCTTTCCCACCATCCCTCTATAAAAGTAGTTAGAGAACACTTGGACTAACACTGTCCACACTATCCTTGGATACCCCCCCTTTTTTCTTTTCTTTTCAGATGCCGCGAGACCGAGCCCAACATCCTCACGGATGTGGGTGATTCTGGTTATCGCGAGATGACCAGAAGTCAGAGACAAGATGAAGGACACATATGTCCTGTCTCGCTAAATTCGGCCTTCTCGCCACAATTTTTTTTTTTTCATAGAGATGAGTATGAAGTAGGAAGTGAAGCCAGCGATTGCTAAGGAGTAAGAAGTAGAACGTGAAGCAAGCGATAATTGTGGTAGTAATAAGTAATAAGTAAGAAGTAAAATACGCGATAATTACGGAAGCGATAATAAAGAAAACGTTAAGTAATCGATTTAACGGCTCTTATTTATTTTAACATAATTAATCCAGCGAACCCTAAGCTCCCAACAATATTAACAACAAATTAATGAAAGCAGTTCCACCTGCTGCAAGTAACTATTTAACTGTTATTTTCCGGACTGTTGGTAAACAGCAAAAGTAATATCTATCCCGAAACCCGGCAAACCGAAGAACAGGCCCGAAAATTACAGACCTATTAGTCTACTTAGCTGTCTAAGTAAGCTCTTAGAAAAAATCATTAAGGAAAAGATTGATCGTTTCGTAGAAGCAAATAACATCATATCAAACTTTCAGTTCGGTTTCCGTAGTGGTCACAGCACAATCCACCAAGCCTTGCGCATTAAAACCTACATAGCTGGTAAATTCATCGACAAGGAGTCAGCGGGACTGGTTCTTCTAGACATCGAAAAAGCCTTTGATATGGTATGGCACGATGCCTTGATTTATAAGCTACTAAAACTTAAGCTGCCAATACCGCTTATCAAAATTATCCAGAGCTTTCTTCGTTCGCGAAAGTATGTTGTGAGTATAGGAACCGACATATCCTCTACTCACCAAATCCACTATGGTGTACCCCAAGGCTCGGTCCCTGGTCCCATATTATTCACATTGTTTTGTCGCAGATTTGCTATGAGAAACGAATTCCATAATAGGTGCAACAAATAGCATCACAGACGTTTATTTAATTATCAACACTTTACTGGAAATCTATCTTCAGTTTGAGTCAATACAAATCTTCAATGAACAGTTTAGTTAATTATTAACACTTTATTGGAAATCTTTCTTCAGTTTGAGTCAATACAAAAAACCATGTCTAGGTGAAGAAATTCAGGTAGCTATGTGTTACGAGAATCTCGTTGCCGAGCGACGAATGTCGTCGGTCGAGGTCCTTCTGGTGTTCCGCCGAACGAGGAATGTCGTCGGGAAACCGTTGATTGTGAAATACTGGAAGGAAGACGGTGCACCAATGCTGTTTGCACGCTGGTTCTGCTGGTGACCGATGCACTCGATAATATAATGTCGCCAGGAAGTCACTTTCCCTTTTGCTTGTTCGATTTGCTGTTCTTTAGCGTTGCTCCTCGTTGTACCAGGTTCTATTGATGGAGACTGCTGATCGGCTATGATCGTGATTATGATGTTTTCCACTTTCATTCACTGCACTCTGTCTTTTATATTTTTAGTGTCTTTAGTTCAATGTGTCCTTGTCCTTGAGCATCCGGCTCAAAGGACCAGAAAATGTTCAGTGAAGTGGTAAGCGTTTCGTTGGCCGCCGATGGACGGTCACAACGAACAATGGCTGTCGCAAAGGGGAGAGAGCAGCGCGGTCAATGTATAAGAGCACGTCACCAATTGAGCGAGAACCAATTAATAATAACAAGTTGTTCTTTATTGTAATATCAAGTTATTCTTCATTGCTTAAGGAACGTTATAATACACAGTGAATTGTAAGTTTGTGGATTGCAACGACTAGGAATAGCTTACTGTTCCGATGAGTGTGTGAGCGCCGCGAAGGTTGATTGCAGACTGACTCAGTGGGCATAACTGCCAATTCAAAAAGGGACGCTATAACCTCATCGTTGATGACAATCGGCCATTTGGTGCCAGCTGCTGCGCCACTGGTATACACTGCGAATGTACTAGATTTCTCCAGTACATTCCAGCACATTCAATTGCCAATCCGCAACACTATGTTTGCCGATAATACGGCCATTTTCTCTTTGGGTGCCTTATTCACTAACGTCTACAACTCTTTGCAAGCAGCTCTTGACAAACTAGCAGTGTATTACAGGAAATGGAAAATAAGAATAAATGGTAATAAAACACAAGCTGTCTGGTTTTCAAAGGTGTCAAAATAAAATGTTGAAAATGTTGCTGAATTTGCCATGGCATTATTCGACACATGACATACATGAAAACACTATCGATAAACCGGTACAATTCCTTATTGACAAAATCAATCGAAACTTCTTCGTCAATTGTTCTTTTTCTGACAATGTTCTCGTTTCCCGTCTTGCGTTATCCTAAATCACTACATATGTACCCTGTCTATGAAAATTATATCGAAAACCTGTTCAATATTAGTCTTAAGATTCAAATAAGGGTTTTTCTTGTAGTTTTCCCTTAATTTATTATTTATTATTCATTAAAATTGTGCTATTGTCATTAAATAGATTTAAGATTATAGTTGTAAAGGAATTGCTGTCCTAAAACTCTTAAATACTAGTTGTAAAATATACCATAAATGGAATTATCTACCTAATAAAAGTTGAATTGAATTACTGCGTTTACACATGCACCCAACGCTATAGTTGAGCATATTGTTACGTTGTTACTTCGCACCCGACCCTTAAACTATGTCCAGTTTAAAACTATCCGTTCTTTTACGCGAGTTCGACCACTGGATCGCAAGAGCGCTTCAATGTTCAAGGACAACCTCTTTTGCTCCGTTAAAATTCCTCAATGCCTCCTCTAGCTCTCCTTTTTCTTGGTTCTTCCACGTGTTCTCTCGTGGTTCCGTCTGCTTCTGACGTTTTCGCCAGTTTCGTGTATTCTCCAGTATTCCTCTAGACGGCTCCAGAATCGGTGTGTTGATGTCGTATTAGTTGGCTTAAGGCTGTGACGTTTTATAAAGGACGTTTTTCCTGGTCACAGAAATTTTAGTTTAAATATAATTAATTACCTGTCGTTTCAAGGACACTATCTCGGCAACGGTTCCCGATCAGGTCACAAAACTGCTAGATAGCTGCCCAATTAAGTCGCTGTGATTCAGTTGTCTCAACGGCTATTTGGTCATCAGAATAAGACGCTTTGGTATTTTCCATACGATTGGTAAGATTTCGCCATTGAGTTTTTACTCGACACACGGTATTTTCTTCACTTCCTCAAGGGGTTATCCTGGTGTAGAGGGCCAAAGTCGAATGTTCCACTGAACATCTTCTACGTTCCTCCACGTATGGGGATTATAAATATAGGTCACCCAAGAAGTCCGCTCCGGAAAGTTTCGGTTCGGCAAACGGTTCTCCCATGGGCGGTTATATAGCTCCTCCGCTTAGCGATCTGTTGCTGGGCCACGATTTATCGGCTTAAGGTTTCAACTTTAGTGATCATATAATTAAAACACTATTCGGTGTTATCCAGAGCACAATTATCATTTTATTTTAAACTTGGTTGATTTTACAATTAACGTATGGGTATTTTACATGGACTCATTTTGCTCGTCCTTTTCGTTCTGTATGTGGTTGACTGTACACCGAACTTTTAAACAATTCAAAATATGTAACCAACAAAGAACAACGATCACAGATTCGTTTCTTTACTCTTTAAAAACTACCGAAAAACTTTTTGTTTTTCGCTGCGGCACTTTACTTTACTTTTTCACCGTTTACTTTTTCACCGTATTCTTGGCGAAAACAAGACAAACGGAATCCAAAAATTTCTTGCCGCCTCTCTCCCTCGCTCTCCCTCAACGACCACTCCGAAAACAGAATTCGAACTCGCCCACGATCCACACTCACTTGTGGATCGCGCAATTCTTCCACCACCTTACCATCAAACTACATTAAAACAAATTATATTAAATATAATTAATTGATGGGGTGGCGGAAACCGCACGTAACAAGGCTCGGTGCGACGCCATGAGGTCACGCTAACGGTTGACAAGTGTGTCGGTTTTGAATTTGTGACAATATATTCAATCTCTTTTTCAACAAACAAAGCTTATTTAATGATTAAGTATTTGAGTAACATGTAAGTCATGTGTAGATCTTCCAACAATGATAATTTCACCCATTAATCACAATTCAAAATGAAAGTCACCTATTGATTTAATGTTACTGTGGTCCTTTGAAAGTGAAATTTCGAATTACCTTGTGTGCGGGAGCAGCTCCTCAATAGTATACTGGTTAGTATACCCGCCTGTCACGCGGGAGACCGGGGTTCGATTCCCCGTCGGGAAGCCTCTGGCGCAAGACTAATGACCTTGCCCGAAAAAAAAAAAAGCAAATCATTATGGAAAATTTAACAAGCCTCAGGACTTGTTAAATAAGGCCAAGACCGGTTCCCGGTTGTAGTGCCGATGATGATGATGATGATGTGTGCGGGAGCACAACATTTTCGAATTGTATAGAAAGATTTGGAATATTCTAAATATTCTTTAACTTCTGCTCTTGTTATGCTTGTCTACTTTTAGATTTTTTTTTGTTTTTCTTGTTTATTTTTGTCTACTTTCAAGATTCAGCACTCAGTTTATTTGTTATACATTATTATAAAAAAATTCAGAGAAAATAAAACAGACCACAAGCTTTTGTTATTGTATTGAGTGATTTTAGGTATATTTTTATTTTTCGGCTCTACATCTGTTGTTTATTGTCGTTCTTATTGTTTTTTTTCTGCTGCTAAGGTTTTTCTCGTTCGTATTATAAAAACAACAAAAAATATTTTTTGTATAGAGGGACTCGCCAACACCCTAAATTCATTTCTTAAAACCCAAAATATGTTAGGGAAAGAAGAGAGAAAAATAAATCAATGTTGCAGCACGTAGATTTAAGTAAAACAAACGAAAAATGTCATATTCTCAATCACCAAACATGTAAACGCAGGTAACGTCAAAGAAATTACCACTCGACTGTCAAAAAAAAAAAGCGTCTGTCAACTTCACACTTATAGTAAACATACAATACTACTTTTGCTAAGTTAAACGTCCGATGCATGCGATGGATCAAGAAAACTGGTTGCCCTTTGTACCAACTCAAGCAGTAGTAAATGCACGCGTCGAGCTTTGGGAGAACTTCTACAAGGTAATTTGAGGAGAACAAACTACGCTAAAAACGGGCAACGAACTTAAACAATCTCTTTTAGAGAATAATAACAACGGAGACATTTGTGGAAATAGAAGTGAACAGTATAGAAAGTGATAATGAGGAGGAGATCAGTGAGGAATCGGATGCAGATTTTGTGGAGGACAACGAACTCTGTGTGAACGATGAAAATGCTTTGAAAAGCATGAAGCTATGGCTAGGTGAAGAATCGCCGCCACCATCACCGCCACCCGGCACTCCAAGGAGAAGTCCATTACGTATAAGCGCCGTCTCAAATACTTCAACATACCAAGGCAAGGACACTCACAGTTCGTCAATCAGCTCGTCAATAGTTTTCCAAAACACATCTCGTCTTAATAGTGCAGTGCAAGCACTTTTCCGAAATTTATTCGATAAACAGTCAGACAGATTTGGCCCTCTAATGCGAGACCTTGACAGTATGTCAATACTTAGGAACGCACCTCCAAGCCCGACCAGGAGAAATATCTGCAACGAAAAGACTGAGCACGTTTGTGATCACCAATTCGGCATTTATGCCAAAAACTCAAACTTTCGAACCTTGGGATGTTTAAAACTCAAAAAGTGTGAAGTAAAAGTGGGACGGAGAAACACACTACAATACAAAGGAACGTCCGGGAACCCACAGGATAGGCGTTTAGTTCAAGCCAATAAGCGCATTTGTCTACATTCTCCGCAAAGTCCATCACGGAATTCAAAATATTTTAGACTCACTAAGAATATGTTATTGCAACAAGTCCGTCGAAAAGTTGCAAAAAGATTTATTTATTTAAACAAACAAAGGTTTCCCTACAAATTTCCAGTTACGTCCGCGGTGTACTTCGAGCTGCCAAACCAATCTTCAGTGAGTGATTCAAGCAGCGACTCGGACTCGGAAGAAGATGTAATCGAAATGTTTGGAAAGGAAGGCAAAATAATTGAAGTACCCTCCCGCGGCTGATGTAAATAGAACCGTCAGTATAAGTAGTTAGGAATTTTTATTAGAATTTTAGCGACGACTCATACGTCGAGCAGGTTTAGCGCAAATATAATAAATTCATTCGTTATTGCAATCACGTATAACATTCAGCATGCTTTTAGAGTCTGCGTCAAACATTTGTAGCCTTTGATTATGCTAGCTAGAGTTTTGTTTGAAAATTGATTCCGAGACTTTCTTTGATGTATTCAAACTCTTTCAGTATTCAAGTCCATTAAGTCATGCGTCTTAAGTTCCCCGAGTTATGGGCTTTTTATTTATACCAAAAACTGCACAGAGAAAAGGAAACAAAACGAATTTGTACACCTTTAATTTTTTTTCTTCTTTTTTTGTTTAGTGTGAATAATTCGATTTTTTATAAATAATGTTCTAATTCACACACAACCAACGTGTTTTCATAATAAATTGGAACCGAAGTCAATATGTTTTCATAAACTTCAACCAGCAAATAGCAAATATATTTTCCCAATAGATCGCTTTAGGTTTTTCTTATGAAATAATCGTTATGTTTTCACAGTGGACAGATCTAACTTTTAATTCATGACAAAAAGGATTTGGATGAAGTTCCGTACTTACTACTTACCTCCGACTTTTTTGAAACTACATACACTTACATAATTTGATGCGATGATTGCGTATATGACAATAAAAATGAGCGCCAATTTCATTTTCATGGTACATACCATAAAAAATGAAGTTTCGGTTTGCATTCAACTTAGTAAACATTAAAAACTTTAAAATACGGTTCAGATAAAAGTTGTAGCTTTTACTGAAAGACACATTAAATTATATATACTTTTTCATTAAACTGACTAGCTCACGAGACAAATGGAAACAAAAAACATGAAAAACAACCAAAACTCAGTTTATGACCACTCTAATTCTTTTATATGAATTTCCTGTGTCCATTCCCATTATTATTGTTGCGAGCTTAGGGTTCGCTGGATTAATTATTTTTAATAAATAAGAGCCGTTAAAACGATTTTGAATTAATGTAACACTTTATTAGTCTGTTAATAACAACCATTACTTTTACGGTACACTTAACGATTTCTTGACTTATCGCTTACTTATCGCGTCTTTGACTGCTTACTTCTTACGTCTTATTTATCTTCCTATAAAAAAAACTGGGGTGGCGAGAGGCCGACCTTAGGGAGACAAGGACAAATGTGTCCTTCATCATGTCATCTTGCGATAACCAGAATCACCCACATCCGTGAAGATGTTGGGCTCGGTCTCAAGATATCTAAAAAGAAAGGGGGAAGGATGTTGTGGCGACTCTAACATATACACACACAATTCACCAGCAAAATAGTGAAGAGCACCGAACGAAAAATCGAATAAGAAAAATACATCAGAGCCGTATACCTTAGCGATAACATAACAATTCACATCAGTGGAGTATAGTCGAGCTTAAAAATCAAATTCTAAAATCGGCCACTAGCCTGATGGGTAACGCTTAAGTTCAATTTTTGGTGATTCAAATTGTCATAGCGTCAATTCGAATCACACGTTCTTCTTCACTATTATTTCAAACGCAATAATTGGTAACTACGACGTGATCTGTACACACAGCATACACTTTCCCATAGAACAGAACTTCACACACGATCACGACTTCCGCATAGAGCACAGCCTCCGACGTTCTCTCGTTCGCTACGTCGTTCGCATACGAATCTGATCGTAACGAAGTTACTGCGGGGGGAGTGGTGTGGCGACTCTAACAGATACACACACAATTCACAAGCAAAATAGTGAAGAGCACTGAACGAAAAATCGAATAAGAAAATACATCAGAGCCGTATACCTTAGCGATAACATAACAATTCACATCAGCGGAGTATAGTCGAGTTTAAAAATCAAATTCTAAAATCGGCCAGTAGCCTGATGTGTTACGCTTAGGTTCAATTTTTTGTGATTCTACCTGTCATAGCGTCAGTTCGAATCACACGTTCTTCACTATCAATCCTTAACGCTATAATTGGTGACTATGACCTGATCTGTACAAACAGCACACACTTTCCCGTAGTAAACAGAACTTCACACACGGTCATGTCTTGCGCATAGAGCACTCGGCATACTCGCCTGCTCCGACGATCTCTCGCTCGCTCGTTTTTCGATCCGTCGTTCGCAACCGAAGCTGATCGTAACGAAGTTACTGAGAAGGGAGTAGTGTGGCGTCTCTAACAGATACACAAGCAAAATAGTGAAGAACACCGAACGAAAATTGAATAAGAAAAATACATCAGAGCCGTATACCATAGCGATAACAAAACAATTCACATCAGTGGAATATATTTGAGTTTAAAAATCGAATTCTAAAATCGGTCATTAGCCTGATGGGTAACGCTTAGGTTCAATTTTTGGTGATTCAAACTGTCATAGCGTCAGTTCGAATCACACGTTCTTCTTCACTATTATTTCAAACGCTATAATGTATCTAAGGATAGTGCGGACAGAGTTAGTTCAATTGTTCTCTAACTACTCGGATGGGGGAATGGTGGGAAAGAAATCGTACAAGGGCGGTAGTAAACGCAGATCACGTCCTTGGCGTCTGATAATCTGCGCTTTGGTCGATGTGTATGTGTGTGTGTTTGTACTGTGCATGCGTGTTTGTAGTGTGTCAGCAGTAGACCCTATGGGATGGGTCCAGGAAACCTCTATTATAAAGGAGAATGTTGTTGGGAAGGGTGCTTTCTTTAGTTTTGTACTGAAGAAGAAATGGTGATGGTCTGATCCGAAGAGATCGAAAGAGAGAAGGGTCAAGAACGCAAGACTCCCATACACGTGGGTTCTCGCTCTGCTGAATGCTTTCGAGGTACTTGTATGCTAATTGTAGCAAGTACTCGTCCATAGGGATAATGGAGGCACCTTCGTACAGGTGGCGACCGTCAGGCTTTCTAAAGTGGTTGATGCATCTTCTGAGGAGTTTTCTTTCGAAATCTCGAAGTCTCTCCATTTGGGACGAAGGTATGCAGGACCATAGGGGAAAGGCGTATGATATTCCAGATCGGATTAGCTGCTTATAGCAAAGAAGCTTAACTTTGGTGTCAACTTTGTTGGTCCACTTCAAGATGTTGTGTAGTGGCATAGACCGGCCGAGGCCCCTTTGAAGAATGCGGGTCACATGTTTAACGAAATTCATTTTTGGGGTATAAATGACCCCAAGATATTTCATCATGTCCTGTAGTCTTGTGGCGATTCTTTAATACATTCCCAAAGAACCGCCCATCCTCTTAAATTAACCACCTTCCAAACCCATAGTACTTACCTGCAATTAGGGGTAACGTAAACTCCCCTGCAGCATAACACCTGAAAGTTAAACCTCATCAAGGCATGCATCACATTGAATTATTATATGAATCGTGCCATATCTCCATCGGCTCGGCTTGTCAGCAATTATAATAGATAAATACTTGCTGGCCAGCGTAATTGTTGACACAGTCGTAGCCGATGGGTTTTGCTACGGTTCATAAGCATTTATTGCCCCAGTCCCAAAGTTCGCAACATTTGCGACCAACTTCCTTTATCGGTTATCTACCGATCATGGGATTTGGGCACTAATATGATTGACGTTAGACAATCATACCCTAGATCATGCCTAACGATGCCCCGGCCTGTTAAACAAACAAACACACAGTAGCATCACTGTGTTTAACCTATTAATCTACCGCTGGTCCATGGCCACCCTGGGCGAGATATACGCTTGCACATCTGCAAGGCTAATTCCTCGCCATTGTACTCATGTACCAGCACCGTCTTGTAAACAAACCCAACATCGTGACCCTTGAAATAGCGTTTTTGTGTATCTTAAAGCAAAAGCCTATTTCGTTCTCAGGCGCAGGTCATCAAAGATTTATGGCCCTCGAAATAGCGTTTCTGTTTATTTAAGACACAACCTATTTCTTCTTTCGGCGATTTTTCGCCATCGCTTATCTCAACGACGCCTGCAGCCCCTAATACCAATTCCCTTTCATCGGTTATCAACCGATCATGGAATTTGGGCGTGGATATGATCATTGTTTAGACAATCTTACCCATGCCATGCCCGACGACGACCAACCAGTAAATCAAAGCAAACACAGTACCTCACTGCGTTTGTTTTGTTTACTAATCGCTGGTCCATGGTTCCCCCCGATGAGACGTTAACCTGCACATCTGCAGGTCAATCCCACACTATCATGAATGATTTTCCGCCTTGTGCACCAGTACATTGACCTGAAGGGATATAGGAGGAATCCATCTTTATGGCGGCTGGTGGAGGTTGATCTCGACGAACATCAGTGAGTCAGATTTCATCCTCCGTTAAGTGCGGACACCCAAAATACCTTCTTCAGGGAGAGAAGTCGAGTCTCTTCTGTCGCGCCTCCACGGGGAAACATAGGTTCGATTAGAAATATTTTTATAGTAATAAAGTTACTTAAGGTCGGTTGCGTGATACGAGTGTGACGTTGATTCACGGAGTTCGTGTACCATGCAGTAAATAACAAGTGCGCAGTGTTAATTAAAAGACTTTGCGAAAAGATTATCGTCTGTGAATTTTTATGTTTAAAATGAACCATGTGTATAGGACGAACTCTTTGTGAACTACTTTTCGAGATAAAAAATAATAATAATAAACGAAAATACAGCATAAATCCTCCAGTGCCTTTTTATTTATCTTTGTTCTTGGTGCTTGTGTTTTTGAAGACAATTTTAGTGAGGAAATCGTTCGTGGGTGATAGGTGGAAACCCGTGTCCATGTCAGGCACCTACATCTACACCACAGTCTAATCGTACTATCTCCAATTTTTATTCGCATATTCTGTGAATATCGAGAAGTAGGTTGGGAGTGTTTAGTACTCAGAATTATAGCTACTGCTTTAGATGGATTAAGTCGAATTTTCCATCGACTGTAATATTGATACAGTTCATCCAGGTGGCGGTTGAGTCGATTTGTTGCGAGTTTAGGGCTTTTGGATGACGTGTTCACTAGGCCGTCATCCGCATAGCATATCTGGTTTACTCTCCCGTCCACAGGGCGAGGAATATCGGAGGCGTAGATATTAAATAAGATGGGGCCTAGAACGGAGTGGTACGCGTTGAAAGTTCGGGAAAGCTTTCCATTCACTCGAACTTGAAAGGTTCTGTGTAAAACGAACTGGTAGATGATACTACACAGCGTTTTACTGAGGCCAGTATTCAGTAATTTAAAAACGAGACTGTGGGGTAAGAAAGTATTGATGTCAGCGTATGACACTAGGTTCACTAATACCCCGACGTTGTTCCGACGAAATTGTTCACAGAAGATCGTTCACACACAGAGAATGATAATAAAACACTGGAGTTGTAGTTTGAAATTCATTTATTGTTCACTATTGGTCTTTTATTATGTTGTCGGATTAATTCGGTTTTTACAAAATAACTATCAGACGTACGAGCTTAATGTTATTTCCCATCAAAGGGTCTATTGCTTATGGTAGTTGTGCACCGCACTATATGTCTCGGTAATGTCAATTAGGATACTTAATTATTCTATTCCGTAGGTTTACGGCTAGATTAACGCAAGGAAAAAAAAACAACTAAACTTCCTCGAGTTGGAAAAATACGACACACAACGCGCTTGACGTTACTCTGGTGTAAAGCCTGACTCCAATGCGTGCGCACACTCCAGATGAGGAAATTTGACTCCGACACGCAATGACCGCGACACATGTGGTTGGTTGGACGGTTAAAATCTGACTCTGGTGAGGATCCTAGATGTTGTTTCGCGCGGATATCTCTATTCGAGATTGCACACATACAGAGAAAGGGCATGTACATGGAAAGGACAGCATTTCAAATATAGACTGAAGTCGAATAAGGAAAAGCGGCAACAACCACTGACTAAATGATATTCGAATTCAACTCGGGCCAGCTGTGCAAATAGATGGTCGCTCGTATAGCGGCCGAAAAAGGTTGTCATGTTTAAAATAGCGATTCGTTGTTGCAGGGTTAGATTTCTCAGTGTTATGTCAACAGAACGCTATTTCGAGGGTCATGCGCTAAGATACGCGTTTGTTTGGCTTAGCCAATGGTATATGGGTTGATTAGGGGAACGACACCGTGGGACCTGATCTGGTGATCAGGATGATTACACAATGACGGTTTGTGTATTTATCCACGTCAATTGTGCATTGCATACATCGTGAGTCGAGGGTCGAATTCCAGTGTGAATATTTACACTGACAAAGAATTCGGCTCTTGGCAGTTAGGCGCGAGTTGCGCTATGCTTTGTATTAGCGAACAAGAATACTCGGAAGTATTGGTCAGTGTTTGATGGGCATGTGGTCGCCTATAGTAACCGATCGGTTCATGCAGACGAACCGAAATGGTTTTAATTGATAACATGGCAATCTTGCCGTGGATTTATATTTCAGGTGCAAGATACTGACGGGGAGCTTACGCTGCTCGGTTGCAGGTAAGTAGGAAGACTTGAGGTGAGTGTGAGACAGGATAATTTGAAGGGAATGGGTGGTTCTTAGGGAATACTTAAAGAACCCCCACAAGTCATTCGATCCAGGTTCTGTCAAAAGCCTTTTTAAAGTCCAGGCTCACCGCAATTGTGGGTTCCTTATTAAAGAGGCGCACGCAAACGTGGTTTTGAAATATGTTGAGAGCCATGGTGGTGCTGTGCGCTCTTCTAAATCCAAATTGGAAATCAGGTATTATGTTCCTCACACTGATACATTTTTTAGCATCTCGTATATGAACTGTTCATATATTTTGCTGATGCAGGTGAGGAGCGAAATATGACGAAAGCTTGAGGGGTGATCATTTGGTTTCCCAGCTTTTGCTATTGGGCAGACAACAGCATGCTTCCAAGCTTGAGGAAAGTACCCCATGTTGTAAGCATGGTTGAGCAAAATTTACTTGTCTTCCTGATCTGCGTGCGACGTATTTGTACCGTTTTTCCTCATTCTGATTTGGTGTTTCGTTTCCGTCTGTTCCACAGCCTCGAATTTTCTATTGCTCATAGTCTCCAGTTTTCCAGTACTTTCTAGAATATTCTAGTACTTTGTTTCGGACTTTCTAGAATATTCTAGTACTGATTGTCATATGCGTCACACTACCATCCGCCTATATTAGTTCGTCCCGAACTAAGTTCACTGGTCTCCTGGGCTAACAAAAGTCGTCAGTCGGTCACGATGTACCACTTTCATCTTGGCGTTCGGTCTTCACTGCATCCTATAGACAAGGTCGTTAATTCTTGTGAGAATCTTATACGGTCCTTCCCAATGTTGCTGCAACTTCGGAGACCTTCATTTTTGTCGATGAGGCTTATAAAGCCACACATTATCGCCTGCATTAAATCCGGATGCGTTGGCTCGAACGTCGTACCTTGTTTTCATCCTGTCACTTGATACCTTGATTTGCTTTCGAACCAAATGATGAATCTCATCGAGGCGATTTCTCCATTCGACTACGTAGTCTTCGGTCTTATCTATGGCGTCTGGGGATATTCCGAATCGCAGATCGGCTGGTAATCGTATCTCTCGTTCAAATATAATTCTTGATGGAGACTTGCCTGCCGTATCGTGATTAGCCGATCTATAACTCATGAGAAAGGTTTGTACATATTTGTCCCAATCTCGTTGGTGATCACTAACGACCTTCGATAAGTGCTTTTTTATTGTTCGGTTGAACCTTTCGACCATTCCGTCTGACTGCGGATGTAAGGGTGTGGTCCTGGTTTTCCTTACGCCCAGTGCCACACAGATGCCTTGAAATATCTGTGATTCGAAGCTTCGGCCTAGATCGGAATGAAGCTCACAGGGAAGTCGATATCTGCTGATCGAATTATTGATAAGCTGCTCAATGATGGTTGTTGCTTCTTGGTTTGGAATTGGAAAGACTTCCACCCACTTGCTGAAGTAATCCATGATGACCAACATGTATTTGTTGTTGTCGTTGGTTTTTGGAAATGGTCCTGAGATATCAATCGCAATTCGCTCAAAAGGGGCACCCACGTTGTACTGCTTCATAGCATTCCTTGGTTTTGCTATTGGTCCTTTGGTCGCAGTGCAAGTTGTGCACTTCCTACACCAAGACTCGACGTCATCTCTCATGTAAAGTCAGTAGAATCGAGACCGTAATTTTGAAAGTGTCTTATTAACTCCTATATGTCCACTGGAGGCCCCGTCGTGCATTTCTGTTAGTACATCCTTCACTTTTGATGGTGGGACTAGAATCTGCATTCGATTGGATTTTCCGTCCGCGGCTTCCCATTTACGCTTTAGAATTCCATCTTCCACCAGCAAGGAATTCCATTGTGCCCAATATGCTTTAAATGTTCCACTCTTGTCGGAAATATTGTTCCAAGTTGTGTTGTATTAATAAATATAAATATATATGACTTACGGCCTGTCCTGGTGATTGTTGTGGATTTGGCCTTCCGCAATTTTGGGGCGTATGAAATCCTCCAACCCCTGTAGCGATTGTGTCCTCCTGGACACCAATTTGCTGATTCGTTAGAAACACTAGAACTAACTACCCTCGATGGTCTTTTGAATAGCGTTGACCTTTCGTTGTAAATCAGTTCATGCCACTCTGGGTCTTTCTGTACACCAAAAGCACTTCTCGCCGACGGTCTTTATTTACTGGGTTCGACGCCTTATTAAGAATGACTCACACCTTGGATATAAAACACTTCTTTGCGTTTCTCTTTAAATTAATTATTTTATAATAATGCTTTACGTGAGGTTCTCTTTGAATTGTTTTACTTGTACAATAATGTTTATACGATTTATTTTATAATAATCTTTACACGTTACACATCCACTTTACGCACAGGTTTTTACGCACCGCCAAGCAGCACAACACTTTTGAAAATCTCGCCGTCTTGGTCAACCACTAGATCTCAACTCCGACGACTATCTCCGTTAAAAATTCAAAACCAACTGCCTTCCTTTTCCGATCGTTTGGTCGCAGGAAAACCTTTTTTTTTTTCTTTTTTGCTAACACAAGCCAACGTGTTAGGTTCCTTGTGCGGTGATCGCACTCAATATCCTTTGTTTCAGCATCTCCTTTGTGAGTCCGCGCATCCTTTGTCTGATCCCTAGGTATTTTACCTTGGATCGACACCCATCTGGAATCCCTTAAGTATTACCTGTATTATTACTAACAGTGCCCAGACTTGGCAATTTTTTTTCTACTGAACACCGGAGCCAAAGATATTTTTGTATCTTATGGGTATTGTTGTTCAGCGAGTGTTTTTACGATCGCCATCCTTTGTTCCGTATAGGAAATGTTTCCTTGAATAGGATTTAAGGAAACGGTGTCACCGTGCAATTTATGCTTTTTACCATCTTTACTTGAGAGTTGGCTGTCTGATCCTTAGATTTGGATCCAGGGGAATTTACGTGTTGAACATCTGGTTCGTATATCACGTTTTGCATTTATATTGAATTCAATACGGGCAAATTGAACGTTTAGTTCAATTTGTTTGATATTGGCCCGTTTAGTGTATGGGGCAATGCTAGGGCTTGGGGGGTGCTTCATCCTTTTAGTGGATGATTTTGCGTGTACCGCAATTCATTGGTGGAGACTGGCTCCAAAGAGGTATATATTTATGGGTGGGTGGTTTTGGACGTAACAGTTGGCCGCTGGTTCTTTTCTTTGTGTTCCAGGATTAGCGACATATCTTCATCCTGACCTTGAGCTGCGCGTATAGCATCACTCGTCCACCTATCTAGTACTTCTACTCGTACATTTCGGACGTCGTATGCCTCTTGTTTTAAACGATCAATTTCTACTTCCGAATCCTGAAGGCGACGCTTTAGGGTCAAAATTTCAGCTTGCCTCTCTGCTAGATCCTCAATGACCTTTTCTCGGCTGGTGTTAAGAGCAATTATCTGTTGATGCAAGGATTTACATTCGGTCGTGGTGCTGTCCAAGTCTGAATCACGCTGAAGGCTTCTCTTGTGATTAGCGCATGAACAACAATTCCCAATTGATGTTTCATTCATTCGTCGATGTTTCCTACAGTCAACATAGATGTGGCAGACTTCGCCGCATGTCCAACACAACATATCAGGTCTCGGGGTTCTCCATTGTACATGCCCGATTCTTTGGCAGGAATATTCCTGGACGGATATTTCTCGTTCTCGATATGTACTCCTGGTAGCCAGTTTAGCAGATTCATATGCCAATGCGAACGCCAGTATTTCATTAGTTGTCTTCTTTCCCTCCAAGTGAACGGCTTGTTGCAAGTCCCGATCTTGGAGTGCATTTATAAATGCATCCATTGCTACCTCGTTCAGAAATTCCTTAGTCATATTTGAATAAGACAAGTTTGTCAATCGCCTGCAACTGTTGAAGATTTTCTCCAGGTTTCTGCGTTCTGCTCCGCAGTTGCATGCGGTAGACCTGCTGCATGTTGTTGTCTCCATACCTAGCTTCAAATCCGTCTTTTACCGCTTGGAAATCTGTTTGCTTCTCTGCTGGTATGGTTTGTAGCAATTCTGCAGCCGCCCCGCGGAGTGACAAGATTAGTGATGTTGACTTTTGCTCATCCGACCACTTATTATAATTGGCCGTGGCGTCAAACTGACGTATAAATACGGAGAAGGGTCCCGTTCCATCGAAGGTTGGCGGTTGTATCCTCGTATCTTTGTAGTCATGTGGATTGCTAGGCGATGTCTTATTTCTCCAACACACTCAAGTCTCTTTTCGATTCGCGTTATTTCACCGGTGACTTTCTTAAATTCAGCTTCGTTTTTTAGACCCAGATTTTCTACTTCGTTTCGAATTTTTGACTGAATTTCTGCCTCAAAGTATTGAAAATTGCATTTCATCCACTGCGTTTGGGCATCCAGTTTGGCATTCAGATGTGCAGCTTGTGTGTCGAATTTTGAATTTTGGGCATCCAACTTTGCATTAACATCTGCAGCTTGCGGGTCCATTTTTGTCATCATCCTGAACATCTCCGAAATGTCCAACTATGGCGAACTCTTCTCCATTACATTGGCACCATCTTGACTCGCTGTTTCTTCTTCATCCGGACAGTCTGGCCCAATCGTAAAAACATGTGTCGACATCGATACCTTTTTCCTCCATTGCTGGTTGCAGACGCTGTCGAAGAATTTGCTTCTGGCCTCTGCTATCCAGATTCCGGTCCTGAAGTTCCTTTTTCAGCTCAGGAACGCCAAGATCCTCCAAATGTCGATCTGACATCGTCACAGCACACTTCTTTCACAGACTTATTTACTTCACCAATAATTAATCCCACTTCTGACACCAATTGTAGCGAGCTCAGAGTTCGCTAGATTAATTATTTTTAATGATTAAGAGCCTTTAAATCGATTTTGAATTAATGTAATACTTTATTATTCTGTTAATAACAACCGTTACTTTTACCTTACACTTAACGATTTCTTGACTTATCGCTTACTTATCGCGTCTTTGAATGCTTACTTCTTACGTCTTACTTGTCTTCCTGATCTGCGTGCGACGTATTTATACCGTTTTTCCTCATTCTGATTCGGCGTTTCGTTTCCCTCTGTTCCATAGCTTCGAATTTTCTATTGTTCATAGTCTCCAGTTTTCCAGTACTTTCTAGAATATTCTAGTACTGATTGTCATATGCGTCACATTATCATACATTTCACCGAGGGGATCTCGAGCTTGGTGAAAACGGTTTGCCTTCCTAGAAGGATACGCTCCCAGACCTTTTGTTAGCAACTAACTTTTCATAAACTATATCTCCTATCAAGTTTGAACCGCCTTTATGGGTGAAACTCGGATTAGTGTCAAACATTCCAATTTTGGTCGCGAGAATTATATATATATAATTGGGGATGGATAGTCGGGAGTTGGACTTAAGCCACGTTTCTGAGAGGAGAAGGATGTCTGGGGAGAAGGTTTTAACAAACAACCGTAAGTGTTGCTTACGGAAGTTGGAGTATATAGACTCTGCGTTGAGGGTGACTATAGTTAGTTCAGCCATTGAGGGAAAGAATATGGGACGTTATAAGTGAGAGAATCTGATCTTTTCTTCGATATCCGACATATGTCGTTCCATATTCGTGTGATGCGGCTAAAGAATGACTCTCCTGAAGTCTACTTTCAACGTGAACGGATGCGAATTCACAGATTGACGAGTATCGTGGGAAAATGTCTGAAGGGGCGGAACACATTCAGCAAGTTCAGTTGAGCAACCACCGTGGTAATACCTATAGAAAAGAGATAGGCATGATTCGTTGCGCCTGCGTTCTAACGACGGAATTGATCGACTTACGGCTGAGTCCCCAATAAGCTTCCCTGCTCACTTTTGCATCCTGTCGAGCACGTGTAGTGCAGTTTTGGATGTGCCTGACCAAATATGGGAGTTAAACTCAATTTTTAGACGAATATACGCCTTGTAAATAGTGGCCAGGTTGGAAGGAGTGAAGTATCTTTTGCATCTCTTAAGGAACCCCATACATTTGGCTGCACTTTTTGCAGCGTCAAATATGTGGTCATTCCAATTAAGAGTCGAATTAATTCGAGTGCCGAGGATTGATAATTCCTTGGCTTCGTCGATGCTAGTGCCGTTCATAGACAGTATATCTACTTTGGGGTTCGCCTTTGACGACAAGAGACAGCACAGAGTTTTTAAGGCATCGAATTCTACTCAGTAATCCCTACTGATATATCTTGTTGAGGTCGGAATTCAATGTATCAAGCATAAGTTGCTGGTTGGTAGTGACGTTCGAAGAGTTTGGACGGGAGTTCGCGTAAGTATGAGAAACTCAACGTGCTATCATCAGCAAACGAGTGAATTGGTTTGTGAGTAATTGACAAGAAATCATTTATAAAGATGAGGAAGAGAGTGGGTACCGAACCCTGGGGAACACCTGCATTAATTTGATGGGAGACAGATTTGACACCATTGTTGTATCTTGCTATACATCATTTATTTTTATTTTGTTATATTTATTACTTACTTTGTTTTCCCAACCACCTTTCGTTCTTCTTTTTTTTTTTTTTTTTTTTATTAGACTTCTCTCGGGAGAGGCGAACCTATAGCGTCGAGTGGGCGCCCCGAGATGCCATCAAATAACTGTTGCATTTCTTTTTGAACAGTTGCAGGTTGCAACGCTCCGGGAACACTCGCGTGGGAAGGGAGTTCCACAGCTTCCCCGCTCTGTAACGGAACGAGTTCTGATACAGGGATGTTCGCGCTGTCGGGAGATGAACCACAAACGGGTGCATATAGACCGAATTGCGTGGAACAATGCCAAGAATCTCCGAAGAACAGCACCCGTGATAATATCTGTAAAACAGACAGAGGTCGGCCACGCGCCTTCGATGTGATAGCGACTGTAGTCCCGACGTCAGCGCCGAGTCCCCGATCAGGCGGATCGCTCGTCTTTGTACGCTCTCCAGTAGGTCGAGGGTATGTTTAGGAGCCGGGCTCCAAACATGAGAGCAATATTCGAGCGCGGGTCTAATTTGAGATTTATATAGGAGAAGAAGTTGGGCCGGAGTAAAATATTTCTTGGCTCTAAAAAGATAACTCAGTTTTCCTGAGGCTGATCTGGCGATACCCGATACGTGTTTATGCCATGATACATTCCCACAGACCGTGACGCCGAGCAATATCAAACTTTCCCCAGCCTCGAGGGCCCGGCCACTCATCATCAGCTGTGGAACTGATGATCCGGTTTTCTTTGAGAATGTTGTATACTGGGTCTTCGTTGTGTTGAAGTCGACAAGATTGGCCTTTCCCCACTGCAGGACTTTATCTAGATCCTAGTTCAGAGAGTCAATCTGTCTACATCTCAGCTGGTGTGACGCGGATGCACCAATCGGCCGATCACTCGAAAAGGAGGAAACAAGCGTACTATCATCCGCAAAACTGAACACTTTGTTATCCGTTGTCTCCAACAAATCATTTATGTGAAGCAAGAACAAGGTTGGAGCCAAAATAGAACCCTGGGGCACCCCCGAATTAACAGGATACAGATCCGAACATTCGCCGTCCACAACAACCCGGATCGATCGATTCTCGAGGAAGCTCCTCGTCCAGTCGCAAAGCTGTTGGGAAAGTCCATATGAACGAAGTTTGCTCAGCAATGCCCCGTGCCAGACGCGGTCAAAACCCTTGGAGATATCTAATGCGACAGCCCTTGACTCACCATGCCGCTCAATCGCAGATGTCCATATATCGGTTATAAGTGTCAAAAGGTCTCCCGTGGACCGCCTGCCACGGAATCCGTATTGACGATCATTCAGAAGTCCGTTGCACTCCAAATACTTAACCAACTCTGTATTGATGACTTTTTCCATCACCTTAGATAAAATAGACAGTAATGCTATCGGACGGTAATTTTGTGGGAGACACTTTTTTCCCGTCTTTGGGATTGGCTGAACTCGAGCGATTTTCCAGCAGGCAGGAAAGGTCCTCCGTGCATAAGATAAGCGGAAGAGTCTGCCAAGAACCGGCGATAGTTCTGGAGCACAGTTCTTAAGGACTATTGCTGGTATTCCGTCCGGGCCGGTTGCCTTCCTACAATCCAGTTCACGTAGAATGCGTTGAATAGTGCGCGGACGAAATCTCACATCCCGCATGGAAGACTGTACCGGCGAGATCACAGGTGGCTCCAAAAGGCCGGGATCGAGGTTTGAATTCGCGGAAAATAAATTCGCGAACACATTAGCTTTATCCTTTGGATTCGTGACTAATATCCCGCTGTCTGTCACCAACGGAGGGAAAGAGGAGGAAGCAAAGTTACTGCTGACAGCCTTTGCCATTGACCAGAAGGAGCGCGAACCAGTTGGGCACCGAAGGAGCTTATTGATCACCCTGTCGTTGTGAGCCTTCTTCGTGGTATCAATCGCCTGGTTGCACACGTTTCTGATTCTCACAAAATTCGTTCTGTTAACATCAGTGGGATTGGAGCGCAATTGCTTAAAAGCTCTATTTTTTGCCGCTGTAATCAGCTCGCATTTTTTATCAAACCAAGGTTTATCAGACGAACTTCGTTTGATGGAATGTGGAATATACATCTCCATCCCCAGAAGAATAATCTCTGACACCGACTCCGCGCATGCGTTAACATCGGAGTTTCCGAAGCACACCTCGGACCACGGAAAGGATCCGAAGAAATCTCGCATATCGTCCCAGTTAGCAGCCCCATACTTTCATACATGGCGAAGCTGCCTAGGCCGGTTATTCGCTTGGTATGCAAGTGCTTGCGTGACAGATACCAAGCAGTGATCTGAGTTTCCCAGTGGCGCAGAAACCTCTACGGTATAAATACTCGGTTCGAATGTCAAAAACAGATCCAGGGTGTTCGAATAATCGCCCCGGGCATCCGGTATTCGCGTTGGCTCCCCCACGAGTTGAGTCAAGTTGTGGCTTACAGCAAACATCTCCGCCAGCCTCCCAGCCTCGTCGGTTCTGTTAGAATGTAACAGCCAGTCGGAATTGTGCACATTAAAATCGCCATGGACAATAATTTCAGAAGCTGGGTGGTTGATCTGTATCCAGTCGACGGTATATGAAAAATGTTCGAAAAATGTCGCCGGTCGATCGTCATTCGGGGAGCGGTAAAGACAACAAAGAAATTTAACGGAATCCCTCAGCACGACCCTCAACCATATGATGTCTATATTATTGAGTTCCAACGCCTCCATCCTCTGGCAAGCCTGATTGGACCGCGCGAAGACGCAGTCTCCGCCCATAAAACGGAATCTCGAATATAAGTGGTATCCTGAGCAACGAAGATATGTCGAATCAGTTGACGAATCGACCTGGGTCTCAGTTAGGGCAAGGATATCAGGTTTCGTTGTTTGCAAATATTGGTGGACGGCGTTTACATTAGTATTGGTGAAACCGATGCCCCTGATGTTACAAAATGCCGTCACCAGTCGAGCGTGGGCCGAGCCTCGAGAGCTAGCCCGGTTATGCGATGACGAACCTCTCAAAGTTCCATTATTTATCATGATATCTGCATGATGTTCCCCCTGACATAGTCCCCCCCGGAGATCCGAATGGGAGACTAGTTTACCTCCGGAATTCTTTATATCAGAAGACACCATCATGACTTATCCCCGTGTCAGTTCTGGCCATCAGCCACACATTCGAAACACCGTCGAAGATTTCTCTCGGCGATATCGTGGAATGTACAGCGTGACGGGGTGGTATCTCACCTTGGGACCGACTACCACCTAACCAACCTTTTCTCGAACCGGTCCATCAGCCAAGCTCCGAAAGATGGCCAGGGATTTCTCCCGACCATTTCACGGAGCCTAAAGCTTGATGGGGTGGTATTTCACCGGGCGCACAGGGCGTTGGGACCCCGGCTACCACTCGGCCTTTAGTCGCCTCTTACGACAAGCTGGCCTAGCTGTGAGTATATTCTAACGCCCTACTCACAGGGCCTATCGCCGGAGCTCGCTGAGCAAATGGGGCGCTTCGGGGGCGTCTGCCACGATAGGTCGTGTACCTCCTTGTTGGCAGAGGGGCCAACTGCCTTGGTCGTCTTTAAGGAGTTGGTCGATACGGCAAATGAAAAGGCATTTGTTTGGGTTTTCCTTGAGTTTTATTTTTATTCTTTCTTCGTTTTTCTTAAAATTAAGCGCTACACTTTGGCTGTCTAATTCTAATTAAGCCCTATTTATACCCAAAATCAAATCAGAATTTCACATTCCTTCCCACAATTCATTTTTAGCGGACTACTTTGAAAAATGTTACGCGTTTATACAAATATGTTTAATAAATCTATGTTTTTTATTGCATTACTTTCCAGACAGACCATGTCTTTTAGGACCAATGATGTCATGTTGGTCGATAGGTGACTCGGGCTCGTTGGTCCTCAATAAATAACAGTCCAGAGTTAGCAGTGATTGATATTATTAATTTATTGTAAAAGAAAAAAAGACGGGAGTTCTTCCACACTGTTAAATAGCACTGGTTTAGATAAGTGAATTGGTCGTTAAGGGATTTGCTGATTGATAAGGAATACTTGTAAAAATTCAGATTATATTTCGATCCACGTTTTTCTTTTTCCATTCGATCTTCAGTCGTTTGAATCCGGCAGTTGATTGGATGATAGGATCAGTGCCAACTTCAAGTCTAAGAACAAACAGAATTGTGTGAAGTTCGCACAGGTTCACGGTTGTGTTGGGCAAGATCAGCTGTCAATTGATCAATTCTCAACATGTCATATACATTTTTAACGTTTTTATAAACATTCTGATCCGACAGATTTGTTTAACCAATTGTAGTGTGCAACCGTTTTCGACTTTTTTTACTAATGTACCGATATTGTAAATGATAAATCGCAATATATCCTCCCTCTGCGTATACGTATAATATAGGGTGAGCCATACGTTTTTGCAAATGGCAACACTTGATTTCTTAAAAACCATTGGGGGGGGGGGGGGGGGTGAGTAGCGGGGAATTGTGCGTCGGTTCATGCAATTTTAGTCACGATGGAGAGCTTCACGGGACAACAGCGTGCTTTTTGTGTAAAACAATTTTACAAAAACAACGATTCCTACGTTACTGTACGACGCCTATTGAATTGAATACGGATTACGCCGTCTAAATGAGTGTCCAAGTGTTCATTTAATCAAAGCTTGGTGTTGATTCCCGGTGCGTTTACCGGGTACGAGCGACGACGATTAGAAATTGTAATTTCACGAAAATATTCGAATTGCGAAACGAACGACGATTTAAATAAAGAAACACGACATATAACGTTCATCACAATATTTCTCCTTTATTCAATATGTGTATAACAAATCAATTTTACGAACGAAACTATTCTTGGATTCAACGAACGAAGATAATTTAATTTTTACGACAACGAAACGATAACATGTCGACAACGGCAACGAAACGAATAACATGTCGACAACGACAGCGGGCTTAATCCAAACTAAACTAATTTACATAATTCAACATGACAAGCAAAAACTAAACAATAAAAATGGCGGTAACACACACAAAACAGTGCTGCAAAAACATGAGGGTATTTACAAAAAAAACTATAAAGAAGTAATACTAACAATTAATAACAAAAATAATAATTAAGTTCAATGGCTTGAACTAACTAGTTCTAGCACGCGACATACAGCCCGCCTTGAAGCATCAGGTTCAAATTAGTTGTGGAGCCGTCGTCCTCGGCAGGAGAGTTGATGATGATGTGACGAACGAATGCTAAGATGCCGATGATGACACCTTGTTCACCTGCAGCATATTTGAGATAACCACATGACACCAATGCTGTAGTTGTATGCTGACATATGCTTAAGAATGATATTTGATTCTCTTCTTTTCGCAGAAAGACGAAATTTGTATTTGTAAGATCTGGACCATGTTGAATCCCGGTGCCTTTACCGGGAACGAGCGACGATAAATTTGTATTTGTAAGATCGATGATTTTGGAGAAAAATAAGACCATGTTTCAGAATACAGTTGGAAAGTTTCCTGTCTGCTCCTTAGAATTTCACATCGTTTCGACCTTAAGTGGGCAAATATTGTACTTTCATTCATACGGTAAGTAATTTGAACGTATCAATTGAAAACCGTTGTGTACAACTATGATCTTCTGTAGATTATAAGGTTTCCATTGGGCCATATAAGCAGGACCAATTTCAATAATGAGCTCCAATGATCCTTCCTTCAGTCGAAACTCTGGGGGTCGGGAGCGACCGAATCGAATCAGCTGTTGTCGGGATTTCTTGCACCTACGCTTCCAAAGATGACGCTTCAATTGTTGCGCGTGGCGCCAGTCGGATATACAATTAACTGGCGTACCTGCGAAGTCGAATTGCGGGAAAGAAGCTAAACGGCTACTCACTATGTTAGGAAGTAGGCAGGAGTGAAAGGTTCTAGATTATTTGGATAGGAGGAGGACATGAGTGATATGGAACGGGAATTTAATATCGCATCAACCTCGATAATACACGTTACCAATTGCTCATAAGTAAGCAAGTGAGGAGCTCTTGGCGGAATGAAGTGCCAATCAATTCCTTGACCAATAAGAAAACTAAATACGGCTTTTTGATGCCTTTTGAGCAAGTTAGTTCCATTATCATAATGCATCTCGACTGACCTTTTCGGTCCCGAAAAGAAGCGCTTTGGGATTGCGATAAAATACTCGGTGGCGAATCCACCGAGTAATTCTAAATGAACCGACTTCGTAAGGCTAACGTACTCCGCTGCATAAAGCTTCCACCGAACTTTGTTGCGATGTTGCCTTTCTTTAATATAGAAGGTTCGATACGAAATTTTAGAACAGCTATCGTAGTTCTGCATAACACCATTGTTGCGATAATCGATTAATTGATCTCTGAGAACTGCACGTTTCTCACAAAAAGATCCAACGAAAAGTGTTTTTAACGATCTATGAACAATTAGTTCATTATATATATCTAGTTGTGCGCCTTGTATCGAGGCAACCGATATTATGAAATTACTTTCATCGATATTTTCTGAGTACTGTGCCACTGCACGAAGCGAAGTCTTTTCGGGAATATTTAGCACATCCTGAGGATTGAATCTTATTTCACATGTGTTGTCTGCGGATACCGATAACTCATCTGACTTCGACATCAGCTCGACATCGTCATCACTGTTTAACACTACAATTCCGATGGAATCTCCTGGCTGGTATTCGTAGTCAGGTATTCCCGATATATTCATTGTGCTTTCCATCACCTTTTTTATGGCATTATTTTCTTCGTATGAGACATTCGCCTTCACCAATGGAACGATAGATATTTCCGATGCGGCCAACGGCATAGCTATTTCCGATGCGGCACATTTGAATTGTAGATATGAATCATCTTCGTCGGTGGTATTTGGAACTGTAATAACCGCACTTTCTCCACAATCCTTCTCAATAATTTTTGATTTAAGTATATTCGGAGATACATAGAAAGGTTTTTTGGCATGCTCGCTTCGAAGTCGCGCAGCGATGCCATAAGCCTGGTAATAGAGCTCTGTCGCGACTCTAACAGATACGCACACAATTCACAAGCAAAATAGTGAAGAGCACCGAACGAAAAATCGAACAAGCAAATCCACAGAGCCGTATACCATAGCGATAACAAAAATAACACACATTAGTGGAGTATAATCGAGTTTAAAAATCAAATTCTAAAATCGGCCAGTAGCCTGATGGGTAACGCTTAGGTTCAATTTTTTTCGTGATTCAAACTGTCATAGCGTCAGTTCGAATCACACGATCTTCTTCACTATTATTTCAAACGCAATAATTGGTAACTACGACGTGATCTGTACACACAGCATACACTTTCCCATAGTAAACAGAACTTCACACACGATCACGACTTCCGCATAGAGCACAGCCTCCGATGTTCTCTCGTTCGCTACGTCGTTCGCATACGAATCTGATCGTAACGAAGTTACTGCGGAGGGAGTGGTGTGGCGACTCTAACAGATATACACACAATTCACAAGCAAAATAGTGAAGAGCACCGAACGAAAAATCGAACAAGAAAATACATCAGAGCCGTATACCATAGCGATAACAAAAATAATTCACTTCAGTGGAGTATAGTCGAGTTTAAAAATCAAATTCAAAACACGGTCAGTAGCCTGATGGGTAACGCTTAGGTTCAATTTTTTGTGATTCTAACTGTCATAGCGTCAGTTCGAATCACACGATCTTCTTCACTATTATTTCAAACGCTATAGCTCCTCAAAGTCGGTTCTGTGTTCAAAACGCTCATTCGTTGGTTCTAATAAACCCTCCAGAGCTACCTGAACGAACTTTTGTTTAAGAAGTTGACATAGTAGGTCAACGAGCGTCTAGCAACAGCCCTCTTATTAGTCAAGGCTCTGATTTGCTTCTCGGACATTGTGATTTATTCACACACGCGACAATATTAAAACAAGAAAACTCAAAAGAGGTGAATGCTACCGAAAGACAAACGATATTTAATTATTGTAAAAGATGTGAAAGTGAACGCTATGGGAATCGGAACGGATGGATATGGACTATGATAATGTGGAACGGTAACCGATTAACTACTTAACAACTAAAAACGACTTACCTGCAGTTTACCGTGTTCTCCGCTGGCTGCAACTGACCTTAACCACTCTCTCCGTTGTGAAGCTGGTTATCAACACTAAACTTCTAGTGTGGGTCTCGGGATGAATGTTAACTCCTTGAATACTGCTTTATTTAGAACGCTTTTAGTCCTTTCACGGACCTCAATTATTCACAAAAAAAATCCAACCATTATTTGTTTTAATCACGAATTTAATTGTCAATGATTTATTTGAATGTTCGTTAAATGAACGCCCGGTTGTTCTTTAATCTCACGTGTTTTTTCGTGATTCACGTGGCGAGCGTTCACTATTCTTCGAATAAAATTTATGGAATACAAATATTATAATTGTTTTATTCCCGAATGGAGTTATTCACGCACACGTGATCGACTAAGTTCAATCTTTTCACGAACACAATTATTCACAAACACGTGGATAAGGCCAGTTAAAATAAACACTGATTTAAATGTTCGAAAAGTTGTAAATTGTTTTCCAAGACCGATTAAACAGAAAGAGCACTGATTCTTTAAATTAAAATCGATCCGGCTCGAAGGACCATGTTGACCTGGTGCGTTTACCGGGTACGAGCGACGACGCACAGTGGGACGAGTCTATGGGAAAAACGGCAAAATTAATATCTCTGGTTTTAGTAACTAAAATATGAATATTTTGCATTTAATCTCTTTTTACATTTGATATCTATGCAACAACCTAAAAAAAAGGTATCAATCTGCAAAAATGGCCTGTCCAGCTTCTTACAAAAAAAAGGAGTTGAGCAGCGAACTTTATTTTTAAACTCAAAATTTATTTTCTAAGCTTGCTCATGTTTTTTCAAACTTTATTTAAAAATTTAAGTATGTTAACAATTTTATAGTTTAATAAACTTCAAAACATTAATATAAAAGAATTATGTATAGGTATAATAAATTAATTTGAAATAACAAATATGTGCATATGTATGTTAATTATTAATGGCTATCGCTCTCCGATGATGATGTTCCACCTATATCGGCCAAGTCTATTGGTATGCTCACTGTTTAAAAACGTTTGTTTGTAGTTGCTGTGCCCGGAGCTGCCATCAAAGCCCCACTTGCATACAAGATTGAATGAATTACTTGTGTCCAAAGATGGAAGATTTTCTTAAACTATATCGACAATGCTTTTTGCAGTTTTATTTAATTTTTCGTGCGTTCACTGCATTCCTCAAATCTTTTTGACGGTCTACCTCTGCTCGTGCTTGGTGCATTTAAACTATTTTTATTTCTCCAATGAGTTAAAATATTTGCTGCCAATGTCAAATTAAGGTTTAGCCAGCTTTCATTAACTTGCATAAATTTATTTCGCTTTCTTTGGCAATTTTCCCATTTTCTCTTTAATGTCAAACAAAAATACTTGGAAACTCTTTGAATTTCAGGTTCAATATTTTCATCTGACCCTTCTAGACCCAGTAATTCATTGAATTTGCGCAAAATTTCGCTTATGGATATGATCAATAGAACATCACAAAACATCAAAAATCTCAAAGACGCTTTTTGATGTTTTTTAAAAAATCTCAGCTAAACACAAAAATCACAAAATTTTAAATTTTCCAATTAGACTTGTACTTCAAACGTCACAATACATAAAAATACGAAACAAACACATTTTTCTATATATTAAAATATGATTTTCCATACCTTGATCACTATTATTTATCATGATGTAGTTTTTATTTATACGTTTAATTAAAACTGACAATAAATTAAATTTATATCAAAAAACACTTGTAATTCAAGATTGCGAAAAAAATGTACTTAGTCAAAGTTGACCGCTCTGTAACGTTTGTACCAAATCACAAATCCAAATGATTTCTTTGGATTTATAAAATATATATATTTATGATGCCTTTCCAATCACTAAAAAGTACCGCTAAAACTGTTGATTTTTTTATTTATTGCTATGGGTCGTCCCACTGTGCGACGATTTGAAATTGTAATTTCACGAAAATATTCGAATTGCGAAACGAACGACGATTTAAATAAAGAAACACGACATATAACGTTCATCACAATATTTCTCCTTTATTCAATATGTGTATAACAAATCAATTTTACGAACGAAACTATTCTTGGATTCAACGAACGAAGATAATTTAATTTTTACGCCAACGAAACGATAACATGTCGACAACGACAGCGGGTTTAATCCAAACTAAACTAATTTACATAATTCAACATGACAAGCAAAAACTAAACAATAAAAATGGCGGTAACACACACAAAACAGTGCTGCCAAAACATGAGGGTATTTGCAAAAAACTATAAAGAATTAATACTAACAATTAATAACAAAAATAATAATTAAGTTCAATGGCTTGAACTAACTAGTTCTAGCACGCGACACTTGGGTCAAGAAGTGCGAGCAAACGGGATCGACAACGAATATTAAACAAACAGGGCGGGCACCGTCAAGAAGAAGCGATGAGAGCATCCCGGAGGAGATACCTCTCAGCATGTGTCAGCGAGTTTTCCAAAGTTTGCGCAGTCGATTGCAGGAGTGCCAACGACAAGACGGGACAATAAAAAATAAATTTCAATAAACGTTTATTACGTTAAATAAATGTTCAACAAAATAACCTTTGTAGTTTTATTTCTATTCATGTTTCAACTGTGCAACAATTTATGGCCCACCGTACATAATTTTATAATACCTAATTTTGCGGAACAATTAACGCACCCGAATGACACAAACAATAAAGTAGTCGTTGTGAATTTGGTATGTCTTTTAAAGCTTGTATTTGGAATCCTGGGTCTTCAATTTCAATCAGAATTTCGAGCAACCGGGTTGCAAGATTGTTTATCTCTACCATCGTGAAATTTCTGCGACTAAGAAGAGAAAGGTTGTGGAGTCTTTCATTTAACGTTGAATTGAAATTGCTCTAGTTCATGCGACTATAATCGAGTATACAAGTTTATCTGTTATGAGCACGAAATTCTTGATAGCATCGAATGCAAGTTGTCACAGCATTGTGGTAAGAAATACTTGCTCGTACTTTGGGGGAATGATTTGGAGCAGTGAGTTTTTGGACATAATAAAATACCCAGAATTGAATAGCCGAGCCTGCCAACAGTAGGTGAACCAAAGTCATGGGTATGAGAAAATTCAGTTCACTGGAACCATTTTACCTGTTTGAGCAAGGGACAAGATTATTGCAATGGAGATATCTAAAGTTTAAATCGGCGTGTATAATAAATGGGGTACGCTCTGCAAATATTATTGATTTGCTAATATCTTCGGTATTAATCTATAGTGAAATACACAGTAGACATTCACTCTACAATTGTGAGGCATATGCAATTCAACCCAGATACCCCAGTGAGGTCGAAGCTTTCAAAATCAGTAGATTCGTGGCGAATGAGTATACAAGTTCCGCCTCAATTGACGGTAGCACAATCTCTTCGAATCATAGAAAAGACTGCCTGAATCCACAAAAATCGTATTCTTCTACATCATCAAATCCCTAGCAACTCCTGCTAGAAATGTTGTTATTTTGTTTTTCTTAGCAACCTGAAATCTTGTTATTACCCTTTTTGGTTTGATATCCCTTAACAATGCATGCTAGAGATCTTACTTCATTTATTTACTGTAGCGGCCGTCACGATATAGATTTGACAGATTTTATGCACTGGAAAGGGGTTTTGATGAACATTAACCCACTACCACATCCGACTTGATTTCCTAACTTTATTTGAGTTAACTATATCTATATATATGTACATATCAAGTGTGTGCGTAGTGTAGATGGCGTTACTGTGTGTTTATTTATGGCATTTATTAAGGTTGCTTTTGGTGTTTCATCACCTGTTTCGTCGCGCAATGGTTTGCAGATGTACAGAACTAAGACATTGTGGCCACATATTTCTTTACCTATTTCCGGCTTTTTCTAAAGTACTTATTTTCACTAACCCCTACCCATTTCCATGTTCGTCGTCTATCTTTTGATACCATATTAATAATCACTTTTGTATGTGCATACGAGGGTTGCCTCTTATGTTTCGGGATTTGGCAACCCTAGCGTTGCAATCCGGCAATTGACAGCTCTGTCGTAAAGTTGGACATTTTTGAGGTTATACGCACTCAGAACGTTTTGACATACGAGCGCTATTTGTGTTGTTTACAGTAACTTAAACGATTCATCTCGGCCCAAAAATGGAATTAAATCGTCAACATTTTCGTGCGATTATTTTTTACAACTTTCGGCGTGGATTAACTCAGCAACAGTGCATGGATGAACTTAATTCAATTTTTGGCGATGAAGCTCCATCAAGGACCAGTGTTTATCGATGGTATGGTGAATTCAATCGTGGTCGTAGTTCACTCCAAGATGAATTTCGTGAAGGTCGTCCAAAATCAGTTGTTGTTCCGAAAACCATTGATGCTGTGCGCGAACTGATATTGGAAGATCGTCATGTGACCTATCGTGAGATTGAGACAACCTTAGGCGTTAGTGGCACCAGCATACAGTCAATATTGCATAAAAATTTGACTGTCAAAAAAATGTGTTCGCGTTGGATCCCACACAATTTGTCAATCGCCCAAAAAAAGGCTCGTGTCAATTGGTCGAAAGAAATGCTCAAAAAATACGGTCGCGGTGCTTCGAAACACGTCTATGACATCGTGACAGGTGATGAATCGTGGATTTACGCGTATGGGCCCGAAAGTAAACAGCAGTCGACTGTCTGGGTGTTTCAAGATGAGCCAAATCCAACAAAAGTTGTTCGCGTACGAAGCACTTCCAAGCAAATGGTCGCCTGTTTTTTCGGAAAAACTGGACATGTCGCAACCGTACCACTAGAACAACGCAGAACAGTCAATTCTGAGTGGTACACAACCATTTGTTTGCCAGTTGTCTTCCAAGAAATCAGGAAAACCAACCGCCGAAGACGGATCACTCTTCACCACGACAATGCGAGCTCTCACACATCGGCTGCGACAACTACATTTTTGAGCACCCAAAACATCGATTTGATGGGTCATCCGCCGTATAGTCCTGACTTGGCACCGAATGACTTCTTTTTATTCCCGTACGTAAAAAACAAACTGAGAGGTCAACGTTTTTCGACACCTGAAGAAGCGGTTGCTGCATTCAGAATGCATGTGTTGGAGATACCTCAATCAGAGTGGCAAAAAAGTGCTTCGGCAATTGGTTCAAACGCATGCAAAAGTGTATAGATCTTCATGGGGAATATTTTGAAAAACAATAAAGTGATTTTCGATGATCAATATTTGTTTTTGTTCTCTAATACCGAAATATAAAAGGCAACCCTCGTATAAAAAATTACATATTGTCTCTCAAAATCTCATCGCGTACATCTCTATTTAGCTATAGAATCCGAGTAATCTGAATTCTCTCCAGGGCACTACAATTTGCAACTGTTAAAAAAAGGAAGTTATCCAATAGGATTTAAGAACACGGCATCAGCGAGGTTCGAGTCTCCTAACACTAATTTGACATAGTTTGTGACTTCATACCCAAAAAAAAAAAAGCCCCACGGGCAGTCGACTACGTTAGTACTACAGTTCGTCTACATCTTTTAATGAAAATCAACAGGACATCTCAGATGATGGAGTTGACAGAGATGATGTAATATTAAATCAGGGAAGAAAAGTTTTCTTCTATCGTGTTCTAAATAGGGAAAACTGATTAAAACTTACGTACGATGGACAACTAAGAGAACGAAGCGAATAAATACTTCTTCTTTTCTGTCCTCTTTATTCCATGTGAGTGTCTCGCAGTCCACTTGCCAGCGTTTCTATGATATGAGCTACATAAATAGTTCATGCCTTTAAAACTTGTTTTTATATTAGAAGCACTTCGGTGTTCTTGGATTCGCCATGTCCTTTAAACTTTATATTGTACAAACTGTTCCCTTTTTGTGCATGACTCATATCACGATGCTTTTTATTGTATCACATCTATTGTATGTATCTAGGAATTTTTGTATACCAACAGATAATAATGGACACTTAGATTGTCATGGATGCTGGAAATCGGGCGACGTGACCCACTCAAGTTCTGCTCACATGGAAAACTTGCCAGAAGGCAGCACGCACGAAATGGATAGCAATCTGTAAATTGCTGACTGAAGATGCAAAGATGATAGTCCAGTAGGGCTACTGTTGTCCTGTATCACAAGAATATCTTAATGAACCTGATATTTGAGATTATTTGTAAAGAATTCATCAGGAACATTTTAAAATGAAAACAGAATATCGAGTTATTTTTTTGAAACCAAAGCGTATGGCTACGCTTCAATAAACAGGGTCAGGTAGGTAAACATACTTATAAATATTCTATTCAAAGTTTGCTGTTATATCGTATATCTACGAACCGGAATTAAAATCATGATATTGGAGCTCTAATTAAAACAGGAAAAATACTGAGGGTACTGAGGTGAGGGATATCATTTTAAAGCGCCTTAGATCGATTCAATGCTTTTTGAAACAACTTCTACAAGCATAGATTCGTAGATTCGTAGGTCCATTCGTTTCGTTGGGATGAAAGTTCAAGAATTTCACCTTGTTCTTCAAGTCAAAATACAAACACATTCTTCAAGTTTTTATATTTCGCAGTTCAGTTAACGTTCAGGTTATTTCATGGTAGCAAATTTTGAATTATGGACGTAAGAATCAACAATTTCTATTCTAACTCACCCTTTGTTTTTGTTCATGCAGATTTGGATGAGGACGGTATATTTTTTTCGGGATTCCCAGCTCAACTACAATATGGTAGAGTCTTGCCTTGCGACTGAGTCGTAGGCTTTTTTGAAGTCAACGAATAGTTGGTGAGCCGTCTCTCCGTATTCCCACTTCTTTTCCAGTAGTTGCCTTATTGTGAACATTTGGTCGTTCGTTGGCCGGTTCCTACGGAATCCGCATTGGTACTCTTCCAATATGTCTTCTGCGTACGGTGTGATTCTTGCCAGTATGACATTTGTTAGTATTTTGTATGTGGTTGCGAGCAATGATATTCCTCTGTAATTTGCGCAGTCAGATCTGTCACCTTTTTTGAAAATGGGTATGACTATTGCGGTTTTCCATTCTTCCGAAATGACTTCCTTATCCCAGAAGAAATCTCTTCGTCCCATTGTTTCATCAATACGTAAAATCAATTTTCAACTCTAGGAAATGCCCAATTATTAAGAAACAAAGAAACATGAAAATGAATAAGTGTGAACTCCTTCAGAGTCGTATTGAATTTGCCTTGATAACATTAAAATAACCAGGATAAATTCGTAATTTTACATGGGCATTGTGATTCTTTTAGGTTTTTTTTTGTAACCCGAGACTTACCTCATTTATCTTTTTATTTTTCTGTTTAAATACAAAAATATGTACACGTGCATTTACAAAGGCAGATGAAGCGAGATTGTTTTTATTCGAAAGCATATATAAATATATACAAGCATCATAATGACAAGGCTTATTTTACCGCTTTACCAGTCCCAGCGGCAAACAATTCGCCATACAAACGTATGGACGAAAGACATCGACTCTGGATTCGGTTCTCCCCAATTACACCTCCTGGCATTTCGTGGTACGATGCCAGTGAGTCACAATAGGTCCCATCTCCTGGCACTTCGTTGTACGATGCCAGCGTGCTCCATACGTCTCCTGACAGTTCATCGTACGATGTCAGCGAGCCCCTAATGGGATTTGACCTATTAGATGGGTACAACCTGTTGGCAGATACCGCCAACAACAGATTAATACCCACAACAGGCCAGTGGACCACGCCGCAAACCCCCTTGCACCCGCGGCATCAACGTGGTAACATCCGCGTCCACCATGATTATCGGCCCAGGCCCATATCAAGACCCAGGAATTAGTCATCACGGCAGTTCCCTTAACATAACCACCGCGCCTCCCGAAGTACGCAGGCCACCTTGAATTACAAGCGTGCAGCCTTCTTTCTAGCACCGGACCAACCATTCGAGCAGCACTTCAGCCCTACCTTTTTTTCGTGACTATGTCACGGGGGGGGGGGGGGGGCGTCGCGGTTCCGCCAAACCCCACTGTCTACTTACCCGAAGAACCACCCATATTCGCAACCCATTTTTGCATTACCAGCACCAGCACACCTGTAAACCTTTCCTTTCCGTAAGAAATTAATGCACCTAGGGCATTGCATTAAACTCCCTATAAGAATTCCTTCATCCATGAAGAATTTATCAAGTACTTACCCATCAACTATCTTCTGAAAGGAATTCACCAAGGCCAAACACAATATCCATGAAAAGAAAACTTATCGGTTCACATATAATGTAACCGCATAATCAAGGAATCTTAACCTTGAGTTGGCTACTCCCAGCCTTACATGTGTACAACATTGTCTTACATACACATTGGCTGGCGATTCCATTGTCCAACGACCAAAGCAGCGCCGGGCAGCTGGTTTGTTCAGCTGGAATATACCCGACTACGATCCCTCGTCTAAAAGAATAAACAATCACCAATTTCGTTCTTCGCCCCAAACGAATTACCGTGCATATACAAATGCAAGCAAGGGATTCGTTTCGGCTACCGACGCAAGATACGATGTACAATTTTCATTGTATTAATTGTAATCCATTAGCATCTTTCTCTAATGGCTATTCGTCTATTTACAATAGGGCATCACTCATCTAAAACTTTTATGATGCTCTCGTCCCATCTTTTCTTTTAGCACATTTCCTCGATGCATTGCCGTCTATTTATTTTGCCGCAATACACACCATAAACAAAGATCTCCACGTCCCTTTTGTCTTTGCCGTTTTCCTGCTTTGTTTTTCCATCGCCTTCGCGCATGAGTTGAACAATATTATCTTCACGATCACTCATACATACATACTACCATGATCTTCATTATGAGATCTGGTTTTCTATGCCACAAGGAGAGACTTTACGTTTCTCTTGTGGTAAGTAAAAATATATCCTTAGCTGAGAGGATATCCACCACCACCGAATCGAGGGTGAATCAAGAGCCAGATTCCAACCCTCGATTGAGTCTCATTCCATCCACTGACCGCGCCGGTCGGTTTTTCTCCCGCGTCCCATAGCGGCGGGACACGTACAAGTCTTGTTTTCGTTTAAATCATAAGAGTGTCATTTTCCAATATTATCTTCGTAATAGTTAGTATTATAGTGCGGAGAGTTACATAGTGTGTGTATGGTGTACGTTCGAACGATGCAAGAGAATGCTTAAATTAAGATATTTGTGCCTTTTAATTCATGTTCAGTTAATTAAGTACAAAAATAACCATCGGTGAATAAAATAAAGAAAACATTTTGCCGACTGAAAACACCCAGTGTTTTGACTCTCGTGGCCTTCTCGGATATCTCTGGTAATTCGCGTCAGCGGAACTTTGTATTAAATCGGTGAGGACGAAGTAGAACCCTGCGCCCATGCTGGCGCTCAGACATCGTTCCCCACAAACTCACAACACCTACGTGGAATGCAGACAGCCAGGTCGACATGGTGGTAAAAGACGGCCTCGAGTTGTCGATGGGGAGATCGTGTTGCAAGAAATTGATGAGGACTCATCGATGTCGACGAGAGCCATACAATGTCGTACAGGAATATCTAAAACAACAATATATGCAGTGCTCATCATTATCATCCTTATCAACATTGAGTAGATTATTCAAAGAGAGAACGCTTCTGTCGTGAAATTCTACATAGATCCCAAGAACATTCTGATTTCCTTAACAAAATGTTGTGGTCTGATGAGTTCACCTGTATGAAAGTCGAATACATGAACCTGCAAAACTTTTACAGTTGGCGTTTGAAGAATCCTCACTAAATCAGGAAATAAATTTGTAGTCCGGAATTTTGAATGAGCATATTGGGGGGGTCGGTGGGGATGCTTCCTACTTCGTACTCGTAAAATTATTTGGAAAGGTGAACCTATAGCGCTTAGTCAGCGCCCTGAAATGCTATTTTTTTTTTCGGCCGGGTCCATCAGCCAAGCTCCGAAAGATGCTCACGGATTTCTCCCAACCGTTTAATGAGGCCCATAGTTTAATGAGGTGGTATTTCACCGGAAGGTTGGGCTTTGGGACCCTACCTACCACTGAGTTATTGTGCCGAACTGCACAATAGCAAGAGTCCTATGTTGAACCCAGGTTTGCACGATCAAACGCAAGATACAACCTCCTTACCAACTCAGCCATTGGGGCGATAACCGCTATTGCTAGAATATGTTCCTATGGAGCTGAGACGAACAATATAAAATAATGGATGCGCCGCGCACTATGGAGTCGAGGTGAGAGCTTATCAAGGTGACGTTTATCGCAATAGATGGATCGGGCGGTTGGGACCAATTTTGTGGTCCCCTCGGTCACCTGACCCCCATCCATTGCATTTTGTTTATTAATGCTATTTTAAAGAACGAGTCTTTACTAAACCGAAAGGGGGGCTATGTCAAGGGGAACATCATGCAAATATTCTGACCAACATCATCATCGGCACTACAACCGGGATCTGGTCTTGGCCTTATTTAACAAATCTCTCCACCGGTCCCGATTTCGAGCCGATGTCATCCAGTTGGCACTCCCAGGCTCTGGGCGTCCTGGTCTACGCCATCCCTCCATCGCAGACAAGGTCTGCCGCGCTGTCTCCTTCCATACATCCTGCCACAAAGGGCTTTCCGGGTAGGCTCCTCTTCGCTCATTCGAGCTTGGTGTCCCACTCACCGGAGTCTACCGAGCTTGATTTTTCTTACAATATTAGCTTCAAGGTAGATTGCGTACAACTCATGGTTGTAGCTTCTCCGGAATCGTCCTCCCTCACATACGGGGCCAACAATTCTCCTTAAGACCTTTCTCTCGAACGCGGCCAAGAGTTCAGAGTGCCTTTTATTAAGCACCCAGGTCTCGGATCCATACATGAGTACTGGTAAGACCATGGTCTTGTACAGTAGTAGCTTGGATGTTCTGGATAAATTTCAGGATTTAAAGAGCCTTGATAGACCACAGTAGGCTTTGTTGGATTTAATCAGCCGTTCGCGTATTTCTTCTTCCATATTGTTATCGGCTGATACTATTGACCGAAGGTAGTTAAAGGATTGCACTACTTCAAATTCGTGCTCCGCTACCATGATAGTTTGACCAACGTTAGGTTTTCTCCTCGCCGAAGTTGCCACCATGTACTTAGTTTTTCCCTCATTAATGTGCAGTCCCAATTTTTGTGCCGCCTGCTCGATCTGGGTGAATGATTCCTGTACCCCCGATTCGGTTCTACCGATGATGTCGATGTCATCTGCGTAGGCAAGCATCTGGCTGGACTTGGTGACAATAGTCCCTCTTGTTGTAACGCCAGAGTCACGGATTGCTTTCTCCAACGCCAGGTTGAAGAGGAGGCAGGCCAGATCGTCCCCTTGTCGGAGTCCATTAAAGATGTTTATTGGTTTGGACAGCAATCCCGCTACTTTTACTTGACTAGTTACGTTGGTCATGGTCAACCTACAAAGTCGTATCAATTTGTTTGGAATCCCGAACTTTCTCATGGCATTATATAGTTCTACCCTGGGTTGCTGACGTAAGCGGCCTTAAAGTTTATAAACAGATGATATAGTGGAATCTTAAATTCCTGACATTTTTCCATCGCCTGCCTAAGGGTGAATATCTGATCAATTGCTGTTTGTCTGGGATGAAGCCACACTGATATTGACCAATGATGGCTTTACCGTTTGGGGCTATCCAATCTTGTAGGATAGTGGAGAGTATCTTATAGATGGTACTCGGCAATGTTATACCCCTTATGTATGGGGCAAATTATACGACGACACCAATCTTCCGGCACCTCCTCTTGCTCCCATACCTGCACCACGATCTCATGAATTGCGTGATGTAACGGTGACCCTCCCTATTTGATTAGCTCAGCTGGTATGCCATCAGCTCCAGGGGCTTTATTTGATTTTAGCTGTCTAATGGCTTTAACGTTTCCTCAATGCTTGGTGGCGCCAGCATTTGGTCTTGATCTTGCATTGGTGGAGCCTCCAATTCTTCTGTGACCTGACCATTTAGCAATTCATTGAAGTGCACTTCCCATCGCTCCAGAATGCTTTCAGGATCGGTGATCAGATTACCCTCTTTATCCTTGCAGTAAGTGCAGCGTGGTGTGTACCGCGTCATACTGCGGATTATTTGGTAGAACTTCCACGCCTGGTGCGCACCTCGGTCTCTACTTTTCTCTATTTCACAGACAAGGTTTTTTTCCCAGGCACTTTTCTTTTGTCTGTGAAGTCTTTTTTCGGACCTTCTGAGCTCTTTGTATTTCTCCTCGCCTACCCGCGTCCTATGAGACTGCTGCATTGTCCGGTATGCAGCATTCTTACGTTCAGTTGCTAGTTTGCGCTCATCATCAAACCAGTCGTTCTGATCTCTACGACTACTGCCTAAGATGGAGTTGGCAGTACTAATGACAGTATTCTTAAGGCGTGTCCATTTCTCTTCTACGCCCGGCATTCTCGACCAGGGACTTACACTTCCTCCGTCGACCTCTTCGAGGGCGAGTCTTAACGCATGACCAAGGGTGTTGCTGGTATTCTCATTGCGTAAGGCAGCCGTGTTGATTCGAACCTGATCCGCGGATGCAATACGTCTCCGTAAGTCAATCCGCGCTCGGAAAACTGTACCAACAAGATAGTGATCCGAGTCGACGTTGGCACCTCGGTACGTTGGTACCGTCACCAGGCTCGAAGAGTGGCGGCGATCTATCAGCACGTGGTCAATTTGGTTGCGACTGGCACTCAGGTGGTACCCAGGTGGCTTTGTGGATATCTTTACGCGGAAACCTGGTACTCGCAACGACCAAGTTTTTCGATGCTGCCAATTCGATGACTCCTAGTCCATTGTCATTAGTGTTCTCATGCAAACTATGGGAACCTGTGTAGTGCCCGAAAACCGGCTCCCGACCTATTTTTGCATTCATATCCCCAAGAACGATTTTCACATCGTATCTTGGGCAGGCATTGATGGCCCGTTCGACGTTCTCATAGTATTCTTCTTTTTCGTCGTCAGGGGACTCCTCTGTAGGTCCGTGAACGTTTATGAGGCTTATGTTCTTAAACTTGCCTCGCACGCGAAGAGTGCATAGCCTTTCATTTATTGCATTAAAGCCGATGATGGCAGGCTTCAGTTTTTGGCTGACTAGAAAGCCTACCCCGAGCACATGGTGTTTTGCGTGACAGCTGTAATAAATGTCATACTCTTTTCTTTGTAAAACACCACTCCCCGTCCATCTTATTTCTTGTAATGCTGTTATGTCAGCCTTATATTCCGACAGGGCATCGGCTAGCTGCTGTGCAGCTCGAGCTCTGTATAGTGAGCGTATGTTCCATGAAAAAATCCTGAAATCATTTAGCCATTTTCGTTTCCGTGGTCGTCGTCGTGTATCCGGTCCAAATCCGAGGCTTGTTAAATTTGCCATAATAATTCATTTTTACGGGCCTGGTTATTAGCCTTTCGCCAACCTTTCTCAGGATGTCGCTGCATGCATTGGTTCACTACTTGGCGGGTGTCAAAGTAGCTATCCAGGGGTGTCACGTGGAGACTGCATGTCAACTTGGATTGAACAGGGACAAGGATCGTCCTGACCTTCGCCGGGTTGAAGACAATCAGAGACTTTGCCCTGTATGTTCGCACCCATCCCCCCAAATATTCTGATAAATAACCGAATTTTAAGAAATTCGTCATCGCGTAATGGGGCTCGTTCTCGAGACTCTGTTGACGTTCGACTGATAACGGCATTATGTAACATCAAAGGCATCCGTTTCACAAATACGAATGTGAACGCCGTCCACCAATATTTGCAAACAGCGAAACCTTATATCCTGGCCCTAACTGACACCCAGGCCGATTCGTCAACTGATTCGACATATCTTCGCTGCTCGGCGTACGACTTACATTTGAGATTTCGGTTTAATGGTTTCGGTAGGAAGGTGGAAATCTTCAAAAGATACCTCTTGACCGATCCAAAGGCATGCCGGGTTTTTACCGACTAAAACCACCTCCCCCAGGCTCATATTCGTGATCCCCACGGAACTTTCTTTTAGATATTCCATCGCGAGGCGGGACCGAATTTACCTGTTACTACGCTCGTCGCGTCGCAACTGCTGTATCATGTCACTAGAATATCATTTGCTACAGACCATGCCTGTTTGCAACTCAGCATGTATTCTATTACTCCTGTCGGAGTAAGTGTCCGTCTCATATGTCTCTCCAAAATCGTTCGTGCGGTCTCGAATCTCACGCACTCTGTGAGTACGTGTTCCGCATTTTCTATTTTGCCTTCGCAATACAAGCAGTATGGGTGATTCACATGCTTATACTTGTGCAAGTATTGCCGAAAGCATCCATGTCCTGATATTAGCTGAGTCAGGTGGTAATTCAGCTCGCCATGTTTTCTTTTCACCCATGTTTCTACATCAGGTATCATGGTGTGGGTCCATCTTCCTTGCTCTAATTGTGACCGCATTCTCCGACGATTCTCTTGAGAGACCTTATGCAACGCAGCGTTTTCTTTAGCTGCAATGTCAGGTGGCGTCCTCCCGGCCAGAAACGTGTGCAACCAGGCGATTGATACCGCGCAGAAAACTCACAACGACAGTGTGGCCAATAAACTCCTTCAGTGCCTGACTGGTTCGCGTTCCTTCTGGTCAATGGCAAAGGCTGTCAGCAATAACTTCGCTTCCTCCTCTTTTCCCCCGTTAGTGAGGGACAGGGGGCACTAGTCACAAATTCAAAAGATAAAGCTAATATCTCCACGAACTTATCTTCCGCGAATTCAAACCTCGATGCCGGTCTTTTGGAGCCACCTTTGATCGCGTCGGTACGATCTTCGATGCGGGATATGAAGTTTTCCCGCGTATTATTCAACGCATTCTACGTGGACTGGACTGTAGGAAAGCAACCCGCCCGGACGGAATACCAGCAATAGTCCTTAAGAACTGTGCTTCAAAACTATCGCTGGTTCTTGGCAGACCGGTTATCTTATGCACGAAGGACATTTCTTACTTCTTACTTCATCCAAACCCAAAAAGGGGGAAAAACGGTCTCCCACAAAATTACCGGTCGATAGCATTACTGTATGTTATCTAAGGTGATGCAAAATGTCATTAACGCCGAGGTAATTAAGTATTTGGGGGCAACGGACTTCTGAATGATCGTCAATACGGATTCCGTGGCAGGCGGTCCACGGGAGACCTTTTGACACTTATAACCGATATATGGACATTTGCGATTGAAGGGCATGGTGAATCAATGGCGTTGGGATTGGATATCTCAAAAGCTTTGGCCGCGGCTGGCACGAGGCATTGCTGAGCAAACTTCGTTCATACGGATTCGCGCAGCAGCCTTGCGACTGGACGAAGAGCTTCCTCGAAAATCGATCGATCCATGTTGTTGTAGACGGCGACTCCTCGGATCTTTTCCTGTTAATTCCGCGGTGTCTCAAGGTTCTATTTTGGCTTCAACCTTGTTTTTTAAATGATTTGTTGGGGTCAATGGATAACAGAGTGTTCGGTTTTGCAGATGATAATATGCCTGTTTCCTCTTTTTCGAGTCACCGGCCGATTGGTGCATCAACGTCGCACCAGCTGAGATGTAGCGATTCTCTGAATCGGGACCTGGATAAGGTCCTGCAGTGGGGAAAGGCCAATCTCGTCGACTTCAATGCAACGAAGGCACAGTATTCAGCAAGAGTAAATATGACGCGGTCTGCTCTGTAAGTGATGAATTAAATAAGAACCCATGAGGCAGCACTTACAGGATAGTCATAAAAAGACTACACAACAACGGTAGTCAAATGTAAAAAAGTAAAAGTGACATGGCCACGATCGTTGCTGTCCTCTTCCCGACAGTGTGATGAGGTGTTGAGAGCGCAAGAGGAACATCACTGAAAGAGAGACACCTCCTGTGACCATCCAAGAGGTGATCTTGGCTGCAAGGGTTGTTAAAAAAAACAAGACCCCGGAACTGGATGGTATTCCTAACGCTGTAGTGAAGACTGCTTCAACAAAAAAGCCGGAAGTCTTCAGGAGTCTCTTCACAATCAGCCTTCAAACAGGGCAATTTCCTAAACGATGGAAAAACAGCGGCTTGTGCTTATTCCAAAAGGAGTCAAGAATCCAGAAACGCCGTCATCCTATCGCCCGTTGTGCACGCTAAACACAACAGGGAAACTGCTTGAGCGAGAAATTGTCACTCGTCTGGAACAATTCACTGAGGGGACATCGGGACTCTCTGAATCGCAGTATGGGTTCCAGAAAGGGAGATCAATCGGTAAGGCACTATCTGTGGTATGCGACATGGGTCGCAATGAGATAGCTGGAGCACGATGGCTAGCAGGTACAAAAAAATATTACGCCGTGGTGACACTAGACGTTAAAAATTCATTTAACTCTGTGAACTGTAATCGGATTCTAGAAGCGTTGGGCGATCTACAAGTCTTACCCAACTTGGTGCTTATACTAGCAAACTATCTCTCGGATAGAAGACTGCTCTATGACACAGACGAGGGACCACAGGAATAAAAAATAACAGCGGGTGTACCTCAGGGATCTGTATTAGATCCGCTGTTATGGAATATCATGTATAATGGTGTACTCAGGGTCAATGTACCAGAAGGAGTTAGAATCCTTGGGTACGCAGATGATTTGAAAATAGTGGCCGTAGCTAAACATCTAGATGATCTGGAGAATATTTGCTCCCAAGCAATCCAGAGCATTAAGTGCTGACTAGATATGCCCGGAGTGAAACTAGCTGGGTTAAGACGGTGGCAGTTTTAATAAGCAGTCGCAAGAAAGTTGAACACCTTGATTTGGAAATAGAAGGACATACAATCAGATCCAGTCCCTATATTAAATTTCTTGGTGTTATAATCTACAACAGGTTGACCTTTAAGGAAGACCTGAGGAAAACGAGTGAAAAAATCGGCAAGAGTATGCAAAGTTGTGGCGAGACTGCTACCCAATGTTGGTGGATCCCGGTTCCACATAAGGAAACTGATAACCAGTGTCAACGCCTCCATTATAATGTATGCAGCTAACATATGGGGAGGCGCCGCACAGTATAAGTCGTACATGAGGGGACTGAACTCAGTACATAGCGAGCTGAATTACCACTTGACTAAGTTAATATCTTGGCGCAAGGCTAATAACCTTGCCCGGAAAAACAAATTATTATGGAAAATTTAACAAGCCTCAGGACTTGCTAAATAAGGCCAAGACCGGATCCCGGTTGTAGTGCCAATGATGATGATGATGATGAAGTTAATATCAGGACATGGATGCTTTCGGCAATACTTGCACAAGTATAAGCATGTGAATCACCCATACTGCTTGTATTGCGAAGGTAAAATAGAAAATGCGGAACACGTACTCACAGAGTGCGTGAGATTCGAGACCGCACGAACGATTTTGGAGAGACATAAGAGACGGACACTTACTCCGACAGGAGTAATAGAATACATGCTGAGTTGCAAACAGGCATGGTCTGTAGCAAATGATATTCTAGTGACATGATACAGCAGTTGCGACGCGACGAGCGTAGTAACAGGTAAATTCGGTCCCGCCTCGCGATGGAATATCTAAAAGAAAGTTCCGTGGGGATCAACGGGAGTATATGCCTGGGGGAGGTGGTTTTAGTCGGTAAAAACCCGGCATGCCTCTGGATCGGTCCAGAGATATCTTTTGAAGAGTTCCACCTTCCTACCGAAAAAAAAACGGTATACAGCATTCACGCAGAAGAGTGGATTATCGGTTCCACAGCTAATGATGAATGGCCAGGCCCTTGAATCTGGGAAAAGCTTGAAATTGCTCGGCGTCGCGGTCTGTGGGAATGTCTCGTGGCATAAACTAGTGGCGAACATCGCCAGGTCCGCCTCTGGAAAACTAAGTTATCTCTTTAGAGCCAAGAGATATTTTACTCCGGTCCAACTTCGTCTCCTGTATAAATCCCAAATTAGACCCGCCCTAGAATATTGCTCTCATGTTTGGGGCTTTGCTCTTAAATATACCCTCGACGTAGTTGAGAGCATGCAGAGACGATCGATCCGCCTGATCGGGGACACGGTGCTGTCGTCGGGACTGGAACATCGTGACATAGGAACATGGGAATGTTTACCCGATCGGCACTGCGTAAGGCATCTATACCGATCGGGCGCACGTTGCTGGCGGCTTCGAAGGGCTTCACTAACGAGAACTCGACTCTCTTCTGCAGCCAGGTGCGAGTTAATCAGCTCTTGTCGATCGGTTTAGCGACCGATATGGGTGCAGCAGTTATGCCGGTTGCTTATTGATGCGACGGAATTGCTTTTTGAATTATGGTGCGTTTGATATGATTATGCCCTTGTGGAAAATGTCTGTTTGGTGTAATGCCTTTTGCCTTAGCGCCAAACTATGGCTTAGGTGGTTAGGAGACATTTTAGGTGGATGACAAAAAGGTAAGTAATGGCGTTTAAATGGAACTGCCATAATACTTGTCTTATAGGGTTTCCGGATGCTTTAGGTGGGAGTTTTGGAATTATTGATGGAAAGGTAAGTAGTGACGTTCGGAGGAACCGCCACATGTTCTAGGCCGATTCGGTCGAAGTTGCGTGGTGCAGTTTTCGCGGATGTTTCGAGCACAACTCAAACTCCGAACGCAGGATCAGTTTTAAACGGCCTCACCAGGTACAGTCCACAAAAATTAAATAGCAAAGTGTAAAATTAAAATAAGACCACAATTATAACCTTGACATTAATAAATGGATAGAATAAAAATTGTTAAGCAGTGAAGATTGACGTGTTTCATTGTCAAGGACGAAGGACAAATCGACCATTAAAAACCAGAAATCCCAGGTAAGCCATAACAACTGTATCACAATAATATAACAAATTACTGTCGGTCTGCGACGGAAGTAGAATATACAAAAAACAAATTATAACCTAACAATCGTTATCTAAACGTTATCTATTGTTTCTATTATTTTTGTTGTGGATCCGCCCTAAGCTGCGTGCTCTATGCGATTGCAGCGCCGGACCGGGCGTTACGAGTAAAGGGCAAATGAATTCACACCCTAATGCGCTCACTCTACATATGACAGTTGTACCAGGACGAGTGCGCCTTTTGCTTCAACATGACGTAACACTTGCATTGCTTTTATATTAATCATTGTTAAGTTCCTTTTTAATAAATAATATCTTTCGTACGAGGAGTCGTCAGTTCATTTCATTTCCTGCTACAACAGGTTATGGGCCCAGGAGCAAAACATCGTCTGGACAATCGAAATTGGAAATCAAAAAGACGAGAAGACAACGTGGAAAACACACGCGGAAATATAACCTCACTGCAAACAAAATGGACGGTCAAGCTACGAACGTAATGCGCATACAAATGCTAACCAGAGATAATTACGACACCTGGAGACTAAGAATGCGGGCAGTCATGACGAAAAACAAAACGTGGGTTCACGCAAGCGGTGAAAGACCGACACCGGAAGCAGCGGAAAATTTGCAAGCGTGGAAAGACGAGGACGAAAAGGCGAAAGCCGACTTGTATTTCGCTGTTGGCGACGTCGAACTCGGGCAAATTAGATACTGCGAAACAGCCCGAGAAATTTGGTTGAAACTGGAAGCAATTTTCGAATCGAAAGGACCGGCGACAAAGGCATCATTGTGGAAGCGGCTAGTGAATCATCGACTCAACGAAGGCGGAGAGGTACAACGACACGTCGACGAATTCTCCGATATGGTAGACAAAATGTCCGAATTATACGCACAAGTCAGCATTGAATTAAAATCGATCATGCTTTTACACAGTCTGCCGGAGAGCTACGAGAATTTTAGATTCGCCATCGAGTCGAGAGACGAGCTACCTTCGCTGGAACATCTGAAAATTAAAATCCTCCACGAAAGCGCGACGAAAAGACAACGCAGCCAAGCCGAAACCAGCAATGTTCGCGAGAAAAGGAACGCTGAATTGGAAAAGGACTACGAACAAAGCGTCGAACAAGCCCGTCGACAAAACGGATGGTCGACGTACTGGCGGACCATTCAAATACAAATGCCATAGATGTCGCCAAATCGGTCACAAGGCCATAAATTGTCCGGTGAGGGCCGAACGAAATGCGAAACATCCCGAAAACAAAGAAAAAGCCGCCATCGGCAAATACATCTCCTTCCTAGCCTCCTACACAGACGCAGATTCTTGCTTTGCAGGGAACGTTCAGAAAAACGATACGTGGTGTCTCGATAGTGGATGCACATCACACCTATGCCACGACAAAGACGTGTTCGAACAAATCGCAAGTGCTGGATATTTAAAGTTTAATCTGGCAAATCATAGCTTCACCGGCGTAAAAGCGAAAGGAACCGTAAAAACCGCGGCATCTGACGGAGACACGACTCGGATCATACGTTTGGAAAACGCACTGCACATACCCGACCTGCGTAACATCCTCGTCTCGATCCCGAAGATCACGGACGCCGGAAACAGCGTGACGTTCACGCGCGAAGGCGACACAATCAAAAGCAACCACGGATCTACGATCGCAGTAGCAGATCGAAAAGGAGATCTCTATTTTCTCCGCGAATCCGGAAAAGAATCGATCTGCGCCCTGTCGACGGGAACGCGTAAGCCTTTAAAAACCGTTTGGCACAAGAGATTCGGCCACCTTAACTGGCGATGAGCAAAAGGGAGATAGTGTCCGGACTTGACCTAGAAGACGATGGAACCACAAGCACGTGCGAGATTTGTTCGGAAGCGAAGATTACCGCGCTACCCTTCGGAAAGAAATCGCACCGAAGCGGAAAATTATTGGATATCGTCCATGCCGACGTATGTGGACCGATGAGAGACGAATCAAGGGGCAAAGCTAGGTACTTCCTCACGCTAACCGACGACTACTCTCTTTGGACAGAAGTAAGGTTTCTGCAAAAGAAAGGCGACGTCTTGAAGTTTTTCAAGGAATTCAAGGCTCTCGTCGAAAATAAAACAGGACGAAGAATTAAATGTATGCAATCCGACAACGGACGAGAGTTCTGTAACGAAGAATTCGACAGATTCTTGAAGGGAGAGGGAATTGCGCGAAAACTCACGACCCCATACACTCCCCAGTTAAATGGAGTAGCGGAAAGGAAAAACCGCACGCTCTTGGAAATGGCGCGTTGCATGTTGGCGCAATCGAATATCTCAACCTCGTTTTGGGCAGAAGCGATCGCCACGACAAACTTCGTAAGAAATCGATGCATTACGAAGACGCTAGGAGATAAAACCCCTTACGAATTATGGCACGGAAAACGCCCGAACGTGAAGAACATGCGAACTTTTGGAGAGACAGCATATATGTTGGATAAAACTCCCGGAAAAGGGAAGCTGGAACCGCGAGGTATGAAATGCGTTTTCCTCAGATACGACGAATCGACTCAAGGCTATCGAGTATGGATATCAAACAAACGAAGGGTAACCACGACACAAGGCATCAAGTTTACTGATACCAATACAAAAACGGAAACGCACAACGAAACGTCATCGCCTTCGTCAAATCTGAATCGAGATTCAAATCACAATCCTGAGGGAGTATCACTGCCCAATTTCTTTGAACCTCACCTAGGTGGGGACTACGACGAGGAATCGAGAAATGAATCGCAGGAACACGACGACCCGACGGGAGAAAGGGACAAGATCATCGAAGCGATCAGAAGAGCCCCGGGTAGACCTAGAAACATTCTCACCGGACGACCCGGTCGCCCGCGAAAATTGTATCGAATCACGCAGGAAGACGAAGACCCTCGCGGATCGAGCGGGGAAGAGATCGACCGAGCTCTCGACGACGAGGAGTCGTACATCTCGGGCGGCCTGGAGGCAAATTTAGCCAGTCTTCACTCGGAGGTCTGTTAAAGATATGTTTAACAATTAATTATTCATTTATGACTGTGTCACAGAACTTACCCCCTGCTCAGTCTTGAATGTTGTTTAGTCCTCGAGTCGCACGTCCTTATATGTTATCCTCGATTCCCGTCGATTCTTCGGGGCTTGCTTCGTAACCACTTATGCACACGTAGCACTTAAATCACAAAACGTTCTTGTTCGCCATTAAATCACAAAACGTTATTGTTCGCAATTAATTCACACAACGTTCTTGTTCGTAAGTAAATCACTTTTAATTCTTTCTTTTTAATATGTGATACTTCCTTTTATTTTACTTCTTGTTTAATATATTGGAATTAAGTTTAAATTATTTCTTAGTTCTTATTTTCAACAACGACCGGCGCGCACACGACTGCCTCCATTCACGGTTAATTTCACAAGAAGGACTATCTCGTGGCTTCACGGCACATATGCTCTTTTGTTCCGCTTCCACGAGTTATTTCTAGGAAGCGGCACAATTGGCTATTGGCAAATAGGGGGCGACTATGGCTAATACAAAGAAGATGACTATTGCAATGTGAATGGGGTTTTAAATTGGTTTTACGTTTATTTAAATTAGATTCTATTGTAAAGGGAATAGGCAATTCGTACTTTGTAGGGAAGGGAAGGATATGGAAAGGATGAAGGATATGTGCGCAAAGACACGAGATGTTAATAATTCAAGGGGGAGTGATAATTAATTGACATTAATTATATAACAGGTCCTGTATCGGCAAGCATTGAACGGACCGGACAAAGAAGAATGGTTGTACGCCATCGTCGAAGAAGTCAAATGCTTGATCAAGAACGATACATGGCTGATCGTGAATCGACCCAAGAATCGCAACGTGGTGGGATGTCGAATGATTCTCAGGAACAAGTACGACTCGGGCGGCAAGGTCGAGAGAAGAAAAGCACGACTCGTGGCGAGGGTTTCGCGCAGCAACCCGGGATCGATTTTCACGATACCTACGCTCCGGTCGGTCGCCTGGGATCCATGCGTATGCTACTTGCACTGGCGGTCAAGCACGACCTTAAGGTGCATCACTTGGACATCACGACCGCCTACCTGAACGGTACGATCGAAGAGGAAACGTACATGGAAATTCCCGATTTACTCGCAGGATGTTTGCAGAAAATCGTCGCGACACAAGGCAAATCCGATATCGAGAGCCGCGCCAAGAAAATGCTGAAACAGCTTCAGGGTGGCGAAAAGGTTTGTCGTTTGAAAAAGGCTTTGTACGGCCTTAAACATGCCGGTCGGCAATGGCATAAGAGACTGAATGGGAAACTCGAAGAATTAAATATGACACCGACGAGCGCGGATCCGTGCGTTTATCGCCTCAAACGAGGGGGAGAACCGTTGATAATACTGGTCTACGTTGACGACATTTTGATATTCTATCGAGACCGATTTCGTCCGAAAAGGTTTGTCGCAGGAATTCGAGGCGAGAGACCTGGGAACGGCTCGCTATTGTTTGGGGATCGAAATCAGATCACCATTACTCAACCAAATTACGTTCGGGAACTACTCTCTCGATTTCGGATGGAGGACTGCAACACCATTAGTACTCCCGTTGAATCGGGTTCGAGGCTCGAAAAGGACGTTGAAGAAGAAGGATCACCAGGAGGAAATCGGCCCTATCGCGAGCTTGTCGGAGCTCTGAATTACTTGGCGATTGCCACAAGACCAGACATTTCGCACATTGTCAGTTGTCTCAGACAATTCAACACTTGTCACGGCGAGGCACACTGGAAGGCGGCGAAACGCGTCCTGAGATATCTGAAGGGGATCACCGACTTCGAAATCACGTACACGAAGAGCATGAAAACCTTGGAAGGGTTTGTCGACGCCGATTGGACCGGGTGCCCGGTAGATCGAAGGTCGTATACCGGATACGTCTTTAACCTGAGCGGTGCCGCCATCAGCTGGGAGTGGAGGAAGCAGCGCACCGTCGCGCTTTCGTCCACTGAGGCCGAGTACATGGCATTAACTGAAGCCGCGAGAGAAGCCCTGTACATACAGGGATTCTTGTCGGAGCTCAAGCTGTCCGAGTGTGACAGAGATCTAGTGATGAACGACAACCGAGGGGCACAACTACTGACCCAGAATCACACGTTTCACGTGAGATCGAAACACATCGACATCAGGCACCGTTTCCTCAGAGATGTCTTGTGTGTTAAGTGTGTCGATGATGTCATACCTAAAGATAACATTCAGGAGATCATTGACACACTCAAACAGAAAAGCGCCACCAAATTCTAAACTCAGATGACCCCGCAGAACAATAGTGCAATTAAGTCAATATTTCAAAGTAATTGGCAAATCAAATAAAAACGATTAATTTCATTCTCCAAACCAATTAACAAACCATAATTGTTTGCATAGGCTGGAACAAGTAAATTGCAAAAGCGATTAACTGCATTTTCCAGCACAAACTGCAAAAATAGAATTAAATGGGTCAATTCGCGATCGCGAAGGTTGAACTGGAGTTCAAGTCAATGAAGGAATATTGACTGGCTCAGCGATATGAAGCGATCGCAAATTGAAGGTAAGAATCGGAAATTGGGTCAATTGAAATTAAATTGCATGATTGTAATCGAAAGGTGTTGACCCCGGAGGTAATGAGGAAGAGGTTGGTCGAGTAGTCAGTGGTTTGTAGCGTTTCCGCTAAACCCTACGGTCTACTTACCTGAAAAACCCCCATAACTACTACCCAACTCCCTTAAGTTTGCTAATGCAACGGTATTAGTACCTGTAAATGCTTCACGCATTATATAGATCACCATCTGTAATCATAAAATCCCTATAAAGAAAACTTACCTTCATGCATCCCTTCGCATACAATTTTCCGTAAGATTTCTTTGTTTGCTTATTTGGTATTCTGAACCAATTCGGTACCAGACAAATTCCAGTAAACAAAATAATTCGGATTGCATTCAATGTAACCGTCATGACAGGGACCATAAATATCACGCCGTCTATTTTCCCAGCCGCGTCATATACCTTTTCATACACACTGCCTGGCAACCTTTTTTGTTTGTCTTACCAACAAACAACCCAAGCAGCTGCATATAATTAGCGCAATAGACGCTGAAACCAAATTCTCCAGCATTTCCTAATGCAAATATGAACCCGGTTTCTATTGCAGCCAGAGATGCCATAAACATCCAATTTGCTTTTAGCACCTTTTTCTCCTAACGTCGAAAATAGCGACGAGGCATCGTATAAACATGACCCTCATTAAAGAGCGAACCATTTGGTCGCCTTTTCTTTTGTCCTTGCCGCCTGCCTGTTTCGCTGTTCCACTGCACGTGTGAATAGCATTGATCTCAACGATCCCACATATACCACCATGACCTTTATTACAAGATCTGGTTTCCTATACCACCAAGAGAGACTTTACGTTTCCCTGGTGGTAGGTAAAAAACGATATCCTTATTGGAGAGGATATCGTTGGAGTCGTTTCCAATTCGTCGACCATGTTGGTCACACGCGATCTCCCGCTCACCGGTGCACACGGTGACGAAAATATACCCCGAGTCGTGGCGAAGATTGTGATATTGTGTTCTTAATGTAACTTTCGCGCATTGCTAACGTATAATTTTAGTAACAATAAAGATTTAATAATTCAAAAAACAGTGCCTTTCAATTAATCACTTCTGATGGACGGTGTGTTGTTCGTTCCGAGTTTTGGTGTTCGTTTTGTTGGTTGTTTCCAAACATGGCGGCGTTTCGTTCCTTTGCTTCGGCGGAATTGTTTAGTGCTCGTCGGTGGAACAATACATGATGGAGGAGGAAGTAGAACGGAGTACCCATGCAGGTACATTACTTCCTCCCCACAGTGGTGACTCCGAGTTGGAACAATCGCGCCTTCCGGAAAATAAACAGTCGACGAAAACAGTGCGCGTTTTTTGTGAAGCACGAACTTGCGTTTCTTGATGTTTTTCATTCTAGTGACAACCGAGAGCAATTGTGGCGGCAGTTGCCGAAAAATATTCAATGGGCAAAACATCGCCCCAACGCCAGCCTTCCTTCCAGCACCAGCAACCAACACACACCAGCACCAGTCACCGCAGCAACAACGCCAGGAATTTAAGTTAAGTAACCTTTTTTTTTTTTTTCTTTTCGTTATATTTCCAGATTAAAAATAATTTTTGTAAACCCCTTCTGGGTATCAAGCAACACACATACATTATGGTTATATGGTTTATTAAAATAAGCATTTCAGTTTCGTGAACGCTTTTAATTTGGGAAATTGTCCAAATAATATTACTCCTTATATACATATATATACATAATTAAACAAAATCATTGGTATGCATAGATTATCTGCGGCTGACCGCACGAATTATTCTCATAGCTAACGCAAGCTGAGTGATCGAATAAAGTTTCTGGACCTTTTCCATCCTGTACATCAAAAGTGATTTAAAGTGGTTAAATTGAAAATTTATGTTCAAAAAGAATAAACTAATGGCAATTACAATACCTTTTTTTCTTTTCCCTTTCTTGCCAAATTACGTTTAACGAATTTTTTCGAAAAAGTGTTAAATCTTATAAAACATTGCCAAATTTGTAAGAAAAATTTAAAGTGACATATTTCAAATTAATAGCTCAGTGAGAATTCCCCTTTTTCCGAACAAGAACAAGTAATATTTAATACTTATAATAATTCATTCGTAATAACAATAACAGTTTTCGTTGTCATTATTTATTATTGGCTATTATTATTATCAATATATATCAATTAATAAAAACAACTTTACAATACCAAAATAAAATCTAATGTAAAAATAATACAAAGACTTAAAAATTAACTTTCAAGGATTACCTTAATATTCCATTAGTTACCATCATCACTATCACTATAACTAAAAAATGAAATAGAAAGAAAATAAGAAACGAAAGAACCATTTTCTGAAATATACGTATAAGCATTTTTAATACGCTTAGCAAATAAAAAACACGTCAAGCAACAATCAATAATAAGAAAAAACAATGTATAATTATAAAACATTTTGCTAATTAAAAATTACAAACAACGAAAATGCGAAAGAATCGTTGACCCAAGTAAACAAATCTAAACCCCTGAAACATATTTAACTGTTTTGGTTTCATATAAGAAAATCTATAAACTATGATAAAATCTAAATTATACGCACAAACTTAAATGACAAAGCAAATTTTGAGGACTTCGTGTCGATTTTTTTCTCTTTTTAGTTTTTTTTTCTTGCCTATACAGATAAATCTTACGATGGACTAGATTGTTAATTTTATTGTAGGTGAAGCGAAAAGTGTCCTCTATTATAACGCGATGCATAATTTATACATCTAAGCAATGAATTGCTTCCTCGCTTGCCTCTTGATCATGATTTTCGCCACAATTGTATTAAAAAGGGTTGCTGCCAAATTTTATAGAGTATACAAATAATTTTGACGATAAATATTTTAAATAATAAATATTGTAAGCCCCTTCAGGGTATTAAGTAGCGCACAACCCTTCCCAGCACATACACGACTTCGCTCACCCCTATTTAAACCTTTCCAACGCTACTCGACTCCACACGACTCTGCTTACTACTTCTCTCGACTTTTCGACTCCTCTCGACTCCATTCATTCCTCCACAACCAACTCCTCTTTTGACAGCTCGTCTTTTACATCGGGACACAATGCCCCTTAAGTACTCGACCCCACCCAACCTGACTTGACCCCACATCGGCTCAATTGAACTTCTTTAACCGGCTCCTCATCACACCCTTCGGACTCTTCGAGTTCAAAGTGATGACCTTTGGCCTTCTTTAAATACTGGCAAAACTCGCCTCTATCCACCCTTTTAAGGCTCCTTTTCTAAATATTGGCGCACACGCTCGCCATTACTCAACACCCTTTTTTTGCAAACCGGCCCCTTAGCTAACAACAGCTACTACGCGTAGCATATAATCAATAGGACGCCCGGTTTTGTCTCGCGTGAAACACCTCACCCTTTTCTGTCTCTTTTCTGAAGGTTGGCGCTCATGCTCACCAACCATAGCCTTCACGCAACCCCATGCATCCCTTCTCGACTCTGCTTGACCTCTAACACCTTTTTCTGTCTCTGTTCATATATTGGCGCCCATCCACGCCAAAAACAGTTATCACGCGAAACTGTTCATCAATGCTCGACCTTTCTACCCGATTTCAGCAAGCCAGCTTCCCTCGTAACACAGCTACTACGCGTAGCAGCACCTAGCAGGACACCTGGCTTAGCTCCTTTATTTAAAATTCAGGACATTCGTCCTTAGATCTCCTACGTCTCCCAAATGTCTCAGCAACACCGGTCCACAAATCAAACCGATACCACCGGACTGAGACAATATACCTGGTTCCCCAACCTTTAGCCACCATGGCTCCCCTTTAGCGGCAACTAAAGGCTATACACGCCCCTCTACGCCGCCTCAAATACCTAGGTGCATAATACTTCGGAGAGTGCAGCAGTTACGCTAGGCCGCCTTGTGGTTAGCCACAACCAACCATACCCCAGGAGCCCCATAACCTAAGCCGCCCAACTTAATCGAGCGCGACTGGCCGGCCCTCCCAACAAAGCGCCGCTTGGTCGAGGTCGCGGCTGCCGTTTATCAAGCTCCGGGGTCGACACCGGAGCAGATGTATCGCACCTCCCTCGATCGGTAAGCCGCGCAACTGGAGTGCCCGCCCTCTTCTACCAGTCCCAGCGGCAAACAATTCGTCATACAAACGTATGGACGAAAGGCACCGACTCTGGATTTGGTTTCCTTAAATTTATCCACTGACACGTCGTAGCACGATGTCAGTGAGTTACCAATAGGTCCCATCTCCTGGCACCATTACCACGATGGCGGCGAGCTCCTAATGAAATTATACCTATTAGATAGGTATAACCTGTTGGCAGATACCGCCAACACCAGATCAATACCCTCAGTGCCTGTATCTGCATCTTCCCGCACATGCTACTTCGTGACTGCGGACGCGAGCAGATTTCCGATAGGTTCCGACCTATTCGGACGATAAACCTGTTGGCCCAAGTGACCCATAACAGGTCTTTTGACCACGCCGCACACCTTTGCCCTTGATGGCATCAGGCGGTAACAACTGTGTCCACCTTATCGACAAAGGCTCATACATACTTGGAACTAGTCACCATGACAGTTCCCCCAATTTAATTACAGCGCCTACCGAAGTGCGCAGGGCCACCTTGTTCGTCAAGTGTTCAGCCCTCCGCCTATCATAGCACCATGCATTCGAGCACCCCTACAGCCCTACCTATTTTTCGTGACTACGTCACTGGGGGGGGGGGGGGGGGGGGGGGGAGTACTGTAGCGTTTCCGCTAAACCCTACGGTCTACTTACCTGAAAAACCCCCATAACTACTACCCAACTCCCTTAAGTTTGCTAATGCAACGGCATTAGTACCTGTAAATGCTTCACGCATTATATAGATCACCATCTGTAATCATAAAATCCCTATAAAGAAAACTTACCTTCATGCATCCCTTCGCATACAATTTTCCGTAAGATTTCTTTGTTTGCTTATTTGGTATTCTGAACCAATTCGGTACCAGACAAATTCCAGTAAACAAAATAATTCGGATTGCATTCAATGTAACCGTCATGACAGGGACCATAAATATCACGCCGTCTATTTTCCCAGCCGCGTCATATACCTTTTCATACACACTGACTGGCAACCTTTTTTGTTTGTCTTACCAACAAACAACCCAAGCAGCTGCATATAATTAGCGCAATAGACGCTGAAACCAAATTCTCCAGCATTTCCTAATGCAAATATGAACCCGGTTTCTATTGCAGCCAGAGATGCCATAAACATCCAATTTGCTTTCAGCACCTTTTTCTCCTAACGTCGAAAATAGCGACGAGGCATCGTATAAGCATGACCCTCATTAAAGAGCGAACCATTTGGTCGCCTTTTCTTTTGTCCTTGCCGCCTGCCTGTTTCGCTGTTCCACTGCACGTGTGAATAGCATTGATCTCAACGATCCCACATATACCACCATGACTTTTATTACAAGATCTGGTTTCCTATACCACCAAGAGAGACTTTACGTTTCCCTGGTGGTAGGTAAAAAACGATATCCTTATTGGAGAGGATATCGTTGGAGTCGTTTCCAATTCGTCGACCATGTTGGTCACACGCGATCTCCCGCTCACCGGTGCACACGGTGACGAAAATATACCCCGAGTCGTGGCGAAGATTGTGATATTGTGTTCTTAATGTAACTTTCGCGCATTGCTAACGTATAATTTTAGTAACAATAAAGATTTAATAATTCAAAAAACAGTGCCTTTCAATTAATCACTTCTGGTGGACGGTGTGTTGTTCGTTCCGAGTTTTGGTGTTCGTTTTGTTGGTTGTTTCCAAACGTGGCGGCGTTTCGTTCCTTTGCTTCGGCGGAATTGTTTAGTGCTCGTCGGTGGAACAATACATGATGGAGGAGGAAGTAGAACGGAGTACCCATGCAGGTACATTACTTCCTCCCCACAGGTTTGTCGTGAAAGTGGATGGTGGTTAAAGAAAAAGTGAATGAGTAATGAGGCAGGAAGAAAAAATACAGTCAGTTTTTCTTGAGCTAGTGATATTCGGTTGCAAGTGGACTAGAATGAATAAATATAAAGGATGATTAAATTCATTAATAAATGGAACCTTAATAAAAATAAATGAAAAAGTGTAAATAGAGTAAATCTTAGTTAAAAGAGTCGAAGTGAAAGAATGAATAAACATAAAAGATGAATTATTTAATGGAACCTTAATGAAAATAAATTAAAGAGTGTTAATAGGTTAAATTATAGTTCGAAGGGTCGAAGTGTAAGAGTAAAGAAATATAAAGAAAGATCAGACAAACTAATATATAGAACAGTAGTGAAAACAAATTATTAAGTTAAATAGTGGATTATAGATTAAGAAACTAGAACTAAGTCGATATAATAATAAAGATAAATAATTTGGTTGTAAAACTGAGAAACGAATTTGAGTTTTGCTAACTGGTGTTGTTGAAAAGAAGTGAAGATTATCGTTCCCTCGTTGTTAGATCGAAGACTAATATTCAATGAGTACTAGCGAAACCTTAACTTGCGCGAAGGTCGACTGGACACCAAGCACCTTCCTTCGGACAAGATGCCCGCGGATTTTCTCACGAAGGGATTCACAAAAGAGAAACATCGGAAGTGTCTGGATTTGATCTGCGTCGGGGGTTCTTCAGAGGATCGACCTAACACTACAATCGAGAGGGAGTGTTGTGGATCCGCCCTAAGCTGCGTGCTCTATGCGATTGCAGCGCCGGACCGGGCGTTACGAGTAAAGGGCAAATGAATTCACGCCTAATGCGCTCACTCTACATCTGACAGTTGTACCAGCACGAGTGCGCCTTTTGCTTCAACATGACGTAACACTTGAATTGCTTTTATACTAATCATTGTAAAGTTCCTTTTTAATAAATAATATCTTTCGTAGGAGGAGTCGTCCGTTCATTTCATTTCCTGCTACAACCATTTTTTCCACCACTGTATATATAATTTATAAGCTACGCGTACAGGTCAAAAAATATTATGTTGCCCGGAGCAGTTTTAATTGTCTGCGGGCATAGGGTCGCCAGGATCAAAACATCTATTATAGAATATTATTATTATTATTTATTAATAATCGTTCCCTGTCCTGCGCACTCTCCTTCCACGCTTGACCAGCCGATCCGATCTCCTCTGTTATGGAATAGAAAGACATAGTTGATTTAATTTTTGTTTAATTTAATTCTCAATTATTCTAATTGCAGGGCTGTTACTAAAAAGCGACTGGGGCAAGACTAATGACTTTGCCCGGAAAAACAAATTATTATGGAATATTTAACAAGCCTCAGACTTGTTAAATAAGGCCAAGACTGGATCCCGGTTGTAGTGCCGTTGATGATAATGATGACTTTTTTTTATTTTTTTATTAAACTTCTCTCGGGTGGGGCGAACCTATAGCAGCGAGTAGGCGCCCCGAGATGCCATCAAATAACTGTTGCAGTTCTTTTTGAACTGTTGCAGGTTGTAACACTCCGGGAACACTCGCGTGGGAAGGGAGTTCCACAGCTTCCCCGCTCTGTAACGGAACGAGTTCTGATGCAGGGATGTTCGCGCTGTCGGGAGATGAACCACAAACCGGTGCGATCTGTCGGATTGTCTTGTGGAGTGCATATAAGGCGAGTTGCGTGGAACAATACCAAGAATCTCCGAAAAACAGTACCCGTGATAATATCTGTAAAACAGACAGAGGTCGGCTACGCGCCTTCGATGTGATAGCGACTGTAGTCCGACGTCAGCGCCGGGGCCCCGATCAGGCGGATCGCTCGTCTCTGTATGCTCTCAAGTAGGTCGAGTGTATGTTTAGGAGCCGAGCTCCAAACATGAGAGCAATATTCGAGCGCGGGTCTAATTTGGGATTTATATAGGAGAAGAAGTTGGGCCGGAGTAAAATATTTCTTGGCTCTAAAAAGATAGCTCAGTTTTCCTGAGGCTGACCTGGCGATACTCGACACGTGTTTATGCCATGATACATTCCCACAGACCGTGACGCCGAGCAATTTCAAACTTTCCCCAGCCTCGAGGGGCTGGCCATTCATCATCAGCTCTGGAACCGGTGGTGCACTTTTCTTTGTGAATGTTGTATATTGTGTCTTCGCTGCATTGAAGTCGATGAGATTGGCCCTTCCCCACTACAGGGCCCTATCTAGATCCTGATTTAGACAGTCAATCTGTCTACATCTCAGCTGATGCGACGCGGATGCACCAATCGGACGAACACTCGAAAAGGAGGAAACAAGCGTACCATCATCCGCAAAATTGAACACTTTGTTATCCGTTGTCTCCAACAAATCATTTATGTGAAGTAAGAACAAGGTTGGAGCCAAAATAGAACCTTGGGGCACCCCCGAATTAACAGGATACAGATCCGAACACTCGCCGTCCACAACAACCCGGATCGATCGATTCTCGAGGAAGCTCCTCGTCCAGTCGCAAAGCTGTTGGGAAAGTCCATATGAGCAAAGTTTGCTCAGCAATGCCCCGTGCCAGACGCGGCCAAAAGCCTTGGAGATATCTAATGCGACCGCCCTTGACTCACCACGCCGTTCAAACGCAGATGTCCATATATCGGTTATAAGTGTCAAAAGGTCTCCTGTGGACCGCCTGCCACGGAATCCGTATTGGCGATCATTCAGAAGACCGTTGCACTCCAAATACTTAACCAACTCTGTATTGATGACTTTTTCCAATACCTTAGATAAAATAGACAGTAATGCTATTGGACGGTAATTTTGTGGGAGACACTTTTTTCCCGTCTTTGGGATTGGCTGAACTCGAGCGATTTTCCAGCAGGCAGGAAAGGTCCTCCGTGCATAAGATAAGCGGAAGAGTCTGCCAAGAACCGGCGATAGTTCTGGAGCACAGTTCTTAAGGACTATTGCTGGTATTCCGTCCGTGCCGGTTGCCTTCCTATAATCCAGTTCACGTAGAATGCGTTGAATAGTGCGCGGACGAAATCTCACATCCCGCATGGAAGACTGTATCGGCGAGATCACAGGTGGGTCCAAAAGGCCAGGATCGAGGTTTGAATTCGCGGAAAATGAATTTGCGAATACATTAGCTTTATCCCTTGAATTCTTGACTAACGTCCCGCTGTCTGTCACGAACGGAGGGAAAGAAGAGGCTGCAAAGTTAACGCCGACAGCTTTTGCCATTGACCAAAAGGAGCGCGAACCAGTTGGGCACCGAAGGAGCTTATTGATCACCCTGTCGTTGCGAGCCTTCTTCCCGGTATCAATCGCCTGGTTGCACGCGTTTCTGATTCTAACAAAATTCGTTCTGTTAACATCGGTGGGATTGGAGCGCCATTGCTTAAAAGTTCTATTTTTTGCACCTGTAATCAGCTCGCACTTTTTGTCAAACCAAGGTTTACGAGGGTTGCCTTTTATATTTCGGGATTAGAGAACAAAAACAAATATTGATCATCGAAAATCACTTTATTGTTTTTCAAAATATTCCCCATGAAGATCTATACCCTTTTGCATGCGTTTGAACCAAATGTCGAAGCACTTTTGCCACTCTGATTGAGGTATCTCCAACACATGCATTCTGAATGCAGCAACCGCTTCTTCAGGTGTCGAAAAACGTTTACCTCTCAGTGTGTTTTTTACATACGGGACTAAAAAGAAGTCATTCGGTGCCAAGTCAGGACTATACGGCGGATGACCCATCAAATCGATGTTTTGGGTGCTCAAAAATGCAGTTGTCGCAGCCGATGTGTGAGAGCTCGCATTGTCGTGGTGAAGAGTGATCCGTCTTCGGCGGTTGGTTTTCCTGATTTCTTGGAAGACAACTGGCAAACAAATGGTTGTGTACCACTCAGAATTGACTGTTCTGCGTTGTTCTAGTGGTACGGTTGCGACATGTCCAGTTTTTCCGAAAAAACAGGCGACCATTTGCTTGGAAGTGCTTCGTGCGCGAACAACTTTTGTTGGATTTGGCTTATCTTGAAACACCCAGACAGTCGACTGCTGTTTACTTTCGGGCTCATACGCGTAAATTCACGATTCATCACTTGTCACGATGTCATAGACGTGTTGCGAAGCACCGCGACCGTATTTTTTGAGCATTTCTTTCGACCAATTGACACGAGCCTTTTTTTGGGCGATTGACAAATTGTGTGGGATCCTACGCGGACAAATTTTTTTTACAGTCAAATGTTTATGCAATATTGAATGTATGCTGGTCCCACCAACGCCTAAGGTTGTCTCAATCTCACGATAGGTCACATGACGATCTTCCAATATCAGTTCGCGCACAGCATCAATGGTTTTCGGAACAACAACTGATTTTGGACGACCTTCACGAAATTCATCTTGGAGTGAACTACGACCACGATTGAATTCACCATACCATCGATAAACACTGGTCCTTGATGGAGCTTCATCGCCAAAAATTGAATTAAGTTCATCCATGCACTGTTGCTGAGTTACCCACGCCGAAAGTTGTAAAAAATAACCGCACGAAAATGTTGACGATTTAATTCCATTTTTGGGCCGAGATGAATCTTTTAAGTTACTGTAAACAACACAAATAGCGCTCGTATGTCAAAACGTTCTGAGTGCGTATAACCTCAAAAATGTCCAACTTTACGACAGAGCTGTCAATTGCCGGATTGCAACACTAGGGTTGCCAAATCCCGAAACATAAGAGGCAACCCTCGTATTAGACGAACTTCGTTTGATGGAATGTGGAATATACATCTCCATCCCCAGAAGAATAATCTCTGATACCGACTCCGCGCATGCGTTAACATCGGAGTTTCCGAAGCACACCTCGGACCATGGAAAGGATGCGAAGAAATCTCGCAAATCGTCCCAGTTAGCGGCCCCATACTTCCATACATGGCGAAGCTGCCTAGGCCGGTTGTTTGCTTGATATGCAAATGCTTGCGCGATAGATACCAAGCAGTGATCTGAGTTTCCCAGTGACGCAGAAACCTCTACGGTATAAATACTCGGTTCGGATGTCAAAAACTGATCTAGGGTGTTCGCATAATCGCCTCGGGCATCCGGCACTCGCGTTGGCTCCCCCACGAGTTGAGTCAAGTTTTGGCTTACAGCAAACATCTCCGCCAGCCGCCCAGCCTCGTCGGTTCTGTTAGAATGTAACAACCAGCCGGAATTGTGCACATTAAAATCGCCAAAGACAACAATTTCAGAAGCTGGGTGGTTGATCTGTATCCAGTCGACGGTATATGAAAGATGTTCGAAAAATGTGGGTGGTCGATCGTCGTTCGGGGAGCGGTAAAGACAACAAAGAAATTTAACGGAATTCCTCAGCACGACCCTCAACCATATGATGTCCATATTATTGGGCTCCAACGCCTCCATCCTCTGGCAAGCCAGATTGGACCGCGCGAAGACGCAGATTCCCCCCTCAAAACGGAATCTCGAATGTAAGTCGTATCCCGAGCAACGAAGATATGTCGTATCAGTTGACGAATCGACCTGGGTCTCAGTTAGTGCAAGGATATCAGGTTTCGTTGTTTGCAAATATTGGTGGACGGCGTTTACATTCGTATTGGTGAAACCGATGCCCCTGATGTTACAAAATGCCGTCACCAGTCGAGCGCGGGCCGAGCCTCGAGAGCGAGCCCGGTTATGCGATGGCGAACCTCTTAAAGTTCCATTATTTATCACGATATCTGCATGATGTTCGCCCTGACATAGTCCCCCCCGGAGATCCGAATGGGAAACTAGTTTACCTCCGGAATTCTTTATATCAGAAGGTACCATCATGACTTATCGCCGTGTCAGTCCGGGCCATCAGCCACACATCCGAAACACCGTCGAAGATGTCTCTCGGCGATATCGCGGAATGTACAGCGTGACGGGGTGGTATCTCACCTTGGGACCGACTACCACCTAACCAACCTTTTCTCGAACCGGTCCATCAGCCAAGCCCTGAAAGATGGCCAGGGATTTCTCCCAACCATTTCACGGAGTCTAAAGCTTGATGGGGTGGTATTTCACCGGGCGCACAGGGCGTTGGGACCCCGGCTACCACTCGGCCTTTAGTCGCCTCTTACGACAAGCTGGCCTAGCTGTGAGTATATTCTAACGCCCTATTCACAGGGCATGATGATTCTAATTTTTCTTATTTTGTAATATTTTAATTGTGGATTGATAGTTTATTTTATTCTATACGCCTACTCGTCGGCACATTAATTTAGATAATCATCATCATCAGCGGCACTACAACCGGGATCCAGTCTTGGCCTTATTTAACAAGTCTGAGGCTTGTTAAATTTTCCATAATAATTTGTTTTTTTCCGGGCAAGGTCATTAGTTTTGCGCCAGAATTTAGATAATACATTACGAAAAAAAAAGAAACCGAAAAAAGGTCAGTTCGTATTTGTGGGTTAGCTGTTCTATTATTTTCATATAATATCAAATTATGACTTTCTAGTTAGGTTTGTCATTATTTCTCCTTTCTCATTAATTTTCAACTCACGTATTACGACAATTACACAGCAGATGTTTAAATCACGAATCACAAACGAATTAAATTTTCATTCTTCCCGTCCACTCCGTTTCAAGATTCAATTTTTTATATTTTGATTACGTTTCGTTAATGCTCATTGTACAATTTTTTGGGGCGTAATAAGGGTCATTACAGCCAAAGACTTTATTTTTGTTACCTCAGTCATTTTCAAGTGGCATGCAACTCTTTTTTATTCTTCATTAATTGTATCACAACAGTGAAGCTTATCCACAGTTGGTTTTTGCTTCTAAATTATTAAATTTATTTCTATCTAGTGTGAGCCAGAGTGTCCCAAAAGTCGTTCTCGAAATGTGTTGCACCGTTCACGAGTTCAATTTTTGCGAATTCAGTTGATATATATCGTTTCATGGACTCGAAGTGTGAGTGTTGTCTACGCGATTTGTGCAAAAACAATAATTTTTTACTTATTGCTCGGCGAAAATTTTGCAATATTTACCAAACTTGTCATATTAGAAAAGCACCGAGTCCTCAACTCAAGGAAAAATGGGCACAGAAACTTGAGGGGATTGGTTCGTAAATATACAAACCATAAACAAGACAATGTAAGCCGTCAAGAAATAAGGAAAACGTAGAAAGCGCGCACCAGTTAATTCATGAGACTTCCAATCTCTGCATTCTCCACAAGTGTCAAATCGAAGTAATGTGTAACAATGATTAAATACTTTTCCACTTCTGCCACCCATCTGTGGTCGTTTGTCCATTATTATTCTCTTCCTTTTTGAAGCCCGTAGGTATGTGTCTGACATCATCTTCATCCATCGACTTCCTACGGACAACATTGATTGCTCCCCTCTTTTTGATCTTATCTTATATAACACTAACCCACTCAACATAATATCTTCGTGTTGTTTTTACCTCCTCCTCTTCACACTTCCTATAGTACTTTAGCGTATCTATTACCCCTATGTTATGTAAAGTTATCTCAGACCCCATTTCTTATCAATTCAACCTATTAAACCTTAAAACTTTCACTATCTTTCATAGTTTTAGCTTAAGTTAAGCTACGCTGGTTAGTTAAGCCGACTCCTAGGTTTGCTTAAGAATTAGTTTTTATGGTTGTAGAAAGCTAATATTAAATGGGTCGTTAGCCCTCACCAAATTCAAAGAATCGAAAGTGAACGCGTGCGATGACTTTAGTCATGTCTATTGAATTTTTACATTGCAAGTACCTCAATGCCATACCGATTTCACAGACAACTTAAGAGTATGGACAAAAGCCGGATGACCCGGATACGTACAGGTAATAATCCAGGTCCCATTGAACTGAAATAAAAACGATGGTGTTTCAAGCACGAACGGAATATATTGCAAAATAAAACAGAGTGCACCCCACTGCTTTTAATTAAACATGAAGCCCGCTGACAATATGTTTCCGACTACCGTTCTTGCTCGTCCATCCAACATTGTTATCAACCGGCTGTTCTTTGTCATTCTCACGGCGTCCTTTTTCTATTGACACTTGATAACAATTAGACCTTCGCGTCATTTAGTGCCTCAATGAATAAATCGTGTATAATTTATGTTGTGCATATAAGTGTACTCCTATAATATACATAGGAACCAGTGCATCAATATGTAGGGTATATGATACTGATTCGTTGGGCAGAGACAAAAAGGCAGGCAATTCTAACGATTATGCAACAGAGACTAATCGACTGAGCAACCTGCTGACCAATATTCTACCATCCCTCGGTTAAATGTTGCCAACCCCAACCAACACCTATACTCTATGTTTCTCACCCACAATCCACTTCATCAATTCTTTTGTACTTTCGTAGTTTTGTTGTGTTACTCCATACGCCCAAATGACGTCACATACACAGAAAAGAAAAGCCTTAGGGATATTCCGACATATAAAAATGAAAAGAAAAAAATCCTTAGTATGATGTAACGTACAATACGAGCACATTTCTTTTACGATGGTTGGGGCTTTGGTTAAGAATTTAGGTATGAAGGACGAAGTTGTTAACTCTTGTTCACTTTCTCTTGATACTCCTTGGGGTTCTCTTGGAGCCACAAATTTTCTCGTTCTCTTCTAACTGAATGAGATCGTAAAAGCAACATAAAACTGCTGTTGTAGGTCATGATGGGGTGTTGGGTTAATAATCTACAGAGACAAAACCTACAACTAAAGTCTCTGATTGGGTGTACATTTGAACTGAAATCATGCGCTCTCGTATTGCCTTTAAACAAAGCCAATCACTCTATTGTGTCGTCCACCCCCAGCCTGCTTTCACTGCTATAAACCTAAACTTTTACGATGATTCCCTTCTTCTCTTATATTCCTCTCTTTTAACCCCTGGCTAGTGTTCTATCCGTTATTGTAGCCAGTTCCACACCTCTATCAGGGTTTGTACACTGTGGATTCGAATGTTATCTTCCCCATTGTAGGGGTGTTGAGTAATCCAATACCTCTACACCCATTTCTCACCCTGCCATAGTGAAATAATAAGAAATTCTTTCCACTTTTTGCCGGTCTGCCGTCCATTACTAGGTAGTTGCTAATACAAGCTAAAATTCACAAGGTCACCGAGGCATATGGGCAATAGTATTCGTTTTAGATGTTGGCATATAAACACAATAAAAGAAACAATAAAAATGTGTGAATACAAAACAAAACAAAAATAACATGCCGATGCTATACCCTGGTAAGATTTGTATCCTTTAACAATAATGAATAATATTCGTGCTAGGGCAAAGTCACGAGACACTGCTTCAATGTTCCCTATCTAAACTAACAGTTGAAGCACATGTTGGCGAGACCTTCAGTTGGTTTTCACACCCCCGCCCGTTATATATGACTACAACCACCTCCACTAATCCTGACTAGAGAAAGCCCCACGCGCCTTATTTACCTGCGCGAGGCTGCTGGCGGAGTTGGAATTACATTCCTCCGGGTAGATTTTTGAAAATGTGTGCCTATCATCAGTACTCTGATTCCACCCTAAAATTATAAGCCTGTCATGGTCAACCCACAGGAATGAGTCAACGACCTCTGGTTGTTGGATTTATGTATCTACGGTGTTAGTTGCTTCTCTGGTTTCCGTATATTCGCATCGTTCCCTTACTATTTATATTTGCTACGCCTAAAGGATTCCATTTCGAAATAATCTCTCTCGATTACGACTTTTCAACTGTAGTTGAATTCAATTAGAGTTGGGAGCACTGAACCCTTGTTATTGATGGGTTTTCCTTATTGAGTCAATGTATTGTATAATAGGCGTAATTAGGAGCGCGTTTATGTTTGTTGGAGTCAACAAATTAGCTTCGGCTCAGCTCTGCTTAGCATATATGTTAATCTTTACATTTCCACAACCCTTCAGAGCAGTTTTTATTTTGATTGATTGATTGATTGTTTGAAAAGGCGTTTATCTGCAAAAAGGCAGAAAATACGTTTATACATGTAGATTAGATTAATTCTAATTCTATTGAGTTGGACAGGAAAGTATTATACAATGTTTTCGGTTACCACACGTAGAGAATGTAGTAATTAGTTTAAAGGACTTCTGATGTAGGTTTTTCCTTTATACATTTGATAACTGTGTTTAAGTCTTATTTCATTATCATCATCATCGGCACTACAACCGGGGACCGGTCTTGGCCTTATTTAGCAAGTTCTAAGGCTTGTTAAATTTTCCATAATGATTTATTTTTTCTGGGCAAGGTCATTAGTCTTGCGCCAGAGGCTCCCAGACGGGGAATCGAACCCCGGTCTCCCGGGTGACAGGCGGGTATACTAACCACTATACTATCGAGGAGCCCTAAGTCTTATTTACTTCATCTTAATTTGCATACATTTGAAGCCAACGCGATAGTACGTATTCTCTTACCTCGGAAACCATTAACTTGGATTTTGATAGAGCAATCCATTGTATATACATATCTTAAACAAACGCAACAGACCAAATTGCACTTATGTATAGGCTCCTCGATAGTATAGTGGTTAGTATACCCGCCTGTCACCCGGGAGACCGGGGTTCGATTCCCCGTCGGGGAGCCTCTGGCGCAAGACTAATGACCTTGCCCAGAAAAAATAAATCATTATGGAAAATTTAACAAGCCTGAGGACTTACTAAATAAGGCCAAGACCGGTTCCCGGTTGTAGTGCCGATGATGATGATGATAGATTCTGAATAAACAAATGGACTTCGTCACACATGCAGTACTGTTAGAAATATTTGAGCGTCTCACTTAGAGGGAAGGTGAAAGAACCATCGAGGAATTTCCATTTACGACGACTGAAAGAGAATGGGTGGAAGAGCCCAACGTCGCTGCCTCGACCTAGTTGCAATGGAGAGTTCTGCGTGAATAACTATGTGCTTGCCAGCAACTAATCGAGGTATCATTGGCGTAGGTCATATCACCGAGTTCAGACCTGAAGGGGATCAGTTGAGAACCTGATGTCGCAACCTTACAGGGCACTCGGGAGGAAGAATCGTTGGCCTTGGTCGTCATATCCGATTTCGCAATCTGACAGGGTCAGTCGGGCGACTGATTTCGCAAACCTGACAGGGTCAATCGGGAGGACATACACAGATTGTAAGTAGCGACTAAAGGTCGAGCGAATTCGAGCGCAGAGGCCAACGGTGATGGGGGATTACGGATCTTGACTACGAGGCCGCTGACACCTTCGTAAAAGCAAGGGCATACCGACCGATCAGACGACCGAGATCCTTCTGCCTTAAGGGGACATTCCGGTTTGTTCGGTTCAAAAAATCCATTTTTTTTTTGCTAAATCGATAGTTTTATCTTTAAAAAATAATATGTTAAAATTTGGAAACGAAACCTTAGGCGGTTCCAAAGTTATAGGCCATTAAAGGGTCGGCTCTCCCGCTGATACAAATACAAATACAAAACTTTGAATGCGTTTTTCTCGAAACGACTTTTTTGAGTGCGGTGTAAGCGATAATATGAAAACGTTGAATGTGATTCTTATGAAAGTTCGCACACATATTTTTAACAAGCACACGCAAATTGTGAGCGAATTACTTTTTTTTTTATTTATTTACTTTTTTAGTTATAACTAAAAAATAGAGTAAACGTTTTCAATAGTCCGCCATTTTGTTGTTTTTTATCAATTTTAAAAAATTTTCCGTTCACATTGGGCTAAATGTGTTTAAGTTCAATAAACTTTTTGCATTTTTCGTATTTTTTCACCGGGGACGAAAATCACCCTTACACGAGCAGAACGAATGGCTAACTTTGAACGAGTTTCCGGTTCCGGAGTGACTCGACAAAATTTACAAACGTAGTCAAAAGATGAATAAAATGTTTAAAAAGAATTGTTGTTATATCTTTAATACTTTCTCTTTAAAAAAATCATGAAAATAACCTATTTTTTAACCCGACACACCGGAATGTCCCCTTAAGCTTCCGCCACTAATCGACTAACAATTTGTGTTACCTTAGATCACGCCGGTAGATTAGATTTACACTCGGGGACATTTATAGACACGATATTTCTTACTACCGATACTTTAAATAAACGTTAGATTATGTCGCGCCTTTTACGGATTCACTGGACTCGCGTGCACAGTTTGGGGAACGAACTCGACTCTCAGCGCGTGTATACCCGACAGGGGATGAAATCTGACTCAACGATGTTCGTCGAGATTAACTTCCACCAGCCGCCACAAAGATGGATTTTTCCTATATCCATTCAGGTCAATGTACTGGTGCACAAGGCGGGAAATTGTTCATGATGGTGAGGAATTTGACCTGCAGATGTGCAGGTTAACGTCTCACCCAGGGGAACTGTAGCGTTCTATGAACGCACAATTCACCACAGGTAAGGTTCCTACCCTTCAAGGAACATACTTACCGGAAAGTATTACACGCGCCCACAGATGCGTGCCACTAAGTCCTGCTAGGGGCCTGAAACATTTAGCCAACGTTGAGCTCGACGCTAAAAAGCAAGGAACTGAACGTCCCAAAGCTTTCAATGTCAAGCTCAACAATTCGAATATGGCATACCTGAAACAAAGGTAAAACATTCATTCATCCTATTCCCAAAGACTGAAATGTGCCGCACTCCAGCACTGCACAATCGGAAATCCTGAACATCTACACGATGTTACAAGGAATTGCTATCGTCGGTAAATTAGCCGACCAACGGATGCACGTGCGGGTAGTCTACCATAAAGACCACCCAAATCTGTCGAGCAAAAAAGGCAGCGGTAACCTAGTACAATAATGCATATCGCTTATCCGCTGCCAAATTCCTGGCAACAATAAATATCTCAACGAGATAGGTCGTGAATATTTACGAGAGTAAAGCCAACAAAAAAAAATACCTCAGTCCCACGGTTCCTTTTTGGAATTTCACACCCATTAGAAAGATCTAATGGATTGTTAGTTTTAACTAAAGAAGTTAAACAAAGCTCATGGACCGTACGTCCATCCAAATTGCAGAATATCCTTCGGCCTGCTCGCCAGATGTTTTGTGCAAATAAAGGCGGCACAAAATGGACAGCCGTCGAACCAAATTTTAATCACCACCACTGATGGTGATAATGATGTAATGTTATGCTGCTAACAGATACGGCGGGAAATTCTGTTAGCAGATTGAATGAGGGAAATTTCTTTTACAGATACGGATCCTGGAATTCGAAGGGGATATTTTTTTGAATGCAGACAGTTAGTCTATATCGAATAGCCGAACAGCGAGAACCCCACAGAGGAGGTTGATAGCGAAGCACTGAGAACCCACCGAGGAGGTCGGTCCGCGAAAAGGATTTGTAAAAGGTTAAAAGTAACGTCGAGTGTGTAACCGATCGAAATTTGAAAAAAAGTGCCTAGTGATTTGTTTTGCCACAAACACCTAACAAGTAAACTTTATATTGTTACTGTCGATCGATAGTGTTAAATCATAAAAACCATTATATTGTGAACACCAGAGCGGTCGGGTCATATCACCATAAATTGTAACATTGTGAACATTCAAACGATAGTGTACCTTCTGATAAAGAAAAGTTAAAACGAAAAATAAAAGTTCAAAAATAAAACAATTCCTTCTGAGTTATTATTTGTGCTGTTTCCGCTCAGTGTGTTCTTCCTTATGTGCGGACAGTGTTCGGCGGAACACTTACGACCCGATAGAGAACATCCGCCAAAGAACCATGGACCAGCGGTTAGTAAACAAAACAAACGCAGTGAAGTATTGTTTGTTTGCTTTGATTTGCTGGTGGGTCATCATAGGGCATGGAATGGGTAAGATTGTCCAAACAATGATCATATCCATGCCCAAATTCCTTGATCGGTTGATAACCGATGAAAGGGAATTGGTATTAGGGGCTGCAGGGATCGTTGAGATAAGCGATAGCGAAGATCGCCGAAGGGAGAAATAGGTTTCTGTGTCTTAAATAAACAGAAACGCTATTTCGAGGGTCATGCGATGCGATGCACATTATTTGTGATTTAGCCGATGCTACATGGGAACGTCGGCTGTTTACATAATCGCCCGGACTTATGCCATTGCAGGCAATAGATTTTTCGCGGCGATAAGCAAACCGAAGGTTTGCTCGCCAATGGCCAAGGCTATGGTGGCTTTTGTTTGAGCTAATTAAATGGAACATGATGGTGAGGAATTTGACTTGCAGATGTGCAAGCGTACGTCTCACCCAGGGGTAACATGGGCAGCGGTTGGTAAGTAAAATAAACACAGTGAGGTACTGTGTGTTTGTTTGTTTTACAGGCCGGAGCATCATTAGGCATGATCTAGGGTATGATTGTCTAACGTCAATTATATTCATGCCCAAATCCCATGATCGGTAGATAACCGATAAAGGAAAGCAAGAAGTAGCAAGAATGTCGGCTACAGCTGTGTCAACAATTACGCTGGTCAGCGAGTGTTTATCGTTTATAATTGCTGACAAGCCGAGCCGATTGGGTTGGTACAGTTCATGTAATATGAATGAAATAATTTGTTTGATGTGCATGCTTGCTGGGGTTTTACTTTCAGGTGAAAGCGAATGAAAGGTTGGTATGGTGCCTTGTGGAGTGAGGGAAAAACAGGTTGATTTAAAGAAATGGATGGTTCTTTGGGAAAGCTTTAAAGAACCGCCACAAGACTAATAAAGTGTTTGCAAAGAGAATCGATTTATTAAAATAAAGAGAATCGAATTATTAAAATAATTAAACCAGCGAACTCTAAGCTCGCTACAATATATTAACTTTGTTTTGAATCTTTTTATGACTAGAATTTATTTATTTATAAATAGTCCTTATATTTCAACCACTCACGACTCATAAAAGCAACTTTTTTCAGTTAACTCGATCGCCGAATTGAAAACGCGTCCGCACTCGGTCACTGTGTATCGTTGTATGTGTATGTGTATCTGTCCTCTGATGATGATGATTTATGTTAACTTAATATCAACAAAATATCTTCCCTCCTTGTGCACCAGAGCCATACGGCTAAATCAAACAAGCGCATCTGGTGCACGTCCTTCGAAATAGCGTTCTGTTTACTTGAGATACGGAAACCTATTTCGTCTCCCAGGCGATCACCAGCGATGGTTGACAGCAGCGCTGCCGCTGCTTATGCTTGTTCCTTGTTTGAAAAGGTGCGGTATCGTTCGTTGTCGATATGCAGGCAAAGGGCCATCAAACTTGTCCTATACGGGCATATGGGAAATCCTCCCATTTAACTCCTTTTCGATCACCCATTGGCCGTCGCCAAATTGAGCCTGTTCACTCCTCCCACATCGATGTGAATCTGACGGATGTGTATTGCATCTAGGAGTCAAAATTCATCCTTCGAGGAGAGACGACGAGTCTCTGCTCGCGTGGTTAGACAGTTTTATTGTCAATTCAAAAATAACTGGAGTCAGATTGCAACCCCCGTCGCGTACACATACGCTGTCGAGTCAAATTTGAACCACCAGCGACTGCGCAGGACTCGAAGGTTTTCTTGTCGTTACGGTCGTCGCTTATCGGCATTACAATAGCAAGTGCGCAATATTAATTCAAAGACTTCGTGAAAAGATTATTGACTGTGAATTTTGATGTTGAGATTTAAAGTCATCCTATAGTACAAACTCCTCGTGAAAAGATTGTTGATGGTGAACCTTAACGTTTAAAATAAACTCTTTATATAGTACGAACTCTTTGTGGAACTTATTTTTCGAGAATAAAGAAATAAACGAGCATACAGCAGAAATCCTCCAGTGCCTTTTTATTTATCTTTCCTGTCGGTGCTTTGTTTTTGGAGACAATTTTAGTGAGGAAATCGTTTGTGGGTGATAGGTGAAAACCGTGACCCCAACTACCACACACCTGCCTCCCTTTAAATTGGTATGCTTGCTGCCCCACTCGGGCGCCCATGCATTGGAGCCATCGGCTTTGACGACAGAATATATTCGACTTAGGTTTGATAATCTGTATGGAAAAAAATTCCGCATACCAATTATTATGGAAAATTTAACAAACCTCGAGACTTTTTTTTTTTTATTAGACTTCTCTCGGGAGAGGCGAACCTATAGCAGCGAGTGGGCGCCCCGAGATGCCATCAAATAACTGTCTTTTTGAACAGTTGCAGGTTGTAACGCTCCGGGAACACTCGCGTGGGAAGGGAGTTCCTCAGCTTCCCTGCTCTGTAACGGAACGAGTTCTAATGCAGGGATGTTCGCGCCGTCTTGATATGAACCACAAACGGGTGCAATCCGTCGGATTGTCTTGTGGAGCGCATATAAACCGAATTGCGTGGAACAATACCAAGAATCTCCGAAGAACAGTACCCGTGATAATATCTGTAAAACAGACAGAGGTCGGCTACGCGCCTTC